>CP139509.1:284259171-284301104 GCA_021014915.2 Artemisia tridentata subsp. tridentata
AACATCTTCACCTCAGCATACTCATACTTATGAAGAACATCCCTCATCAAAGCTCAAGTGTTAAAAGTTCAAGACAAAGAGATCAAGTTAAAGACAAAGTGTAACAACCAAGTCAAGAGGCTAATCAAGATGTCAAGAACAAGTTCTTATGTCAAATGATGAAAGATTAAGAGGAGATTGTTAGCAAGGGAAGATTGTTAGAAGAAGTTTACAGTCCAAGATGTATGAGTATGTTGGAGGATGCGACGCATCATCTCGAGAAGATTTTGATCAAGGCAAGAACATCCACCAAAGGACGATTACTTTGAAGATCACAGTGCATGAAGGAACATTGATTGAAGACTATTCTACAACGACACACAAAGACCAAGACATTGAAGACAAAAGACCAATCACCAGAGCATAATTGAAATGACCATCCCTTAGTGGGAGATTGTTAGCATTTATATTTTAGAAAGTGATGGTCATTTCTAGGCGTTTTATATAGTGTGTCGTGTAGGATTTTTCATACATGTAAAGGCTTATGTTGGACTTTGTTTAAGAGTGTTCAAATTATATAACAAAAGCCCAAGTCCAACATAAGCCCACCCAAGGCCTTTTAGGGAAACAAAGGCCACTCCACCTCCTATAAATACCACATCTCACACTCATTTTGGGAGCCTCTAAGTCTTGTAAAGGTGTGAGAGTGTGTGTGTGTTTTATTACTTTGTGTATTGTTCTCTTATGGTTAATATACATTCGGATACAAGTTTAATAAATACACGCATATTTCTTTCTTATCCATTCTATTCTTCCTTTCATTATTTAGAGTGCCACGTTAGTAGTTGAGTAGTTATAGTTTAATATAGCTTTAGTTTGTTTGTTTAAGGTTCGATTAGTATAGAGTATTACAAACATACCTTTAGGAGGAGATCAAAGAGCATCTCTGGAGGAAACCCTGAAGAAGTTTATGGATGACTTTGCTAAAAGACATGTGAAAACTGAAGAAATGCTAAAGAAGTTTAATGCCACTTACGAGATGGCAATTAAGAATCAAGCAACATCCATAAAGAACCTAGAAAATCAGGTTGATCAACTCACCCGAGTAGTTGAAGGAAAGTTTAATGGAGCCTCTACCAAAGTACATGTGAATGCCATCAACAATAAGTTCGACGAGGCTAAACAAGATCAAACTACTACTATCTCTAACGAAACTAACGATTTATTTTCTAGTAGTTCATCTTTTGTCGAACATGTTTCTCGAGTTTTTGAGAATTTGAAGGGTACTACTCGTGACCTTCTTGTAGTTAATAAATTTGTTGAACCAAAGTGTTTTCGAGCACTTGAAGAGGCAATCACAAGCAAATCGAAGATTGAAGAGGTGAAGAGTGCAACATTAAACAAGAGAATCACCACTACTATCTTAGAAGGCCTGCCACCAAAGCGTGAAGATCCAGGGAGTTTCTACATCCCTTGTTCTATTTATAATATTAAAGAGATTAATGCCTTCGTTGATTTAGGATCTAGTATAAATATGATGACATTAACAATGTTTAAAAGGCTAGGTTTAGAGGAACTCCGAACCACTAAAATTGAAATAGAACTAGCCAACAACTGTTTAATGAAACCACTCGGGATAGCCGAGAACGTCTTAGTTGAGGTAGAAGGGTTTATTTTTACTGTAGAATTTTTTGTAGTATACATTAGAGAAACCTCTAAACTACCAATTCTATTAGGACGTCCTTTTCTTGCCACGACACATACCCGAATAAACGTTTACAATAAAGTAGTGTCCATAGAGGCTGGAACTAAAAAGTGATAAAAAATATTAACAAATTTCAAAAAGGTAACATAGAACATGACGCATTTGTTTATGTTATTGAAACTTTTGGTGCACCTGGTTATGTTAGTGTGCAGGATGAATAGGAATTGCAGAACGACATATTCATGATCGAGGTCGACATTTTCTCATATGACTCGCCAATTTGCAAGGAATTTGATGAGTTTAATTATCTCCTTCATATTGAAAAGGATATTTTCACACATGAACTCGAAGTCACTAGAACATGGGATAAGGTCGAAAGTAATTGGTCATTGATTCCTGACGATGGAAAATCGTGGTCTACGGATGATAAGAATGAGATTCTAAAAAGTATACAAGGAATGAAAAAGTGCAATAATAATACTTTGCACTACTGTAACCTTATCTGTGATATCACTAAAGGGTATGCTTTTGGAATTTGGCCATCGTGTAACTGGAAAGTTGACGGGTTTTGTAATGGAGGAGAACAAGCGTTTTATCAAAGGGACAATCCCACGCAGCAGGAGCATACGACGTATAAGGATCAAGACCCATACACCGTATACATGATGGATGGTCGGTTTGGAGCAAAACACCGATCATGATGACATAGATTATGATCCTAGTTTTGAGGAATTCAAATTCATACTGAAATAACTTAACTTCAACCAATCGATCAAATCTAAGTATGGTCAACACCAACCAAAAGAAGAAACCGAAGTAAGAAAGCTTTATTACGAATGGTTCGAGTTTTGTGACAATAACAACTTTAACAATGGAAGTTTAGTAGCCCAAGAAAACCCAATGTATTGTTGACAAGATGATGATACCTAGGAACATGTTTTTGCACTTAGATGCATGAGTTTTGATGAATAGCTTGATGGAAAGTTTAGCGACCACAAATTAACGATGAAGAAAAGATAAGAAGAATATACATTGATGGAATTGTATCTAGTGATGATGAAGAATCAAAGAGTCATGACGAGTACGAAGGACATCTACACACTAGTGCATATACCATACACATCAGACTCTAGTGGTTGAGATGTGTATCCTTGTCTATCTTATGATAGAATACTCACCACGACCGTGCAATTAAGCGATTCACTAAATGTTACCACATAGATTAGTCGAGTGATTTGAGTGTTTTCATTTCCTATTTCACGAGGTGCTCGGTTGTGTGTACTTTTGATTGAGTAATTTATTTAAAGTTTATTTCCTTTACTTTTGTTTAGGAGATGTTTTTATAAGTTAAAATCAAGAGTCTACTTGAGGACAAGTAGAAGTCAAGTGGGGATATTTCATATGATCAAATAAGTACTATATTTATGCATCATTTATCCCATGTATATTGCTCATTTATCATACTTTTATATGAGAATCGATAATCAACCGCTTACTTTTTTTATTTTCAGTATTTATGGAGCAATTTTGGAAAAGACATGAAAAAAGATGAAACTTTGAGCTAAATTGGAAGATTTGTATAAGTTCCACCAAGAGCATACCTTGTATCCATATTCTGGAGATATGTCGCATAAATTACATAGAAGAATTCAAGATATATCGAAATCAGAAGAATACAACGTATTTAACTCTGGCAATACACCGTATCTGAGCCCTTGCTGTCAAAGCTCAAGTCAACTGAAGAAGGAATATGACGTATGAAACTCTAGCCATACACCGTATGGATGATCTTATCCCCGGTCCAAGTTTATCAAGATTTAAAGGTATACTTTGTATTTAACTATGGCAATACGCCGTATTTAAATGAAGACAAATGAATAAACTAGAATATTCTATTCTTGGACCCTACTTAAGATATCTGGGATACGGCGTATTGGACCTCAATACGCCGTATTGACGCATTAGATAGAACATTATAAATACGAGCCCTAGCTTCGTATTTTGACACCATTCTACCACCACCAGACAACCAAAGGAGCTTAGTAACACCAAGAGATCAGTTCCAAGAGAGGATATCAAGAGAAGAAGGTCCCGTATTATCACACAAAGTAATATCGTTCGATTTACACATCGATTTAACTATGTCATTCGTTTGCTTATCGTTTGTAATTTCTTTCGTGTTTGCTACTGAGATTATGGGCTAACACCCATAGGTGTTAGCCATGTTATGACTATTACATTGATTTGATTCCGTTTATTAAGACTTAATGCAGTTTATGTTAGATAATTTATATGTTTTGTTAGTGCAAATATTAAGATATTTAATCTATACAGTCTCGTTTGTTTTGATTGATGACAAACCATGTAACTTGTAATACATAACGTAAAATGTACAAGTTACTCGTAAAAATATATTGTCTCAACATACATTCAACATCTCTTGACGCCTCAAGTCCTTGCATGCTACAACACAGGTTCGTACATGTTTGTTATGTTGCGTTATGATCAAAACCCAAATTAACCATCAAACATGTTTAGTTAAATAGTTTACATAAAGCCAAAACAATTTTTATAAAACACTTATAAGTAACTATTGTTACTTACACTTTTATAAAAATACATAGTAAAATAAAACATGTAAATGGCTTGAACTATCCATAACCCAAAACCCATGACCCATAATCCATAACCCATAACCCATGACCCATATGTATTAAATGCATCATACATTAAATGTGAATTCTTGGACTATCCATAACCCAAAACCCATGACCCATAACCTGACCCATGTGCATTACATCATGCATGACATCACAATGGGTAAAACCCATGACCCATGACCCAAAGTCCATAAGCCATGACCCAAGATGTCTTTGACATCATGCATGACATCACATGACCCATGGACCTTAACCCATAACCCAAAACCCGGAATTGTAAATCTTGACTGGTAATACCAGATAGCCGGATCCCTGGGTTATAACTGGCCGGATCCCTTTTGTAAGGGATCCGCCGGATCCGGGTGAACAGTGACCTCTTTGCCTATAAATACAAGGCCATTTCTTCATTGTTCAACACACCTTTTACACACTTTCTCTCCACCATTTCTAACACATTCAGATCAGTAGGAAAACATGTAAAACACCTTCTTTCTCATATGATCATAATGCTTCTAACTCTCATTTTGTTGTAAGCATACTCCTGAAGTGATCCTCCAAAGCAAGACTTAAGATCTTGCATCCTTACCTACTGAAGTGATCCTCCAAAGCAAGCTTAGAGATCTTGCATCCTCATCCAGCACAACCATACATACATGAAGATCTATCACAACAAGCCTAGGGAACTTGTGATCTTCATTGAAGGCTTTCTATTAAAGGAAGTTCATTTACTTTATTCATTCATATCCGTTAGACACATTATCTTGGATCTTCTCTTGTATCTTCTTCTATTATCTCTAACTAGATTAGATGTTTTATGTGTTTGTGCCACAAAACACAAGGTTTGTTATGTTGGGCCACAAAACATAACGGGTGTCATAGTTGTGTTGTGTAGATTGGTGTAGTGGGGCGTTGGTTCCTCATGATGTGTTGTGTTGATCGGGTAGTGGTTCCTCCTTTTTAATGAAACCCGGTATCTAGCCTTGTACCGGATAAAATTTAGGCGACGAAGGTTTGGCTCTACCTCGTGGAAGAGCTTGGTATCTAGCCTTGTACCAGATAAAGTGTAGGCGACGTTGTGTTGGTTTGGTCCACCGTGTTAAGGACCCGGTATTTAGCTTTGTACCGGATAAAGTGTAAGCTATGTTGTGTAAGGTTTCTCCGCCGAGAATGAAGCTTGTTGATCTAGTGAAGTAACTCTCGAGTTGGATACTCGGGGAGTAGAGTAGGGCGAAGAGGAGCTTCGTGACCGAACCACTATAAATCCTCATGTTGGTTTGCGTATCCTTCTTACTTATCGCTTTACTTTTATTCTTATATTGTTGATTGTCTTTGTGTTGACACTTTACATATTTCGTCAAGCTTGATCGGCAATTTGTCATAAGGATGTTTTTAGAAAAGAAATATATACCGGACTAATAATGGCGAAACTTGCTTTATACTATATTTGATACAAAAGTTTTTAAGTTTGAAACGAAAACGTATTCACCCCCCTCTACCATTTCTACCGTTTCCACAATTGGTATCAGAGCGGGTTGGCTCTAGTTTTAAAACAAATGATTTTTGAAAACCGAGTAAGGTCCCAAATTTTCGGTGAAGTCAAGCATAATATGAAAAGTGTTTTTTTAACTTTTATTCTTTGAAGTTTTGTTGTTAGATATCTTGTTATTCAAGCTTGAATAAATATTAAAATGGGTAATATACGTTCACTAAAAAGTCTACAAAGGTTAAACCTTTTCGTCGGGTAAAAATATGTGTTTTGGTGAATCTGTGTCAAATCCGCGGATCCCTTTGTTATCAAAGGGCGGATCCCTTTTGGAAGGGATCCGGTGGATCCGTATGCATAGTGGACAGTTTTTGATAAACTTAAAAAATTCATAACTAATTAACCGGAAGTCCGTAGAAGTCGTGCCACCTATCGTTTTAAAGGTATTTGAGTCTACTTTCATATGAAAAGAATTTCATAAACTGATTCAAAACAAAAATTTACAGAATCCTTGATTTATAATAGAAAGTCATTTTTCGGCCATAACATTTGCACAAACTCTTGGTCTAATTGGAGACGAATGTCTTCATCTTTGAATATTAATGTGTTTTCTTTTGAAACTAAAGTTTTGGTCATATTTAAATATAAAGGAAACTAATCAATCTTGGTATACATGTTTATATTTAACACAAAGCGATGAAAAGAACTTTCGTATGCTATGCTAAATGATTAATTGCTTTGCCTTGCACTACTTGATCGTATGCTTATCTCAAATAGCTTTGTGCTTGTTTGTTTGTGTAACATATGTGTTTTCCTTGCCATGTTATTCATTTGCTTGTGTGTCGTGTTAGTAATATTTACTAATCAATGTGCTATTTGAAGGAGTGTTTGGGATAACATCAAGTTGTGTTGAAAATGTTATTTTCTTAAATACTTGGATAAGTCATATAAGTTGAATAATGTTTAAAACATGTAATATGCTATATGACTTCTTGTTGAGTTTGTTATTTATGCAACATAAGTGTATTATATGCTTATATGTTAATTGATTTATTGATTTCATCTTTTCTTGTGTTGTTTTCTAAAACGACAAGAATGTACATCGGATCATAACCCACATTTGTGTTGATGATGTACTTTCCCGTCTTCTTATCCATGATCGCATTCCGAGCTTCATAGTAGGATTGACAACTTGATTGTTTCATCTGAAATACTCAAGTAGATTATTTTGCAACACAAATATAATTGGTCATATCCGAAAATCCAAACTCAAGCTTCCCAACAACATAATTTGAAACCCCACATCCCACACTCTATATTAAAACATATTGTTTAACTCTAAAAATCATCACACCAATTCATAATCCTTTTAACATAACATCTTCGTCACCTTAATTGTTATGCATAATGATAATAAAACGAAGCAAACTATCATTATTGTTACTCTTCGACAGGCCATTGTAGGAATACAAATTTTCCTAACTTGAGAATGAATACTGGAGAACTTATTGCACTAGAAACTCAATTTGAGCTAACGATTGAATTGCTTCAGGGAAGTTGGGTATGTGGAATCACACGTAAAAATGGTCGTGTTTAGACTTAATTGAGCACCGCTAGTAATAGTCTCATATTCATTCTCTCACTTGAAAAATCTCTACTCCTATGTTTTCCTAACATAAGTTTACAATGGCAATACTTTGCATTGTCTTAGGATTACTAATCAAACAAGTAGTAAATTTGATTTTTCTTTTGTTAGTCAATCACAACCACTTGCCTCATCAAGCGATTATCTTGCTTTGATCGAGAAGAGATACATGACTTCAAGGATGAAGTTCATTGTATGCTAATCACCATCCGTAATGACTATACTTAGCTCATCGCCTTCATTAAACCGAAGCAACCTTCTAAACAATCTACTTCCTTATCTTCTTTATCTCTTGTTAAACTCATTATTTTGGATGTCCACCAATTATGGGGGAGGGAAATTTATTCACATAATCATTCTTTAAGAACGCATATACATGTGTTTCTTACTCTTCAAATACCAACACATAGGTAAACATCTCTTAGCTAAAACCAACTCACAGAACCACTCTTGCTTCAAGCCTTTCTAATCCAACACTTATCTTTCATCAATGCTTCATCAAAAGAAGAACACATCATGTGGTTCACAACTTCTTCATCTCCACAACCAACAACTCCACCTTCTGGATCTTAAGAAAGCCTAGGATTATCCTAAACTAGCACGCCACAACTCTCTTGTCTAAAGAACACTATCACATATCCTCTTCACTCTTGACATATACCTTGCACGCCATTGTTAGTGCAAACGATGTACTAATCTAGACTGTCTCTTTCGACACTTACTATTATGAAAACTTGTTTTGAGTTTTGATATGTGTAAGTTACTTTCGCGAGCCCACTGTGTTGTTTTAGTTCTTAGACGCCGGATCCTTTTGGGATAAGAGGCCGGATCCATTTCTAAATGGATCCGGAGGAACCGGTTGAACAGACATAGATTTTTTACCTTTCTACCTCTCTCTCTCTCTCACTTTCCAGACCTTATTAGATCAGTTTCTAATACTCTTTTAGTCACAAATAAGCTCTCCTCAGCCTCAGTAGATCCCATACCTTCCTAAAACATGACTTAGGATCCCTCTAGGATGTTTATGATTTATTATTTCTCCAAAACTCAACAACTTTCCATTCTGGTGCTTACACCATCTTTCTCTAATCCTAATCCAACTATCTCTATATTCTTAGTAATTTTTATAAATTTATATTAGCCATCTTTTCCCAAAAATGGTCTAAAAATCAATCTTTTAATTCTTATGAATTTTAAGAAATTTTCTAATTTTCTCCACCACCACTCTCTGACTTCTATCAACATTAGACGCCTTCTTAACCAACAAAATTAGCTCTTGATCACTCAATAGGCTTCTTTTCATCTCATTTCCCTATAAAACCAATCACTAGTTCTCAGGATCTTTATCACTTAAAGCAATCTTCTTTCAATCATAACACCAGCCTATATTAGCTAGTACACTTAAAATGCTCAAACCAAATCCCTTTTTTCATGTCTCTAGTAGCCGGATCCTTCGGCTAAAGCTAGTCGGATCCCTTCTGAGAAGGATCCAGTGGATCCGGGCAAATAGAGCAGTTAAAAACAAACTCTTTCACTTATAATCTTCCTTTCTCCACTCAAACACTAGCTCAACACATAGGATTATCAGTTTCTTTTAAGGCCTTGTTCTATAGCCTTTCTCTTTAAAGCTTGTGGCGACATTCATGGAAGAAGATTTTTTTTATGTGTTCCGTATATTTGACTATTTATGTGTTCTATTCGGTTTCCATGATATTATGTGAACAATTTATCTATTTGTACTAGTTGAAAAAATTGTTTTCCTTTTGTACTAACTCATTTGGATTTGTGTAGGTTGACAATGGTCGAGTTCATCATCAAGTCAATGTGTGCTCATTCGCACATTTATCATACTCCTCATCTTGCATTATCTTCACCATCTTCTTCCACTTCTTTCACTACTCATAGATTCATCATGTCTACCACGACAAATTTATTCTATCAGACCATCACTTTCATCTCTTAAACCAACATCTTCTAAACCTACACCCTAAAACACTCCAATATCTACACAACCTACACGAGTTTCACCTCTTGAGCCTCGACTTCTCTCCTCTACTACACCTCATTCTTACTAGTGTCAACTACATCCTACTAGAGTCTCACTACCACTACAATCCATGGTCGTTGAACCATCTTCCACAAACATCTATGTTGTCAAAAGCCAAGTGAATTTCGTAATGAAATGCGTCTCATTCCCAATTACATTCTTTCTACCTTGAACAAACTTACAATCTCTAAGCCAACCATGATGATGCAAGTAGTGAGAATATTATCTATTTTACACTAATCTTTTCTTTGTAGGTTCACTGATATACATGGTTTTGTATATGGCATACTTGTCTCCGGACGAGGTTTACTTTTTGTAGGTTCTTCTTGACGCCCTCGAGCAAGGGGGAGCTTTCGTCGAGCATCTACAGAGTGCATCATGTGACTCACTCGTCCAAGGACGAATATAGCTTTGCACTAATTCTTGTTTTGTAGATTTTCAAAAACACACTTGGAGCACTTGACACCCTCACTAAGGGGGAGCACTCGTCAAGGGGGAGCAAAGACTTTTCTTTCACTTGTGTTTCTCAAGGTTCTTCCTACAAGAAGAGATCACGCTTCTTTCATACAAGTCTTCCAAGCTTCAAGAAAAGTGTTGCCAGGCTTAGGGGAGCAATAAGGGGTTTTCAATTTAACTTCACTAGGGATGATGCAAGCTCGCCATTCTTGGGAGAAATGAAGTTTAATTCCAAGGACACACCCTTTTTGTTTCGACAAAAAGGGGGAGAAGAGTGTAAACGAAGAAGGTAATGTAAAGGAAGTATAGACACAAGTAACTTCAACATTTTACCTATCTATTACGTTTACATATATTTTGTCATCATCAAAAAGGGGGAGATTGTTAGTGCAAATATTACGATATTTAATCTATACAGTCTCGTTTGTTTTGATTGATGACAAACCATGTAACTTGTAATACATAACGTAAAATGTATAAGTTACTCGTAATCATATATTGTCTCAACATACATTCAACATCTCTCGACGCCTCAAGTCCTTGTATGCTACAACACAGGTTCGTACATGTTTGTTATGTTGCGTTATGATCAAAACTCAAATTAACCATCAAACATGTTTAGTTAAATAGTTTACATAAAGCGAAAACCATTTTTATAAAACACTTATAAATAACTTTTGTTACTTACACTTTTATAAAAATACATAGTTAAATAAAACATGTAAATGGCTTGGACTATCTATAACCCAAAACCCATGACCCATAATCCATAATCCATAACCCATAACCCATGACCCATGTGCATTAAATGCATCATGCATTAAATGTGAATTCTTGGACTATCCATAACCCAAAACCCATGACCCATAACCCATGACCCATGACCCATGTTCATTAATGTGCATTACATCATGCATGACATCACAATGGGTAAAACCCATGACCCATGACCCAAAGTCCATAACCCATGACCCAAGATGTCTTTGACATCATGCATGACATCACATGACCCATGGACCTTAACCTATAACCCAAAACCCAAAATTGTAACCCAAGATCCGGACTGGTAATACCAGATAGCCGGATCCCTGGGTTGTAATTGGCCGGATCCGGGTGAACAGTGACCTATTTTCCTATAAATACAAGGCCATTTCTTCATTGTTTAACACACCTTATACACACTTTCTCTTTACCATTTATAACACATTCAGATCAGTAGGAAAACATGTAAAACACCTACTTTCTCATATGATCATAATGCTTCTAACTCTCATTTTGTTGTAAGCATACTCCCGAAGTGATCCTCCAAAGCAAGACTTAAGATCTTGCATCCTTACCTACTGTTAGGTCTCCATAATAGTATAACACAAGTATAAGAAAGATAGAGATGAGAGAAATGGTCGATTACTTCACACACATGAATTGACAAAGGTTTACTTAACATATGAAATAACCAACAAATATAAGTGTAAGAATACAAGAGTATTTATAGGAGTGGAAGGCTAGGGCAACACTCCTAGTCCTTCTATCCATACGTTTAACCATAAGCTAAGGCCCATGGGCTTGCTACAAGGGCCATTGACTATAACTAACATACAAGCCTAGTATGAATAGCAACCTATTACATATAACAATGACCGACACTTGATATTAATTAAACGTATTCCCAACACCTACTAAAGTGATCCTCCAAAGCAAGCTTAGAGATCTTGCATCCTCATCCACCACAACCATACATACATGAAGATCTATCACAACAAGCCTAGGGAACTTGTGATCTTCATTGAAGGCTTTCTATTAAAGGAAGTTCATTTAGTTTAGTCATTCATATCCATTAGACACATTGTCTTGGATCTTCTCTTGTATCTTCTTCTTGTATCTCTAACTAGATTAGATGGTTTATGTGTTTGTGCCATAAAACACAAGGTTTGTTATGTTGGGCCACAAAACATAACGGGTGTCATAGTTGTGTTGTGTAGATTGGTGTAGTGGGGCGTTGGTTCCTCATGATGTGTTGTGTTGATCGGGTAGTGGTTCCTCCTTTGTAATGGAACCCGGTATCTAGCCTTGTACCGGATAAAGTGTAGGCGACGAAGGTTTGGCTCTACCTCATGGAAGAGCTTGGTATCTGGCCTTGTACCAGATAAAGTGTAGGCGACGTTGTGTTGCTTTGGTCCGCCGTGTTAAGGACCCGATATTTAGCTTTGTACCGGATAAAGTGTAATTAGCTATGTTGTGTAAGGTTTCTCCGCTGAGAATGGAGCTTGTTGATCTAGTGAAGTAACTCTTGAGTTGGATACTCGAGGAGTGGAGTAGGGCGAAGAGGAGCTTCGTGACCGAACCACTATAAATCCTCGTGTTGGTTTACGTATCCTTCTTACTTATCGCTTTACTTTTATTCTTATATTGTTGATTGTCTTTGTTTTGACACTTTACATATTTCGTCAAGCTTGATCGGCAATTTGTCATAGGGATGTTTTTAGAAAAGAAATATAAACAGGACTAATAATGGCGAAACTTGCTTTATACTATATTTGATACAAAAGTTTTTAAGTTTGAAACGGAAACGTATTCACCCCCCTCTACCGTTTCTACCGTTTCCACATGTTTATCGCTCAAATAATACGTTTGTTTACTTGTTTATCATTATATGTCTATTGTCTAGATTATCACATTTTAGTTCTTTAGCTTTGAACCGGTAATCCGTATCTCTATGGTTGGTATTCGTGACCTGGCTTCACGGGTGCCCTTCCAAAGGACTAGAGGCTTGGACTCCCTAGGTTAGACAGAAAATGACTAAAACACGTAAGTCAACATAATTGCTCTTCAAAATAGGTAGTACTTGAGAAGAGTAGGTTTCGTACTAGCCCTAGGTTACCGAAGATGAATCGTAGTTGGAAAATACTTATTGCGTGAATGTGACTAAGTAGCTCGTTAATTTGCTTTTGGGATATAGGTTGCATTCATAGAACTAGGCGCGACTAGCCCTCGGTTTAGTTTACAATAGACAGGAAATGTTGTCTGCAGTTCCTGAGTCCACCAACATAAGTCATTAGGTCATTGCACTTATAAACGAATCAATAAAATGTAGTAGGATTAACATGGTTAACACTTTCTTCTTAATTTACTTTTTTGTTTTAGTAGTTTAATTAATCTTAAATCGTGCCAATCTCTCATATTGAAAACCCCCTAAAAACTGTAGAAAATCCATTAGGTTAACGTTTAGGTTTAACTACTCCTTGCGAACGATCCGTACTTACAAAACTAGCTATAATTGACAGGGTACACTGCCCGTAAGTGTTAGTCTATTAGGTTAAGTCGGCTTTTATGAATTTAAAAACTATATTTAACACATCATGTATGCTAGTGTGTTGCAGGTATGTGTGTATTTAAATATGGCATTGGTAAACGGTTCAAAAGATGGTAACTATTAGAGCGCACATTGTCGTCATGTGGTTCAGTATGGTTGGCTACTACGATAGATGAACCACACCACATCAGCTACGGTTTTTCATGTGGTTGAGTGGCCGTGGTGTATACCAAGGTGTAAAAATTGATCTTTTTAAATAGGGATTTGCTATTTGTAGACTTATGTGTTATGTTTAAAAGTTAATAAATGCATTAAGTGTGATACATTTAGTTGGTTGAGAGTAGTTAAATTTATAAGGTGAGTGGTTATTCTGAAAGTGCAAACAATTTATACATATCATAATTTCTAAAACACTAGGGTTATATTTAGCATTTTCTTTTTAGTTAAGAGAAATTTTCAAAAATGGCCCATTTTTTCACTTATAGGTTCACTTTCTCGTAAAAAAAAAAGTGTTTCCCAAACTTAGTCTTGTGCATCCGTACTGTGCGACTCCACAGAATTCTTGACACGTGTTCAAAAGTTGGTGGGATGTTTTTTACTAGATCTAAGTGACGTTTTGTGCGACAAAGTTTCTTTTTTTACTAGACCGACATGACATTTTTGTCTTATTTGAAAGTAAGACTCACTTTTCTAATAAGACAAAACACATTTTTCACAAACATTGTGTCTCAAGTTTGTGTTTGAGAATGAAAGTGAAAGAAATGGAGAGAAACTAAAAATATGTTATGTTCTTAAGTTTTTGGATGGAAAGAAAGCAAGGTAAAAGGTGAGTAAAGTGTGTTTTTTAGCTAAAAACTTTCACCCCATGTATGAGATGAAAGTTGAGGAAAGATAATAAGACAAAAAAAAAAAAAAAAAAAAAAAAAAAAAGTAGTGTATTTTTAATAAATGTATAACGTTCATGCACTTTACTTCTTTTTTTTTTTTTTTTTTTTTTAATAATTGGCTAACTTTCTTTCTATTCACATTCTTTTCTTTACTCTTCTTCAACTTTCTTTCCACTCCCCTCATCAAAAATCTCGAGAACAAAGAAACAAAATCTCAAGTGGTGGGTCTCACTTTTATAATAAGACAAAAAATTCATGTCGGTATAACTAAAAAAAACTTGGTCGCGCAAAACGTCACTTCGGTCTAGCAAAAGATATTCCACCAACTTTTGGACACATGTTGAGAAATCTATGGAGTCGCACGGTCTAGCGATAGCACAAGATTAAATTTGGAAAACATTATATTTTTACTAGAAAATGAATTCAAAAGTGAAAAATGTGCTAGTTTTGAAAATTTCTTTTAAAATGTTGTATTTATGTGTGTGTTTTAGTGTGTGTATGTGTGTGAAGCGTGTGCACAACTAATGGGTAAAAGGAAGAAGGTGTTTTGTTTTTTATTTTTTACAGTATTTATTAAATAGTTTGCAGTTTAGTTCATGACAATGCAAAATTTAGTTGATTTATTTCGTGGAGACTAGTTATCTTACATTATTGATCCTCTAAATTTAAAAAATATGGCTTAGTTAAATGCAACGCTTGTTTTTATTTCTACTTTGTAAGGCTTGTACTTTAATGTGTTTTTAAGAATAATAGAATTTTGAAATAATGCGGGTCTCAATTTTATGTGTGATGACAAAGAGTCTATCTGTCTATGGTTTATTTGTGGCAATGTGGCACTTATGTGAAGGAGGCGTGACATATTTTTTTAATGTGATGGTAGTTATAATAAATGGTGCTCACATGGGGCAAAAGGTGATGAAAATGTAGTAAGAATGAGATAATGTATCGTTGAGGGGACAATGATAAAGCTTTCATCAATACGTCCGGTCTAAAAAGCTAGGTGTGGAATGCATTTTTTGCATAGGTCCTCCATTCGGCATTCAAAGAACAATTCAACTAGAAACATTGTAACTATTCATTTAGAATAGTGGAATTTGGGCATTTCTTGTATACTAACTTCTTTGGATTGGAACTGAGAATCGCTTTCAGCATACTAAAAATGCCTATCCATATTAAATAGACACACTTTGAATGATCGAAGTATAATGGTCCTATTATTTTGACACCACGTGGTCTCATCTCATGTTACAAAAAAGGCTGTGGTTTCTTGAGTAAAATGTTAAGAGTTATCAGCTCAAAACCTTTTCTTAACAAAAACTTTGAGGCAAAGTTGAGATATGTCGTAAAACTATACGGGTTCTTAGGGTAAGTATTTTAGTAAATTTCCAAGATCAACTAAATTCCGTAACATTTTGATCTTTATGTTGAAGGTTATTCCTTCCATAGTTCCATGTATTTACTAAAACTTTATATCTCAAACTTTTGCCTTGTTGAATTGGTTTGGAAAGCTTGGTCCACTTATATCTCATTACTCCGAATGTTCCAAAAGATATTCAAAAGAAAGCATAGCACAAGTTGAGACTTTTCCTCCAATTAAAAACATTATTCCCTAACCAACACCTACTCAGCATCGCAATTATATTAGTCTTTCCAAAAGTAGATTTTAGCAAATAGAGATTTTCTTATTTTTTATTTTTATTTTTATTTTTTATTTTATTATTTTTTCTTTTCGTGTTCCAGTTTGAAAACAAAGTGGCAAAACAATAGCGACACTCACTAATTATGTTGTGGACGTGCACATGAACCCCTATTAGAGAACAGGGTGTTGCTTCAGGGGGGGAACCAACATGGGAGAGTTGGTATCGAGTGTCACCATACTTTATTGTATCGGTGTGGAGAGAAAAATGTGAGACGATGTAGATACATAGATCGGCGTTGGAGGATACATGTGTGGACTTTTTATTAAGACTTTTTAAAACTGTATTAAAGAACTTGAAAAAAGAAGAAAAGAAGCAATGATAATATTAGTGTGAAACCATAATAGGAAAATTCTATTGAAGCAAGTGGGGAGAGAATTTATGTTGCAGTAGTGGTAGCTATAGACAGTGGTGAGGGTGATCGCGCTTGTGCTCTTAAGACGACAACAATGATTCCCGTTTGACAAATCCACACCACACTGAGTTTTTCGTCTTCCCTTTTCTACTTAAAATTTAAAAACTCGATATTAGGTCTTGTTTTATGCTCTTCCCTTCAGTTCTCTCCAAAAAAAAAATAATAATAATAATAATTTAAAAAAAAATAAAAAATACATAATTGAAAAATGGTGGAATACGATATATGAAATCGCTTTGTGGCATGTCACAAGCGATTAGTGGTAGTGGTTGTTCAAGCGTTTGCTTGAGGTTAATATGGTTCTTCTGCCACATTCCATTGTACTTAAACTGTTTCTGTGATTAATGAATTTTGCCAGGGTTAACCACTTTTACCCAAAAAAAGAAAGGGAAAAGTTGAACGTGCTTGCATATGGGGGAATAATATTGCTTTGTAACTTTGCAAGTATCTTTGTTCCTCTTTGTCAAAGACTTAATTTTCTTATCCATCTAACTATACAATCATTGATGATACACATTTTCTGCTTTTTCTCACAATGGGAATACAACTCTTTCCACAAACAACCCATTAGAAAGAAATTCCTAGTTACGTGCATCAATTCATATGTTATCACGTTATCTTTCAAAATGGAATATCTATCATGTATGACATTAACACGATTTTCTAACATGTACCTAATGCGTGAACGAAAGCACATGACACTACAAAAAGTTTTTGTTATACAACCACAACATAACAAAATTTTGCTTTTGGATACACGATCACATTATGCTACTGTTATTGACTTCGTATATAAGTTAAAACACCACAATTTTAGCATTTTAATCAGCAAAATGTTAAAATTTTAATACTTTATAACTAGTCAAACACACATATCGATTTGCTCAGAGAAGTTTAAGTACTGTCGATTCTGAGGTAAAAAAAGATTGACATATTACGAGAAGTCAAACATCAACTCCATTTAGATGGAGATACATATGACCAATACAGCAGTGTGACTTCATACATCCACAAACTTAAAACTGATCAGACTGACAAAAAGTGTCAAGAAGTCTAAAAAATTAACACTTATAAACATTGGCGTATGAGTGAAATTAAATAAACTCGAATACCAAATCCATGAATTATTAAATTAGAAATTAGAGAACCATCTTAAATAAACATTAGATTTACCATAAAGATAACGGATAAAAAATGTTAAGATAGTAGAATCCACTAACCTGTCAACCATGTCAGCTAGTCTTCCCACCAAATTAGCCCAAAGAACTGTTATCTACATTTCAACCATCAATCTGAGATAAGGCTACATCTTCTTCATGGTGATCACTGCCAATACTGAGTTTACTCAGTTTATCACTTGGTGCAGACCCCATTATCCCATTATCACCATTGGCAGCCATACCCATTAATCCGCGCCCATTGTTCATGTAAGCTGGATAGAAAGGCGTATAATATGGGTTCAGGGTTCCCCTCATGGTCAACATAGTGGGTGCACCCCATGGTGAAATCGGACCCGACCCATAATAAGCTCCGCCATAAACACCAGCTCCATAAGGATAACCACCATAACTAAGAAGATCATATTTAGGTACATGAGGCGAGTAACTATTAAATCCATTACCACCAGAAACGTTATTATCATCTTTCGGTATAGCCTTTTTGACCTCCACAAGCTTGCCACCCAACTCGTGAAAGCTTTTTTGCATGACTTCCTCAACAGAATCCTCGGCGTCAAAAGTGATAAAGCCGAAACCCCTAGGCCTGCGAGTTATGTTGTCATGCATCACCACTACATCGATGACTTTACCAAACTTTTCAAAATAGTGCTTGAAGTCTTCTTCGGTTGTTTCAGCTAGTAATCCTCCTACAAAAATCTTCTTGGTCTTTAACTTATCATTGTTATCAGTGATACCATTAGTTCTATTAAATCCCCTGTTCTGTTCTTGCTGATTTTGGTTCTGCACACTTCGTCGTACTGCTTTTTTCACATCAACCTATCAGGGTTCACAGACTTGAACTTTCAGCAATGCACACAAGTACACTTTCACATTCAGTAAGTGGTAACAAAAGCAAAGTAAATCTAAAATTCATGCTTATAATGAATGTGCCAAAAATTCAAGAAATATTGATATCTGCGTCAACATATATCACATAAATTTTGTGTGAACAAAAACGATAAGGATTACTTTACCAACTAATATATGGTTTACAAATCACTCCCCATATCCACATTGGCAATGAGTATTAATAGCTTGACAATCCCTTCTAATTTATCATTACTAGACATTTAAATAATTCGACTAATAATCAAACACTTAAATAAGCGGTTTGCCTAAGCAATCTCAAACACCTTTAAAACTGCTTATCAGTTGTATCAAAACACAATATGCAAATAGACAGTTTTAATAAGCAATACCAAACACTCATTAATCGAAACAGCATATTGAGTTGTTTGGCATAAGCAATTTAAGCTGCTTGTTCAAAACTAACTATTTCCCTCACAAATAATCATGTAACTAGTTCAGATAACACATCCCAAACACCCAAAGGGGGTGTTTGTTTAAGCTTATTTAAGAGGCTTATAAGCTTATTAACTAAAATAAGCCCAATCAACTGTTTGGGTAAGCTTATATTGTTGGGCTTATGAGCTTATATGAGGGGTTTTTGATAAGCTCAGCGGGTTGGTTTATGTAAGGGTTGTTATATCAAAACTCAAAAGACTTTTAAACCCTCATATACCAATTACAATTTTACATGTTCATGTACTTTTTGGTCATTTTACCTCAATAAGTATGATAAGCTAACTCAAACACTAAACATTGGCTCATGAGCTTATTATTTATAAGCCATAAGCTGCTTATGAAATATAAGCACAAGTCCAAAACATAAGCTTAGACATACACAAAAACAGCTCATACGCTATCTGAAAACGCAAAACGGTTTAATATAATACTAGTCTATAAAAAGCACAATGTTTCACATTCAAACAACATTATTAACAACACAACCATAAACAAAAAAAAGGCAATTGACGAAAACACACCGTTCGTCCAAGAATCTTATGACTATCACCCAAAACTTTACTCAAAACCTCCGACTCGGAAAACGAAACAAACCCAAACCCGCGAGACGCCCCAGTAATTCTATCAATAACAATAACAGCATCCACCACATTACCATAAGATCCAAAATACTCTTTCAACACATCCTCTGTTGTTTCCCATGCTAACCCACCAACAAAAACCTTGTTTTGATCACAACCCTCCATTTTTTTCCCCTTTAAAAACAAAAAAAAAGTGAAATTTTTAAATAAAAAACATAATGTTGCAATACCCAAAAAGTGGACTAATAAAGGAAACTAGTTTGAGAAAACAAATGGGTTTTGGATGAATTAAAAAGGGTTTTGTGCGATTGTAGTGCAACTGGTTATTTTTTTAGATAAACCCTAAGTAATGTACTGTTTTTGGGTTTTAATAAGTGAAATTTGGGTAAAAGATAAATCCGGAGTCAATTCGTATTATAACTCTGAGTGAATTACATGAATAATCCCTGTATATATCAAAAAGTTTAACTTTAGTGCAATAATGTATTTATGTTGCAAATTCGTAGGCCTTTTTTTTTTTTTTTTTTTTTTTTTTTATTTTTTTTTTTTTTACTTGAGTTTTAGATTGGGAAAATGATCTGAAAAGGCATCATACTTGTCACCTTATTCTTTTGTAAGCATCATACTTTTTTTTCTTCCTATAGTGGGCACATACTCCCTTAATCACCACTATTGTAAGCATTTTGATGACGTGGCATTTCTTAATCAAAAGTGCCCCGTTATATCCCGTTTTATCACAACTTTGGGTCCGTTTTGACAATGCTTGTTACTTGGAGGGTGATTTTTATCTATTTTTTTCCCCTTAATAATTTTTCCTCTTTCCCTCTTTCCCCAAATAATTTTCCCTCTTTCCCCAAATAATTCCTTTTCCCTAAACGGTCGAATAAGAACCCTAAATCATGAGTAGTTCTAGTTCAGCTCAATCCCGTTTAATTGGAGGTAAGATTGAACATTTTTGTAAATGTAATCGTCAATTAAGAGTGCAAACATCAACCACAAGGAGGAATCCGGGTAAGAGATTCGTCACATGCACTGTTTGTCAAGTGTATGACTTTCTGGATGAAGATCTTCCTAGTGAATATTACAAAGAGTTGGTGTATGGGTTCTATCAAAGGCAGAAGCAAATGAAGAACATTGAGGATAGTGGACCCATAATCGAGTCTCTTGCTTTGGACAAGTCAAGGTTGGAAGATGAGTTGAAGGCTACAAAGTCAAGATTGGAAGATGAGTTGAAGGCTAGAAACTCAAAGTTGGAATTGTATGATAGGTTGTTTATGATCATGTTAGGATGTTTGTGTGTAATCTGTGTTGGGGTTGGTATGACATTATCCAAGTGATGTAATGATCCCTTTAATGTAAGGTTTTCAAATGTTTAATGTTAAGTTAGGGTATTTATGAAATCTTTTACCTGTGTTGAGAAATTAGCATTGCATTGATTCATAATAGGGCTACAAGGGTTTTATTCAAGGATGGTTTAAGTTATACACTTAAACCATAAACATACATACATAGCTTGTAACCATCTGTTTTTCCCCTTTCATTTGGGATTTTTGATGACAAATGTTTTGATACCAACATCTTCACAGGTGGTCTTATTTGCCATCCCTAGTACCTTTTCCCTTGCATCAAAAGCCATCTTTGCTTCATTTTTGTTTGTCACATTTGTGCTACTTTCCACCTTCTTTGAAGTCACAGAGTAATTTTTTGGATTATAATCCTTTGGAAAGTAAGCCTTCCATGATAATGGATCATCTGAAATTGCTTCAGAACTGTCACTGGAAATGTCCATGATTTCTGCACAAAATTGATAAAAACAACACATAAGGTTACTGATTAAATTGAGCTTAAAGTCACAAGAAAAAACATTGAAGAATACCTTTATTCTTGTTGGAATCCATTTGATCAGGTGTTGGTATGTTTGATGAATGTTATGGATTTTGGATGAATTTTGTTATGTTATATAGGGCAAGTGGTTAGCCTTTTGCAGGCTATGATATGAATGTGCAGCTAAAGATTCTTATGCATAAGGTCACATGAAGAATAGTAAAAGGAATATGTTGCTTTTGCAGTTGGAAAAAAACAGTGTCAATCAAGAAGATACCAAACTGCATCTTCCATTGATCATAACAGTTTTTGAATTGACCATCAAAAGTGCCCTGTATCATGTACAAAATGGGCTATTGGTTGATGGTCATTACATAGTGCTAAATACATTAGTGGCTGCTAAATATTAGTTGTTCTAGCCCTATTACATACCCAAGATTAGTTACCAAAGTTTACATAAGTTGCCCTCAAAAGATGTACAAAATGGGCACATTAAATTACACTAGTTCAAGCATCATCTACATCCAGTGCAAATTGAGGAGTGCTGCCCTGGCCATCCAATTGTTTTGCCAACTTCTTTTTGATGATTCTTTCACTAGGCCTCCTTAATCTGACCTAAACTACTGGATCAAGTTGTTGCTGTTGCTCTTGAGCTTGAACTTGTGTTTGAGCTTCTTGTGCTTGCATGTTTTCAACTTGAGTAGCTGTCAAGTCAATCTCAGTTTGATCTTCATTCTGCTGCTCACCAAACCATCTTGCATAAGCTGAAGTGCAAGCTCTTTTTTTGTTCTTCCTATTTGACCCACTTGTGCCACAAGTCTTCTTCTTTGACCCACCAGTTTCAGTCTCTTTTCTTTGTCAGACCTGCATAACATCATCTTCTACAGATGCTTCATCCTCATTAACATTTTTCTTTCTAGGCCTACCTCCAACATTTTTTTTCATTAGGTGCCTTTTCAACTGATGTTGCTTTGCATATTTTTTTGTTGTGCCCAGTTTGGTTGCAGATACTACAAGTAATCTCAATACCTACCCTTGATACTTTTGATGAGCTACCACCCTCACCCTTTGCTCTAATTCTTTTCTTTCTAGGCCTACCAGGCATTTTTTGGGTTTAGGAGGTAAAACAAGTGAGTACATACTCTGATTAGGCCAGAAATCAATACCCCCAACTGGTTTCATATAATAGTGATATGCCACAAAATACATGTCTGTTTCAAACCAAGCTGGAACATAGCTCTCTGGTACCTTGTTTAGATAGAATATTACCTTTGTTGCATGTACACAAGGTATACCTGATAACTGCCACATTCTACAGGTGCAACACTTCTTTGGTTCATCAACTGTGAATGCCTTACTTCCTGATCTCACCTCAAACATATTCCCACCAGCAGGGATAACATGCCAGAACCTGCAACAAAACACAGTTATATGTGTGAATGCAACATGTTTCATAAGATAATTAACAATACAAGTTTAAAATAGAGTTACCTTTGTTGGTCTTTTAGCCATTCCAATCTCCTTTGAATGTTTGGACAAACTCCAGGGTTCCATTTCTTACTGATTTCCCTCATTCTGTTCATCCTTTCTAGTACTATCACTCTAATAGCTTCTAGCATAGTTATCAATGGCTTGTCCCTAACACTTAGAATAACACTATTAAAACATTCACTAAATCCATTCTCAACTGCTTCACATCCTCTTTCAACTTCAAAAAAAGGCTCTTGACCATGTTTTTGGATTCTTATCCATAAGAAACTGACGAGCCTTTGGATATGAGGCTTTTGATGCTGCCCAAAACAACTCCCTAAACTCCAAGCCAGTGAATTATTTCCTAAACCCTTCATAAATATGTCTTGCACATTGCCTGTGTTCGGCATATGGCATTACATCCTTGACAGCTTCAATAAGACCCTATATATAAGCATACCTTATGTTGATCTGACATAAGAGTTAGACCTTGTCCTTTTGTGCAACCCAAGTCTCCTTCAAGCAACTCTAAAAACCAGCTCCAATTGTCCTTGTTTTCAACATTAACCACTGCCCAAGCCACTGGGTAAATGTGGTTATTTCCATCTCTTCCAATAGCTGTAAGAATTTCACCTTGGTTTGGCCTTTTCAGAAAACAGCCATCTAAGGCAATTACTTTCCTACACCCAGCCCTCCAACCATCTGCTAGTCCAGCAAAACACACATAAAACCTATCAAAGTAGGTTTTCTGATCTGGATTTATAGTGACACCTAATTTCACAGTAGACCCAGGATTGATATCTAAAATTGCTCTTCCATATGACCTCAGCAAGGCATAATGTTCATCAATTGATTTTTCATACTCTGTCAAAGCAAACTTTTTTGCATTTCTACACTGATTTAGGGTTACCCTACATTTATACTTCTTCATCACTAGGTCAGCTATAGCAGTCAACCTAATCTCAGGGTTAGCCCTAATCTTATCACCAAACACAGTTCCTATCCACTTATAGTTGACCAATGAACCAAATTCAAAATTCCTAACACATGTATGTTCATCAACTAATGTCTGTATTTGAAAAGTTTTTTCTTTTGTCATCCACCTACCATAACATCTCCAAGGACAGGAAGGTAAATCAAAAGTACTAACACTAGGATACCTTTTATTCTTCCTCTGTTTACCTTTGTCAGGGTCTGTGATCCTTGGTGGTCTATATCCACATTTAGCCACAACCCGCTTATTATTGCTCCTCTCATACCAAATTGAAAAGCCATTAGCCAATGCATAGTAGGTGAGGCCTTCTTTAAACTTTTCAACAGTGGGATACTTTTCACCAACCTGCATTTCAAACAGAACAAACATTTATAAACAATATCACAACTTCATAATATCACAATTTCATAATAAAGAAGCATACCTTTGGATGCCTCAGTCTCCAGTGGGTACTCTCATCATAGACTGGATACCTGTCCACACTTTTTTCCACAGAAATAAAAGGATCTTGATGTTTTCCATTCTCATCAGTTGATTGTAGCCTTCTCATCAACTTATCCATGAACAAATCATGTTGTACCAGTGTTTATGTTGTATGAGTACTAGTAGGTATAGTGTTTTCATTAGGTATAGTGTTTTCACTCATTTCTGGAAAACACTCAGGTTCCTTCCCTCTACTAGCTTTCATCCTCTTTCTAAGTTCAATCACCTCCTCTTCACCAGGACTGAGATAGTCAACTGATTTATTTGAATTATAGTCACTATCAAAGTCACTATCATACTCAGAATCATCATCACCCTCTGTTTCATCCTGTGTAACCTTCTCTTTGCCCTTATCAACATTTACCCTAGTCCTACTACATGAACCCTCTGAGTTTCTAATATGGTTAGAAGATGAACCCTCAACCTGAGACTCCATCTCAGCCCAATGAACCATCTCATCTACAGAAAAATCATTGTAATACCTCTTTTGGGGAGTGCCTTTTGCCTTAGAAACAGTGTCATCCATAAAAGAGGTATCTGCATTACCTAAATACTCTGACAGATCCATATCTAAGTGATCAAGATAAAGCTCTAGCCTACCAAACAAGTCAGCAACATCAAACATGTATGCTATTTCTTTATCATTAGTTACTCTAACCAAGCCTTTCTCTAATTCAATATTTGGAACTTTGTAATACAAACCTTGGAAGTAGTTACCAACTTTTTCTTCCAAAAATTGAGCAAATATTTCGTAAGGCATCCTTGCAACAGCCATATTAAGAATCACCCCATCATCATACCTTAAAGGTAAATGGGCAAAGAAACCATCATTGTGTACATCAAATTGGTGCAAATTGGTACCAGGTATCATTCTGTTACACGCAAACCCAAATATGAAAAATTAGGGTTTCTGAAAATTAGGCTAATTAGGGTAATTATATTGATAAAAACATAGTATAAGCAAAGAAATCAAAGTAAATGTACTTGAAATATGAAAACGCACATCAAATGTGGGTCAATTACTGCGTTTGTGGATTTAGGGTTTGTTATTTCGACCGTTTTGGGAAAACGAAAAAATTGGGGAAAGAGGGAAATGTTTAACTGGAGAGGGGAGGTGTGGGTTTTAATGATAAAATATATAAAACTCAACATCGAAGTATCAAACATTGTCAAAAAACACCCAAAATTGTAAAAAAAAGGGGATATAACGTAATTATTGTGATTAAGTAGTGCCACGTCATACTTCTCCCTTAATATGCTTACAATAGAGGTGATTAAGGGAGTCTGTGCCCACTATATGAAAAAAAAGTATGATGCTTACAAAAGAATAAAGTGGCAAGTATGATGCCTTTTCAGATCATTTTCCATTTTAGATTCGACATTGTAAGACGACTAATCTCATTTGGATAGCACGTTTGTGCACACTAATAAGTCAAAATAAAATTACTAATCATAACCAAAGTTGGAGATTTACTTTGATCAAATATCATTTAAACACTATAACAATTTAGAAAATGAAAGATTTATTTTGATAAAACTTATCATCTTTAGCCTCGATATTCTTGTTACATCAGTGTCACGTCACTTTTTTTCTCCACCATTGTCAAACCACTTTTTCCACCAAAATATATCGTTCATGCAAACACACGCTTTGAAAAGTAATAAAAAAGATTGAATAATCATTCGGGGGTGGAACCACCGGCTCCCCCACAACAGCCTTGTTGGTGTGTTGATGCCAAAGAATGTCCAATACAACTGGCTTGAGAAAGGATATGTTTTTATTCCATTGACACATATATTAAAAGTGTGCTTTGTCGTTGTTAAAAGCCTTTAGCGACGATAAGTCGTCGTTAAGACCTTCCTCTTACTAACTCCGTCTCTAAAAGTTTGCGACGACAATTTTCACTTTTAGCGGTACCGTTTATTGCGACTTAAAAATTAATTATTTTAACCAACATGATAGGTCATGTTGTTAAAGTTTGTGATAGGAAATATAAAAGTGGCCCATGATTTTTTATTAAAAATTAAATCTTTATTTATTTCTTTTATTTGTGATTGGTGAACATGACATGTCATGTTCATTTGAACTTTAGAGGATCCTTATCCTTTAATTAATGAAAAAACTAACTTATAATACTTTTAGCAACGACATATGTCGCCTTTAAAAGTGACCGCACTCTTATTTTAGCAGTTTTTTCCGGGACAAAATTTTCTGGTATTCTTTCCACGACAATTTGTCCAGAATTTTCAATCAACACACAATTAGTAGAATGTACTAACTCTCATTTCATATATCAAACAAAAACAATTGTCGATACAATATTATACGAGATGCAAGTTTACATACAGTTAAGACAAGTGTAAAGAATATGTCACCACGATTTGCTTCGAACTTTCAGACATACAACTGCAAATAAAAAAGCATGAGACTCTACAAAATATATGACAACTGCCTTATACCTTTTTCTTTTCAAAAACCATTACAACTGTCCTAGGAACTCTAAAGGAAGTGTAGCAGTACTAATTAGAAGCGGAGTAGGCGTATTGCAACGCAAAATAACTAGAAGTAATTATTACACAGTACTCAACTAATTGCATTCGTAATGATCTATGTTATTCCGTCTTTTAATCTTGGCAGCTATTGTGACCATTCTAACATGTACTTGTGAACAGCAGCCTCAGCAAATGTGAAAATCTTTTGTCTCCATTTCTTCTTGAAAAATAAAGCACCAATGACACCCCAAAACCACAAAAAATGTCCAAGTAAAACCATACTGTCATAGGTTCGTTTCATATTTATCTTTGCTTGACAATTTGATATGGTGGTAGGCTCTTTATGTTTGGAACAATTCTTTGGCAGTTGAGCACCACAAAGATTTTCGTTACCATCATATATGGATTTTTGATCACTAAGGGTCTGTAATTGATTTCCTGTTGGAATTCGTCCTGATAAGTTGTTGTGTGACAAATTCAAATGGCTCAAAACTTGGAGACGTTTTTTTTTTTTGATATATTCGAATTTAAGGTTTGTTTATCCGTTATCTAGTTATTTAAACAATAAGGTGGTGTTTGGTTTAGGAATTTATTTTGTAATTCAGTGTTTTTTTTTTTTTTTTTTTTTTTTTTCAATAGCCCGTTTTGATCCGTGCCCGTTTTATGCTGAAGAGACTCTCCCTGTTATAGAGTCGTTGTCATCTACTTTAGTTAAGTTAATGCTATGGAATTGATTCTGAATCTACTATTTCTATTCTATATAAAATACACATATTACAAATATCTTACAGTTATATACAGTAAAAACCAATATAGCTGTATTAAGAAGCAGAATAGCAATATTGAACACAAATATAATTATTGATAATAGATATTCTGTGATACTTGCATTGCTAAGGGGTTATACGCACAGATTCTCTTCCCCTCTTTATCTTGGCAACTCTCACTACCACTGCAACATATATCTTGTCCATGGTAACCTCAGCAAACATGTAGAGCTTCTGTCTCCATTGCTTCTTAAGCAACAACACTCCAATCACACCCCAAAATCCTATTGCATAACCACACACTATGGTCAAGTAAAACCATACCTTCTTAGGCTCATTATCATCATCATCGTTTATGTTCTTTCTCGTTGGATCTTCATGATTGGAGCAATTCTTTGTGAGTGGCGCACCACATAAATCACTGTTACCAGCGTATATAGAAGGTTGATCACTAAGGGTCTGCAATTGATTTCCTGTTGGAATTCTTCCTGACAAGTTGTTGTTCGACAAATTCAAATGGCTCCAAAAATTTAAAGCTGATATGCTTGGAGGGATCATCCCAGTCAGCTCGTTTCTTGAGAAATCGAGAGAATTTAACGCCTTCATGTTTCCAATGTTTTTTGGAATACCCCCACTCAGATGATTATTAGACAGATTAAGACCCACCAATGCAAAAAGGGCCATTAGCTCTACAGGTATTTCTCCTATTAGCTTATTGCTTGAAAGGTCCATGTTGATGACGAATCGCAATGTTGTTGTATATTCAAGTGCAATACCTTTCAAGACCTGAATCACGTTCTCGTCAGAATCGCCTGTATTTCCATTATGAACCTCCATGTTGCTATATTGGACCATGGCACTCAAGTTTCTTAAACAATGAGGGATGGAACCTGTTAAGTTGTTGTGTGCCAGATCTAAGATGCGAAGATCTGGAAGTTTGCACACAGATGTAGGAATTATTCCAGTGAAGTTGTTATTATGTAACATGAGAACATCAACGTTGTAAGGTTTTCTCCAATCCATTCGGGTATGTTTCCTAATAGATTATTATCACCCAAATCTAAGACATTTAAGTCTAAATTCAACAATTCTTTAGGAAGCTCTATTGGATACTAATTTACTAATCCATGAAAGTCAAACATATGTATATAAGTCAAATGGAAGTTATTTTCGGTTAGGAAAAACAGTTATAGTTAGTTATGCCGATTAATGAATCGGTGTGTTGTATAGTTGTGTCGGTTGGAAAAGTATAAGTACCCATGTAAACCAAGTTTGT
This sequence comes from Artemisia tridentata subsp. tridentata, assembly GCA_021014915.2. NCBI lineage: Eukaryota > Viridiplantae > Streptophyta > Magnoliopsida > Asterales > Asteraceae > Artemisia > Artemisia tridentata. The sequence continues at coordinate 284,287,866 of CP139509.1, forward strand.
AAACCAACGATTGTATATCAATAAAATTAGTGTGATTATTATTCTTATTCAATTGTTCATAGAGAGATAGATTAACAACAGTGGTATCAGAGCCAAAGGTTCAGGGAACCAGAGACAGAGAAGAAGACTAACGATTCAGGGAATCGTTCCAGAAAAGAGAAAGAGAACAAATTGATTCAGGGAATCAATCAAGAAGAAAACCGATTCAGGGAATCGTTCCAAGATAAGAGAAGAGAGACAAAGAAGAAATTGATTCAGGGAATCAATCAAGGAGAAACCAATTAAGTAAAGATCGAATCAGAGAAAGAGAGAAAAAAACATACCGGTTGTGTTAACTGCCGCCGTGTGTTTGCCGGAGAAGACAAAGGAAGAGAGTAACCGTCATTATCAGAAGAGAAAGAGAAAAAAAGGAAACCACCACCACCGAATCAGAGTTAGAAGAAAATCAGAAGAATGATTACCAGGGGAGAGTTTTGCCCTAATTGAGTGTAAAGGAAGAAGAAGAAGCTGTGAAGGATTTTATTTGGGGATAAAAAAGGAACGGCCTTTTGTTTAAGAAAGGAGGCCCACGAAAATTAAGAGAAAGCCCAAGGAATAAACATTAACAGGTTTTATTATTACTTTTTTTTAATACTTGTTAATTATATTTTATCTATTAGAAGAATAGATTAGAAAAATTTAGAATTTGAGAATTATTGTGGATTAGGCAGAAAAATTTAAGTTCGACTATTGTTAGAGTTATATTGGTTTTAGTAGAAACTAAAAGTGAAGATCATTAGGAAAGAGAATATGTCGGGAGATAAAAACGAAAATATTGTTTTCGCCTCATCATTATCATCATATTAATGTCCAGTTCTAAACAATACGAACTATGCATTATGGGCATTAAGAATGAAAAAGATACTATTGGCAAATGGAGTATGGGGTTTAGTAGAAGGAACAAGTACATCAAAAGAGATTGATGTAAAAAAGGATAGTTCTGCATCAGCATATCTATTTCAAGGATTACCAGAAGATTTGAAAATGCAAGTTGCAGGATGTGAAACAACAAAAGAAATTTGGGATTCTTTAAAGGCCAGATTCGTTGGGACAGAAGACGTCCAACAGGCACACTCGCAACAACTGAAATCAGAATTTGAGAGACTCGTGATGAAAGAAGATGAATCAATAGATTCATTTTCAGGGAAGTTGATGAGTATTATTACAAAGGCCGCTACATGTGGATTGATGTTTGATGAACAAACAAAAGTACGGAAATTACTTAATGCAGTGCCAGATAAATTTGTACCAGTAGTAGCAACCATTGAAATGGTTGTTGATTTTAAGACTGTAAAGTTGGAGGAAATTATCGGGAAACTTAAGACTTATGAAGAAAGGCTTAAGTTTAGAAAAGGAAGTGATGAAGATAACAGTGAGAAGTTATTGTTCACACGTCAAAGGAATGACAAAAATTATGAACGCAACTATGGAAGTTATAGAAGAGGAGGTGGTAATCAGACACGAGGAAGAGGCCAAGGAAGATTCGTAAGAGATAATAGGAATGAAGATAGTTATAATAGAGGGGGGAGAAGCCCTAGAGATCAAAATTATCCAAGAAGAGATCTTAGAGAAATACAATGTTATAATTGTCAAGAGTTTGGACACTTTGCTGCAAATTGTTCAAAACCAGACCGTAGAGAAGAAAAAGCAAACCTTGTGGTTGAAGATAACGAACCATTGCTATTGATGGTTACTAGTAAGGATGAAAAAGAGACAACATCCTTAAAGGAAGAATCGAGAAAGAAAGGAATTGTCATTGAGAAGGATGAAATTCCAAAAGAAAAGTTAGAAGACATGAGATCAGAGATAGAAACTGACTTGAAGTGTAAATTAGAGTTTTGGAAGTTCGAAATGTTTCAAGAGTTAGAGATGGAGAAACAAGAGTTTGAGAAGAAAATGAGAATTAGAGAAATGGCATTTGAGAAACAAATGTAGAGAGAGTTAGAGAACCTCAAGAAGATGAGAGATTGCACAAGAAAAGAGATGAAAGAGTTAAAGACAAAAAGAGAACAGTTTGAGAAAGAGAACCATGAAGTTGTTTCAGATAAGAAACATCCAGAAGAAGAATCAAGTGTTGACAAGGACGAATGCAAGAAGCATCAAGAGACGCCATCAAGATTTCAGTAAGAAAGCCAGATTGAGAAAGACATCAAGTCAAGCAACAAGAAATTTGAACCAGAAGATCGTGATATAAGAGATAGATTTTTAGAGATTCAAGATTATGAAATGATACAAGAGAAGAAAGATGGTGACAAAGGTAATAAAGATGATCGAGATGAGATTGAAGACAAGGAAAAAAGAAGTCAAATCAATGTGAAAGTTCAAGATATAGTTAGTATCGAAGATCAAGACAAAGGAAGTGGAAACAAGCCAAAGTTCAAAGATAAAGATGATGAAGCTTGAAGATATCGAAGACATGGATTAATAAATTAGGGGGGAGTATTGGATACTAATTTACTAATCCATGAAAGTCAAACATGAAAGTAAAACATATGTATATAAGTCAAATGGAAGTTATTTTCGGTTAGGAAAAACAGTTATAGTTAGTTATGCCGATTAATGAATCGGTGTGTTGTATAGTTGTGTCGGTTGGAAAAGTATAAGTACCCATGTAAACCAAGTCTGTAAACCAACGATTGTATATCAATAAAATTAGTGTGATTATTACTCTTATTTAATTGTTCATAGAGAGATAGATTAACAACAAGCTCTCCAATAAAATGGTTATCATTCAAGTTTAGCCACGATAATAGTAGAACACGACCTAAAGATCTTGGGTGGATACCAAACAACCCATTTGAGCTAAACATCATCTTCTGCAAGTAGTGTAGATTTTCCAGACAGTCGGGGAGTTTCCCAGTTAACCTATTTCTGGAGATATCAAGAACTTCCAGGAATCTCCTCCTGCAAATGGACCTTGGAATTGACCCATTGAAAAGGTTATCCTGTAAAAGTAATGTATCAGCACTAATCCCGCCTATATAATGCCTGGAAGCTTTGCGAAAAGGAAGGTTTATCAAAGGTCCAGTAAGTCTGTTGTGAGAGAGATCTAAAAAAGGAATAATCATTATCTTCTTCAACCAGCTGGGCAGAGGACCAGAAATGCTAGTATTGGACAACACTAACTCATCAAGTTTCCTTTGAGTTTGAAACCACTGTGGAATTTCATCTCCAACCTTGCAAGAACCAAGTCGAGCGATTCTCAATTGGAAAGGAGGTAGCCATTGACGTGAAATGTTGAATATCAACTTAGAATTAGAAGTTGCATCCAAGAACTTCAACATCGAGAGATTAGCAAAATGAGCTTCAGAAACTACTCCTTCAAAGTAGTTATTAGCAACATATAGAAGATAGAGTTTGCTGAGTTGCCCAATTGAAGTTGGAATCGTTCCATTTAACAAATTTGAAGACACCAAAAGTTCTTGCAATGAACCGAGTCTACCAATCAATGTTGGAATTGGACCACTTAACTGGTTTACAGACAGGTCTAATTCTTCCAACAATCTTAATTTTCCGAAAGCATCAGGGATTGGACCACTTAACTGGTTTCCAGACAATTCTAATTCTTTCAACAATCTTAATTTTCCCAAAGCATCAGGGATTGGACCTGTCAATTTATTTGAAGCAAGATCTAATCTTATTAAATTGGTCAGTCTTTCGAGAGATTGCGGAATGGAACCCTTCAAATAATTCCCATGTACATGCAACATCTCCAAAGCGTAATGGTAACATCCGGATATGCTCGTCGATGGGCCAACCATTTCTTCTTCAAAATGATTGTATGACACAATCAATTCTTTGTGGTGACACCGTCTCCAGATTCCAACATGCTCAATTTTCCGAAACTTATTATCAGAAATGTCGAGCTTAAGAAGGTTAGGCATGACAGGAATTGATGCATTCAGATTGTTTCCTGAAAGATCAAGGGATAATAGGGAATTTGTGTTTTTAAAAAAAGATGGAATTCCACCTTCGAATTCATTCCAGCCAAGATCCAGGTGTTTGATGTTGGAAAGTGTTCTAGTCACATTAAGATGAGTCCTTAGATCAACATTAGAAAGACCACATTCACGCACAGCTAACTCTATTAACGAAAGAATCATGTATAACACCATTTCAATATTCCGGACCCCACTAAAATGCACTCTATTCAACTTAAGATGCTCGAGTGATAAAAGACCAGAAACCCATACCATATCATCTGCTATCAGATTAGATAATTCTTATGAGAGATCCAAAACCTTCAAATTAGAAAGGTTTTCGATATTGTGGGGGATAACACCACTGAAACGTGCATTAGATAGGTTGAGATAACTCAGTTTATCCAATGATTCAATGAATTCAGGGATCTGACTTCCTCAAAAATCATTCCCGCTCAAGTCCAGATACTTTAGATGCCGCAACTCTGCCAAAGAAGAGTCCAAATCATCACCAGCCAAGTAGTTTTCAAAACCACCATTGTAAATGATGCCATCCCAGATCATGTACATTGGAAAGGGAAAAGTAAATTCTGATCTATTTGCCCTCAAATCAAGCCCGATAACATTTCCACTGGAACCATCGCAGTACACTCTCTTCCACTAACAACATTCATTGCCAACCCACGATGAAAGCATCTTGAAGTCATTAGTGAGGGTGTGCTTGAACTTGAGAAGAGCTTGTGCCTCTTGTTTAGAGCAACCCATTGTGATATTTGCAGCACCTAAACATGTATATGTCGTTGTACCATAAAGAAAACATACAAAAATAAGATGCAGCACGAAACCCCACTGATTCCCCATGATTCAGTCCCAACTTAGCCTAAGTTTGTAACAAATATTGATTGGAAATTTAAATGGTTTGTTAAGATGAATAGAATAATTTTTATGATGAAGAAACTATTTCTTTTGATGAATCCATTTTGGTTAACGTTCAATTGTGGATACAATTAAAACATAAAAAAAAAATATATATTTAAAAGAAATTTACATTTTTCATATTTGACTGTGGTGTTTAATGGTTAGAAAAATGATTTAGCAAAACATGTATTGACTTTGACTTCAATAAGGTTGACTTGTGGTCTTTGTAAGTAATCTGAAGTCAAGAAAGTTAACTAAACTAAAGGATCATGAGGTATATCAAATTTACTGCAACTGGCCTTTTAGATTAAGGTCAATTTGAAGAATTTTGATATGACATTGTTATCAGAATTCAAAAGAATAGCAAATGTGTTATACCTTATCAATTTTAACAAACAGTATGCAAGTGCAAGTGAACCGAGTGCAGTTAAAATAGAGATTTTTTTATAAAGGCTATCTATCATAATGTGGGGTTTATAGAATCAAAGAAAAACAAAGTGAGAGGCTAAATCGACCCTTGAGAGTGTTTAACAACAATCTCTGATTCATGATTTATATTTAAAAGTGGAAACCGGGAAATAAAAATAAGAAAATGAAACCAACAGAGAAAGATTTAAAAAAGGTTTGAGGGTATGCATTTGCATATACTTTGCTTAGACTTTAATTAGTCATACCAAAGCAAAGGCCAAAGAGTAGATTTTGCTATCTTATCATTTTCCGTCCTTTTATCTCTCTTGTTCAAAGTAGACTACTGTCTCATTTTGAGCACCCGAACAATTATATGTGGTTGCAACCTAATAAATCGTTTGCCCAAAAGATATGTAACCCCAAACACCCCAATGATCCCTCATGATCCAACCCAACTCAGTCTAAGTAAATACATAACCGGAGATAAACCAAATAAAAATGAGACAAACACCTTGTGCACTATATTTCTTATGCACTTTGAGTTAAACTTATTCACTTGTTATGTAAGTTGTCATGTTTGTAACCATTTATCCCGGTATCAAAGTTGATATGTTTTAAGAGTGACCAAATCATGTAAAAGTTATTTTACCTGTTGGTGTAGCTCTATTTTGCACACACCACAACTCAAATATATTTATTTTAAATACAGATGATGATTCAAAGTTACTAGTCAACTATATTTTAATGCATCGATTCATAGTAATGCACTAAATATCAGAAGTCGTCACACAGGCTTCAAAGTCTACAAATGATAATTTTAATTTGACTGTGGTGTTTAATGGGTTAGAAAAATATTTAGAAAAACAGGTATTGACTTTGACTTGAATAAGGTTGACTTGTAAACCTTATAAATTTTGGACAAACGCTATAAAGTGAACTTTGTGCTGTTAAAAAGAAGATTCTTTTGTTAAGGCTTATTATCATAAATTTAGGTTTATACAATTAATTAATCAAAGAAAAATAGATTAAAATTTAAAAGGTTCATTCTACCCTTAATGGTGCTTAATGGCAGTGGCTGCTCCAAGATTTATATACAAAAAGGGAAAACTGGTAAGCACTAATATTACAAAAGAAGAAAGTTATAAAAAAACGTTTGAAGGTTTGCATTTTCAGTAACTCGATCTGCTTAGGCTTAACGAGTATCACATACCAAGGCAAAGGGTAGAGTTTGTTATCATATCATTTAGTCCTTTAAATACTTGGCACACTATTGCTGGTGGAGCTAACACTCATATTTTAATCACTACATTGTTTATTTACTATATCTATGAAAAAGGGTTTAAAAAAATGAAATTTTGTGGAAAAGTCTGAATAAAAAAAGGCGAATGGAGATGCAATTTCAAGGTCTATCTATTTGTTAATTATGAGTGAATCACATAAACAATCCTTATATTATTATTTAACTCCAACTTTAGTGCATTCGTATATATAAGTGTTTCAAATGTTGTAAGTTCAATATGTTTGTAAGAAATAGTTTTGTTTCAGAAAATCAACCATGTTCAAATACGGAGCTCGCTACCTGCTAGTCAAAATCTGCTTATTTCACCTTAAGAAAAAATAGATAATAAAAAGTAGATAAGAAAAATAAGCAATCCCTAACAACCCCTAAGACCAAATTATATCATTTGATGATTTATTTTGATAAACATGCAAATATGTTACAAAATTTCTTGGAATTATAAAAAGTAAAAAAAAAAAAAAAAAAAAAAAAAAAAAAAGAAAAAAAAGTAGCAAGAGGAATCAGCAAAATGGCTGCACATAATAAACATTCCACAGGATCTATAGAGCTTCTCTTCCTCTCTTCATCTTGGCAACTCTCACAACAACTGCAACATGTATCCTGTCCATGACAACCTCAGAAAACATGAAAAGCTTGTGTCTCCATTGCTTCTTGAACAACAAAACCCCAATTACACCCCAAAAGCCTGAAGCAAAACCACACGCTATGTCCAAGTAAAACCATACCCTCTTAGGTTCATCAACTTCTTCATATTTTACGTTGCTTGTAGTTGTTTGGTCTTCATTATTGGAGCAATTCTTCGGCAATGGAGCACTACATAGATCTCTATTACCAGCATATATTGATGGATCGGTAAAGGTTTGCAATTGGCTCCCTATTGGAATTCATCCAGACAAGTTGTTGTGTGACAAATTCATATAGCTCATAAATGTCAAAGATGCCATGCTTGGAGGGATCATTCCGGTTAACTCGTTTACAGAGAGATCAACAGAATTTAATGCTTTCATGTTTCCAATTTCATCAGGAATGTTCCTACTGAGATGATTATGAGACAACTTGAGACCCACCAACATAACAAGGGTTGATAACTCTTCTGGTATTTCTCCCACAAGTTTATTGCTTGAAAGGTCCATGTTAACGACAAACTGCAAGGTCGTTGTGTATTCTAGATCAACACCTTTCGTGACTTGAAGAATGTCTAGGCCGTAACTATCTGTGTCATTATGAACTAATTCGACGCTACCCCTTATCATGCCACTTAACTTCTTGAAACAACGAGGTATTTCTCCTGTTATGTTGTTCTTGTTGGATCGTAAACTTGATTTAGTCCAATAGAGATTGGACTATCAATAAAAGCTCAAGCCCATGATGAAGAAGATTCTAGAATGACGAAGAATGATCCTAAAAATATCTATAGAAGTGTGTAGAATATTGCAGCAAAGTGTGATAGAAATATCTAGTAAGAGTTATCTAGAATTAGATAATTAGATAAGGATGATGATGTAATAAGAATTATCTAGAATATGTTGGAAGATCCATGGAAGCATCTCAGTTCTAGAACCTTCTATGGAGTAGTATAAATAGGTGTAAGGTGATGCATTTGTATGTACCGTAGCAAAGCATAAGCAATAAAGTTCCATTGTAAAAGCTCTTTAAGTATTCCTGTCTTCACCTAATATAAGCCTAAAAGGCCCTCGTGTTTCCAACAAAGTGGTATCAGAGCTAGAAGATCGAGATGTCAAGTGCAATTAACTTGTTCCAATTTCCTCGTCTTACCAAAGACAACTATGGTAGTTGGTGCATTCGAATGAAGGCGTTACTCGATTCACATGATGTGTGGGAGATATTCAAAAAAGGTGTTGAGAAAGTTGATGATGAAAGTTCGTTGAATGCCGCCCAAAGGGTGGAGTTGCAAAAGGCAAGAAAGAAGGATCAAAGTGCTCTTACACTCATCAATCAATGTATTGATGATGTGATGTTTGAGAAAGTTGCAAATGCAACCACTTCTAAGGAAGCGTGAGAGATCCTTCAAAATGCTTTCAAAGGAATTGACAAGGTGAAAAAGGTACGTCTTCAAACTCTTAGAGGAGAGTTCAAAAAGCTCCAAATGGAGGAATCCGAAACCATTTTGGATTATTTCACTCGTGACTTAACCATTTCAAATGAAATGAAGAGAAATGGTGAAAGCTTGAGTGACACAAGGGTGATAGAAAAGATTATTCGCTCTTTGCCACCAAGCTTTGATTACATTGTTGTGGCCATAGAGGAGTCAAAAGACATAGACTCGATGACCATTGATCAACTCATGGGATCTTTACAAGCCCATGAAGAGAAGTTAAAGAAAAGAAGGGGGAAAGAATCCTTAGAGCAAGCTTTATACTCAAAGGTCTCTTTCAAAGAAAGAGAAAAGAGCTTTCTACATGGAAAGGAGCAAGGACGAGGACGCGGTACTTTTCGAGGTCGTGGTGGTTTCCAAGGACAAGGAAGAGGAAGAGAAGATGTCAACAAAGAAGATAAAAATCAATGGTCTCCATATCGAAGAGGTCGTGGGAGAGGCTTTCAATATCAAAGAGCATGTAAGCCCCAAATACAATGTTATAATTGTCACAAATATGGTCATTACGCCAGTGAGTGTAGTAGCTCAAGACAAGTGGAAGAAAAAGCTAATCTTGTGGAGGTAGAAGACAAAGATGAGCTTACCTTGCTAATGGCAAGACATGAAGAACAAGAAGAGAGGATAAAGCCATGGCATATAGATTCCGCTGCGAGCAATCATATGACGGGTGAAGAAGACTTGTTCGTGGAGATGGAAACAAGTAAAGGTAATGTCACCTTTAGAGATGAATCAAAGGCACCGGCGAAAGGAAAAGGTAAGATACTTATCCGAGCAAAAGATGGAATTCACCAATATATTTCGGACGTGTACAATGTGCCCAACCTTAAAAGTAACATTTTAAGTTTGAGAAAACTTTTAGAGAAAAACCACGATATTCATTTCAAGGATCGTAGTGCTATAATAAGAAATCCCGAAGGAAAGCTCATAGCAAAAGTGCCAATGACTAAAAACCGAATGTTCCTTCTAAACATTCAACATGATGAAGCTAAGTGCTCAAAGAGTTGTTTAAAGGATCATTCGTGGCTTTGGCACATGAGGTCTGGGCAATTAAACTTTGGCGACTTAAAGTTATTATCCTCAAAGGGAATGGTGAAAGGGTTAGATCAAATTGATCATCCCAATAAAGTGTGTGAATGATGTCTTCTTGGGAAGCATGCTAGAAGTTCGTTCCCGAAAGAAGCGACATCAAGAGCTAAGGAGCCTCTACAACTAATTCACACAGATTTGTGCGATCCCATTACTCCACCCTCTTATGGTAAGAATCTTTACTTCATGCTTTTTATTAATGACTTTTCAAGAAAAAACTTGGGTATATTTTCTAAAAGAAAAATCCCAAGCTTTTGAAGCTTTTAAGACATTTAAAGCTATGGTAGAAAAGGAGAAAGGTTTAAAAATTAAATCCATGAGATCCGATAGAGGTGGAGAATTTTTATCGAAAGAATTTAACAAATTTTGTGAGGATAATGGGATCCGGAGATTTCTAACGGCTCCTTACTCCCCAAAACAAAATGGAGTGGTGGAGAGAAAGAATAGAACCATTCTCAATATGGTCCAAAGCATGTTGAAAAATAAGAAGATGCTAAAGGAGTTTTGGGCCGAAGCGGTTGACTGTGCGGTATATCTATTGAACCGGTGTCCGTTAAAGAGTTTAGACAACAAGACTCCACAAGAAGCATGGAATGGGATGAAGCCTACTGTCTCTTACCTAAGGATATTCGGTAGCATAGCATATTTCCATGTTCCGAGCCAAAGGCGATCCAAGCTTGATGATAGAAGTGAGAAGCATGTGTTTGTTGGCTACGACAAGCAGTCAAAAGGTTATAAGCTCTATAATCTAATCACAAGGAAGGTGGTAGTGAGTAGAGACGTGGAGTTTGATGAAGAAGAAGCATGGGATTGGAGCATTAATGAAAATGAAAGGTATGACTTTCTTCCTATGACTGACGAAGAAGAGACGGGTGAATCAAGTGAAGAAGTCCAACAACCTCAAAGTCCAACTCCAACCCAAGACTCACCTTCAAGTTCAAGTGAAGGAGAACCAAAGACAAGAAATTTGGAGGAGCTATATGAGGTAACTGACGAGATACCCCTTCTTTGTTTATATGCTGACTGTGAACCTTTAGTTTTTGAAGAAGCTATGAAAAGAAAGAAATGGAGACAAGCCATGGACGAGGAGATAAAGTCAATAGAAAAGAATGATACGTGGGAGTTGACGACCCTTCCGAAAGGCCAAAAGGCTATTGGAGTCAAGTGGGTATACAAGGCCAAGAAAAAGCCAAAGGCGAAGTGGAGAAGTACAAGGCAAGACTTGTGGCAAAAGGTTACAAGCAGAAGCATGGGATCGACTACGAAGAAGTATTTGCTCCTGTTTCTCGTTTAGAAACTATTAGAATGATTATTGCTATTGCTGCTCAATATAGGTGGAAAATCCACCAAATGGATGTGAAGTCTGCATTTCTAAATGGACTTCTCGAAGAAGAAGTTTATGTGGAGCAACCGGAGGGATATGTTGCCAAAGGGCATGAAGGTAAAGTGCTAAGGTTGAAGAAAGCCTTATATGGTCTAAAGCAGGCACCACGTGCTTGGAATACTAGAATTGACAAGTATTTCCAAGAACATGGTTTTACTAAATGCCTAAGTGAATATGCACTTTACGTAAAATTTGGAAATGGAAGTATATTGCTTGTCCACTTGTACGTGGATGATTTGATCTTTACAGGAAACTCTCAGAGTATGATTGATGAGCTCAAAAGGTCAATGATGAGAGAGTTCGAGATGACAGGCATAGGACTTATGTCTTATTATCTTGGCATTGAGGTGAAGCAAACGAATGAAGGAATTTTCATAAGTCAAGAACGATACGCCAAGGAGATATTAAAAAGGTTCGGCATGGATAAGTGTAATCCCGTCGGCACCCCCATAAAACATAAGGCAAAGCCTTCTAAGCATGACGGAGGAGAAGCGGTAGACTCAACTCTATTCAAGAGTCTCGTTGGAAGTTTGCGCTATTTGACATGTACAAGACCCGACATTCTCTTTGCGGTTGGATTAATTAGTCGTTTCATGGAAGAGCCTACGACAAAACATTGGGAGATTGCGAAGAGGATCCTCTGTTATATCAAAGGTACCGTAGACTATGGTATGTTTTATTCAGCAAGTGAAGACTTCAAGCTGGTTGGATATAATGACAGTGACTGGGCTGGAAACTAAGATGATGGAAGAAGTACAACATGATTTCTATTCTTCCTGGGTAACAATGCTTTTACATGGTCTTCAAAGAAGCAATCTATTGTTACCTTGTCTAGTTGTGAAGTGGAGTACGTAGCTGCAACATCGTGTGTATGTCATGCAATTTGGCTTAGAAGTATGCTAAAGGAGCTACACATGGAGCAGGAAGATGCGACCGAGATCTTCGTGGATAACAAGTCGGCCATTGACTTAGCTAAAAATTTGGTCGACCATGATCGAAGTAAGCATATTAACACTCGTTATCACTTTATTAGAGAGTGCATTGCAAGAAAGGAAGTTCGAGTGATACATACGAGGTCCGAAGACCAAGTTGCAGATATCTTCACCAAGCCGCTCAACGAGAAAGATTTCTCAAGACAAAGAATGATGCTTGGAGTCGGTAAATCAAGTTTAAAGGGGGATGTTGGATCGGAAATTGATTTAGTCCAATAGAGATTGGACTATCAATAAAAGCCCAAGCTCATGATGAAGAAGATTCTAGAATGACGAAGAATGATCCTAAAAATATCTATAGAAGTGTGTATAATATTGTAGCAAAGTGTGATAGAAATATCTAGTAAGAGTTATCTAGAATTAGATAATTAGATAAGGATGATGATGTAATAAGAATTATCTAGAATATGTTAGAAGATCCATGGAAACATCTCAGTTCTAGAACCTTCCATGGAGTAGTATAAATAGGTGTAAGGCGATGCATTTGTCTGTACCGTAGCAAAGCATAAGCAATAAGGTTCCATTGTAAAAGCTCTTTAAGTATTCCTCTCTTCACCTAATATAAGCCTAAAAGGCCCTCGTGTTTCTAACAGTTCTGAGCAATATCCAAAATCTGAAGACCATTCTTAAGGCAAAAAGATCGAGGAATTCTTCCAGAAAAGTAATTTGTATGTAGTTTGAGAACTACTAGATGGTTAAGGTCATCTCTAATCCATTTGGGTATTTCCAGATAATTCATTATCACCCAAATCTTGAACTCTTAAATCATAAAAATTTTCCAAGGAAATCGGAAGCTCTCCTCTCAAGCTATTGTTATTCAAGTTTAGCCATGTCAGCGAATAAGACAGATTGCTAATGAAATTTGGAATAACCCCTGATAGCTCATATGAGTTAAATACCATTGCCTTCAAGTTTATGAGATTCTCTAGACAGCGAGGAATTTTCCCAGATAACCTATTTTTAAAAAGATCAAGAACTTCCAAGTGCTTCCACTTGCACAATGACTCTGGAATTGGTCTACTGAAAAAGTTATTTTTCAGAAACAATGACCCCTCATAACCACTTCAGGGTTTTCT
>CP139509.1:286101204-286437032 GCA_021014915.2 Artemisia tridentata subsp. tridentata
GTTGCCTGATTTCTTGGGGTTGCCTGATTTCTTAGGGTTGCCTGATTTCTTGGGGTTGCCTGATTCCCAGGAGGTGGTTGACCTCTCTTTGGAGTTGGATGACTTGGGGTAGAGTGTGTCTGACTTGATCTTGGGCTTGGCCTAGGAATTGAGACTTCACATAATGCAGCCACAGTCTTCTCCATCTCTTCCTTAAGCATATCAGAGATGGAAAAATTGGGAGGACATGTTTCCCACTCACCTTTATAGTACGTCAGGGACTTTGGCCAAGCAGAGGCAGCTTCATCAGAACTTGATTATTCAAATAAGGAGGGAGTAGATGGAAGAGGGTCTGATGAAACTTCTTCGTCTTTAACCTTGCACTTGCCCTTGAATTGTGAGGATGATGCGGTTGGAGGAAAGTCATTTTCCCACCCTGATGATGATTCGGTGGAGGAGGAGGAGGAGTCGGATGATATTTCAATAATGGGTGTTTTTGAAGAACTCATGGTTTTGTTTGATATGATTCGGGTTTGGATATGAAGTAATTTGATTTGGGAAAAAGGCCTATTTATAGTGAGAAGATGATTAGAGGGAATTGAATGTTTGGTTGGTAATGGGAGTTAATTTGGGCAGTTTATTATTAATGACCGGATTTGCAATGTTGACTTTGGTCAAACCTCTCCATTGCTGCTGATTGACCAAGTGTTCCTGCTGATTGACTAATGGTTCCTGCTGACTTCATTAAATTTGGGAAAGTTAGTTAAGTCAAATCGGTCAAAGATACGTGCGCGAAATTCCTACAATTTAAATCGCTAAATTTGGCAACCATATGACAACATCATAACTGACCTAAAATTGTACTTCTCACACCTCAAATCTTCTCAAACCCTAGCTCATCTTTTCTCTTTTCAAACCCTAGTTCACTCATCAAATACAATGGCAACACTTCGATACAAAGATGATCATAACAAGGTTGCACATTTAGAGTCCTTTGATAGAAGTGAAGGTTATGACGAAGTGCTGGTTTTTCTGCGTGGGTCCTCTATTCACTATGCCCTTACTCACTATCCAGCTACAGTGTACGACTCTCTCATTAAGCAGTTTTGGGCAACTGCTAAAGTGCGATATATTGTGGGAAGAGAGCAGGAAATTGTTGCAACCATTGAAGGTCGTGAACACATCATCTCTGTGGGATTGGTTCGTACACAACTTCAACTTCCTGATGAAAATGGAGTGTATGATCTTACCAAGCAAGAAATCCTGGATGGTATGGCAGCTATTGGATACCCTGTCAGTGGTAATTTTACTTTTTATAAAAGTAAGCTCTCTTCTTAATGGAGATTTCTTGTTCACACTTTGCTTCAGTGCATTAGTATTAAGACAGGTGGTTGGGACCAATGTTCTAGTCCTATTGCATCTGGCCTTATTTGTTTGTCACAGGGAAGGGTATACAATTGGGCAAAATACATTTTTGATGGGATGGTTGACAATGTCACTGCTGAGAAAACCAAATTTCTAATGTACCCTAGGTTTCTTCAAATCATTTTAGGTGTACAGACCATTGACCCAACCCATAAGTTTGTGGCTAGGTTGACTGCTAAAATGTTTGCCACAATGAAGATGAATTTTGCAGGCCCACACTTGCCATTATTAGCTGCAATGTTGCCCAATGACCATCCTGCTGGAAATCCAAATCCTGCTGGTAATGAAAATATTCCATTAGCACCCAATGCAGCTGATGCCCCCAATGCAGCTGATGTTAGTGCATCCAATGCTGCTGGTGAAGGGACTTCAGTTGCTACTGATGCAAATGCATCGGTTGCTGCTGATGCCCCATTGCTACCATCTCCTAGACCTACCACACCTCAAACTATTGTCCCTGATGAGCCTATTGTCCAGACCTCAACTGATGACCAACCAACACCTTCTATGGATATGCCTTCTTTTTCAAGGCTTTCAACTCCTAGTCCTACTAGGCAGCCTTTTAGTGATGATACCCATTCTGGTGGAGAATTTCATGTATCTCCACCTAGATCCAATGAAGCTCTTAATACCTCAGGCATTTCTGTTGGTGGAGCTGAGGATGTTGCTGATCTCACTTCTATGTCCAAGTTACTTGACAGGTATATGCAGAAAATTGAAGCATTGGAGTCTGAGCTTAAGGAGACCAAAAGGAATTTTAGTGAGAAGGTGGAGTCTTTGGAAAAGGAGCTCAAGGATACCAAAGAAACTTTCAGTGGGACTATCCAACAGCTCAATGAAAGAATTAGCTCTTTAGAAGCTCAACATCCACAACAGAAAAGAAGGGTTGTGCTCTCTGAGTCTGAGGATGATCAGGCTGATATGGCATTTGATGGGCTAAATGTGTTGGCTTCTGTTTCCATTGATAGTGCAAACACTGAAGTACCTACCTCTTCTGAGCCCTCTACAACTACTAAACCTCAGGCTTTTACAAGAACAAGGACCAAGCACCCTTCAGGAGTGTCAGCCTTTGAGAAGTTTCAATCCACCATTGCTGCTGGTGTCTCTGGTGTTGCCTCTGATGTTCCTGCTGGGGTTGGTAGTGTTTCCACTGATCCTAAGATTCCTGGTAATTCTGCTGGTAGCTCATCCATTGCTGCTGGTAGTGACACCATTCCCCCTGCTGCAATACAACATGATGCTGAGATAGCTAGACAGATGCATGAACAGGAACTCGCTACTGAACAAGCTAGACAAGCTCAGATTGCTCAAGATGAGGAGTTTGCAAGGCAAATGTCTGCTGATGAAAGCAACATAGCTGGCTTTATGAATAGCACAAGATCAGAAGATCTTAATCCCGACGAGTTCAATGAGCAACTTCAATACTTATTGGCTTCTGACATGATTATTAGAGCACATGGGGTGATGATTCTTCAAGATTCAGAGTTGTATGTGGAAGAAAAGTCAGATAAGCTTAAGGCATTTATCTTAAAGACACATAAAGCATCTACTTGGAATGACTTGATGCATAGAATCAGAGAAAGGCAAAAGTCAGGTTATAAGACAAAGGTGCCTACAAACAAAGATAATGTCAATGAGAGGACCTATGACACACGGTTAAGGTGGTTAAACCTTGTATACTTTGTGTGTAATATATATTGAGTTAATATGATTAAGCACGCGGAATTCACTTAACCACACTTAGAAGGTTATGTATGTTATGGAAATGGAAGAATTATGTTTGTTACTTAACAATGAACAAAGAAAGTTTTTCACTAAACGATTCAATATTATTCAAAATAATACGAGTGATCTTGTGTTTATCACTAGGGTTACAAAAACCTTGAATCTTATGTTACAACTTGTGATTTGTGTTTGTTCTATGTCTTAACAGTTATGAGATTTTAATTATGCATGTGTGTATTGTACACAATATCTAAGTCTAAGATCTCTTTTATAGTTGCAAGAGATCTTTACAAATTGCTTAAAGTCTTGGCCGACTTACTTGGTTAACTTATGCTTATTGTGTGTCAGTACATAAGATACAACATGTATCTATGTATACAACTTGTTAACTAAGCACATGGAGTAAGATATTATCTACCGTATATGTTTGACCAAAATACAATAAATATCTTTTCGATCTTATCCTTGAAGTAGCTTTATGACTCACTGATCAGCAGTACCATTCTCTACTAGCAGTACCTTCTACTTGAACTAGCAGTACCTTCTTGTTCTAGCAGTACCTTGATTATGAACTAGCAGTACCTTTTACTTAGAGTAAATTCTAATACTCTAACTTTAGAATATTTAATTCCCAACAATCCTCCCCTAAACATGTGAATCATTCAAACATGTTTTTTTCTGAATTAAATGAGGACTTGCAAAGATCTTTCAAACATTTCATGAATCTGAACTATTCTTCTTATTCTGAACTGTTCTGCTTTGTTCTTATTTGACTTTAGCAATATCAAAACATTGTACCAAAAGATGGTGCAATTTCCTTGGATGGAGGAATTGTAAGAGGCAATGATGCTGTGTATCTTGGATGCTTGTTTCAACAAGTGAAATCATCTAACCAGCATGTCTTTGAAGTGAAATTGAAACTTTTCTTCGTTTGATCTAGATAGAACTTTCTCCTTTAGGAATGCTTCATCCCTTCTAGATATTTGATATGTTCTAATCATTTTCAACCTCTACATCATCTTGTATGCTCTTGTCTTCTCCTTCCATATATTGGTTTATTCTTCCTTTTTTGGGCAATTATTTCCTCCCCTGAGATTGTTACCTCCCCTGAAGCAAATAACTTTTGTTTCATCCTCCCCTTGTTTGGAAGATCTCACTATGTACCAATCTATCAATGTGAACTTGTTGTCAGACAATATTGTACATGAAGCCATCAATTCTTTAAAAGTTTAAGTTGTTGTCCTCATCACTTCTAGGTGTGTTAACTCCTATGAGAGGTGAATCAGTGGACATTTTGATTCATGATCCATCAATGGATGGTTTTTGTGAATCTCTTGAAAATCCTTGTTTAAGAAATCATTTGACTTAGCAGTATGTTCATGATTTTAGAATTGAAAAATCATACTACTTTCAACCATTTGAAGGAATCAAGTATATAACAGACACTTAATTAGTATTTCGGTTTTAAAGCAACCTCTGGTTGTGTGAGAACCAATATTTTTCAGTTATAAATAACTGCCTGTGAAAAGATAAATCTATTCAAAAGATTTTCTTGACAGGGTTTCCAGCTCATAGTAATTGTTGCCTCCAACACAAGTGTTAGATTCACTTTTACTAGCTGTTCTTTCTATCAGATGTCCTCAGACTTGCACATTATACTTAAAAGTATAAAATGATAGAAAGTGAGTTGCATCAGTTACTATCTGATCAACTAATTCATCAATTCAATGTGAAATATCATAACTAGATTTCAAGAAAGAAGTTTTAAGGAGATTAAAATCCTAAACTCAGTCCATCATAAATCTATTATGGTCAGCAATTTGATAAGCATTCTGCTGTTCCCATTTCACTTGAAATATCCTTTGTGTTCACTTATTCATACCTGAAATTGTTAGTCTAAAACCAAAAGAACAATGTACAAAGTACTTGTCTTGCGTTTGAATAATCATAGAACCAACTGTATGAATAACACAATTTACATTTTTGATATATTAGCAGTACCTTATAAATCCAGCAGTACCAATAAAAATTTATGTACAAAAACACATCATTTGAAAATTTTAAAGATTAAGCATTCCAATACTTGCTACCAAGTACTGAAACCTTGAAACATCAAAAGCTTTGGTTAGCAGATCTGCAAAATTATGCTCTGAAGCAATTTTAAGAACTTGAATTAATCTTTTCTCATTGCAGTCTCTTATAAAGTGATGTCTAATTTCAATGTGTTTTGTTTTAGAGTGTTGTACTGGATTTTTAATAATACAAATTGTACTACTATTATCAATATAAATAACAGTGTTTAAGAAATTGTACCCATAATCAAGGAGTTGGTTTTGAAGCCATAGAACTTGACTAGAGCAACTTACAGCAGCTATATATTCAGCTTCAGTTGTTGAATTTGCCACACTTGTTTGCTTCTTACACTGCCATGAGACAAGTCTACACCCAAGGAATTGACATCCTCCAGTTGTTGACTTTCTGTCCAAGCTAGCACCAGCATAATCACTATCCGAATATGCTACCAAGTCAAAAGGAGATTCTCTAGAATACCATATACCCAACCTTGGTTGACCTTTAAGATATCTAAAAATTCTCTTGACTGCAGTTAAATGAGAAACTTTTGGAGTAACTTGAAATCTTGCACAAACACAAACAGGAAACATGATATCAGGTCTAGATGATGTAAGATACATCAAAGAGCCTATCATAGATCTGTAACTGTGTACATCTACATTTCTCCATCTTCATCTTTCAGAAGGTGCTTCTCAGAGTCCATTGGTGTGCTTGCTATTTTTGAATCAGCAAATTGAAATTTTCTAAGTATCTCTGCAACATATTTGTCTTGACTAATAAATATGCCTTCAGATGATTGCTTAACTTGCAAACCCAAAAAGAATGTAAGTTCTCCCATAGAACTCATCTGAAACTTATCTTTCATAAGCTTCTCAAATTCTAAACACATTTCCTTCCTTGTAGATCCAAAGATAATGTCATCCACATACACCTGCACTAACAGAAGATCCTTCTTGTGCTGTTTGATGAAAAGTTTCTGATCAATCTTTCCTCTTTGAAATCCATTTTCTAATAAGTAGGAAGCTAGTGTTGCATACCAAGCTCTTGGTGCCTGATGAAGGCCATAGAGAGCTTTCACTACTCTGTACACTTTGTTTGGATGTAATGGATCAATGAAAGCAGGAGGTTGTGAAACATACACCTCTCTTCCAATTTCACCATATAAAAATGCACTTTTGACATCCATTTGGTAGACTGTGAAGCCTAAAAATGAAGCATAAGCTAGAAACAGCCTAATTGCCTCAATCCTTGCTACTGGAGCATAAACTTCATCATAATCTATCCCTTCTTCTTGTGTGTACCCTTGTGCTACTAGTCTAGCCTTATTCTTGATTACAATTCCTCTTTCATCCCTTTTGTTCTTAAAAACCCATCTAGTGCCAATTACCTTTTCATTCCTAGGTAAATCAACTAGCACCCAAACCTTTTGAATCTTGAACTGATGAAGCTCTTCTTGCATAGCCTCTAACCAGCTTGAATCATCTAGGGTTGTAAGAATATTCTTTGGTTCCTTTTGAGAGAGAAAACAGACAAATAAACAAGAGTTTGAAAGCTCATGTTGTTTTGAAGCATAAAGGGCATCAAGAATCCCTTTTTGGTCTGAAGAGACCAGTTGTCTTCTTGTCTTCACACCAGATTGTATATCTCCAATCACATTATCCAGGGAGTGAACTTTATGAATCCTTGTATGTGGGGTAGTAGGAACATGATAAGATTGTGGAAGATTACTCAAATCCACTTCATCTTCTTGGAACTCTGCATCTTTTGAGTGTGAAGGACCAACAGTACCTTCAACTGAGCAAACAGTTCCTTCAAATGAACTACCAGTACCTTTAGAAGTACTAGCAGTACCTTGCTCTGTCTCGGCAGTACCATCAATATTTAACATATTGTGTTGTTCCTCTGTTCCAACATCTTTTCTTTGAGCATCAACATCTTCTTTTGCTTTACCAGAAGAAGATTCATCATTGTTTGAAGCGAAATCCACACTTGTATTTGACCACAATGGCATAATAACATCAGATTGATCTTTATCTAACTCCACCTCATTTGTTGTTTGTGAACCTGAAAAATTATTAGTTTCTGCAACAACAGGTATATAATTCATAGAATTTGTTAGATAATCAAGATCAAATATCCATTTTGGTCCTTGACCTACTACATTGGATTTGTTTTCCAGAAACTCCACATGTAGTTCTTCTTGTACTTTCTTAGTTCTTAAGTTGTAAACTCTAAAAGCTTTGCTAACAAGAGAATATCCAACTAAGAAACCTTCATCTGCTTTATCATCGAATTTTCCAAAATGATCTAAGGTATTGAGAATTGACACATGACATCCAAAAGGTCTAAGAAATCCTATTGCAGGAGTTCTACCATTAAAGAGTTCATATGAAGTCTTATTGTGAGGCTGCACAACTAAAACTCTATTTTGAACATAGCAAGCAGTGTTAATTGCCTATGCCCAAAAGATTATAGGTAGCTTAGAATCAGCTAACATTGTTCTAGCAGCTTCAATTAGTGTTCTATTCTTTCTTTCAACCACACCATTCTGTTGTGGTGTTCTAGCAACACTATATTCTCTCCTAATACCTTTTTCTTTGCAGAAATCATCCATAACTCTATTTTTGAATTCTGTCCCATTATCACACCTAATGACTTTTACTTTCTTGTTTACTTGATTTTCTATCAGAGTAATGAAGTCCTTAAGGATGCTTGATGTCTCATCCTTAGTGGCTAAAAAGAAAACCCATGTAAATCTGCTATAGTCATCAGTTATAACAAGACAATATTTTTTATGTTGCATACTCCTTACTGAAACAGGTCCAAATAAGTCCATATGAAGCATAAACAATGACTGATTGATAGAGTTAAAAATCTTAGGCTTACAAGTGGCTTTGTGTTGTTTGCCTTTTAGACAAGCAATGCATGTTTGATCATTTTCAAATCTTTTGTGAGGTAAACCTCTTACCAAACCATTCTTAACAATTTTATTTATGGTTTTGAAGTTAATATGACCAAGCCTTCTATGCCATAACATTGATTCATCCAATGTGGCCTTTGATACAAGACAAGTTAAATCCTTTTTAGGAATAATGTTCTTCATATCAACACTATACATATTGGCCTTTCTAGGAATTCTAAGAAGCACTTGATTTTCATCAGGCATCTTAAAATCCTTAGATAGAACAAGACATTCAGTGTCAGTAAAGAGAACATTGTTCTTTTTGTCACGCATTTGTGAAACACTAAAAAGATTATACTTTAGCTCTTGTACATAGTACACATTTTCAAAATCTAAATTTCCGGTTTTAATAGTACCTTTACCAGAAATTTTGCCACGAAAACCACCTCCAAAGGTAACATATCCTCCATTGAATTCTTGAAAATCTGAAAGATAAGACATGTTGCCGGTCATGTGATTGGAACATCCACTATCAGAGTATCCTTGATCTTGATGATCAATAGAATGTTCCTGCACACAAATAAGAGTGTTAGTTTTCTTTGGGGATCCAAGCCATTACTGACTTGGATCTGCCTCTTGCATCAATGTAATTTAATCTTTTAAGAACTGTTGATGCAACATTGGATTTTTGAATCCAACATGCTGAGGCCTTAACAGCATTTGCCCTATTACCCTTAGCAGCAGAGTGAATAACATGCTTAGCAGCAGAGTCTGCTAGCTTTGTAGTTGAACTCTTTGGTCTCCAAATTTGTTTGTGGACCACTGCTTTTGTTTGAATGGATCTTAGAACAGTTTTAGATGCATGTATGAAAGTTGTTTTTGCATCCTTAGCTGTTGATTTTGGGTTAACAGTCATCATAGGTCTAACAGTACCATTTGTTCTACCCGTACCTTTAATTTGTACTGGCAGTACCTTTTTGTATGTATTAGCAGGACCTTTTTGTCTAGCAGGACCTTTTGGTCCAGACTTGTTTGAGACTGTTCTGGGTTTTGTTCTATGAGTGTTAGAGTGAAAATGAGTTTGAGGAGTTTGCCTTTTGTAGTTCACCCTATTGTTTTCATACCCAGTTACCCTTTGGTTGCAGAAAGCTGCAAGATGGTCAAAACTACCACATGTATAACAAGCTTTGTTGTAAAAAGCAAAGTCATCACCTAATTGGTTAGACTTGAGGTTGTTCCAATTCCTTTGGTTACCTCTGGGCTTGTTTGTAGTTCTATATTGTTCACAATATCTAACTGGTTTCCTAACAGTCTTAACATTTGACTTAGGCCTGTTAGTGTTGTGATTGACTATCTTAGGAACACTTGTTCCTACTTTCTTAACCAATACAGGTTTAGACATAACCTGTTCTTCTTCATCATTGTCACTATCAGTTGTACAATCTTCAACAACTATAGCATCTCCTTTCTTAACAAAGGACACCTTGTCCTGATAAGATAAAGTTTTATCTAAACTTTTACTTACCTTTTCTATCTTTGGACTCTTAGTGGCCTTAGAACCATATTCCATGATTGGTTCTTGAAACTCAGCTAACCCTGTGTGTGCTAAATCAATACCTGGAGGTGAATGAACACCTCTGTATGGTGGGGGAACAGACTTAAATCCAACACTAGAATTAACCTTATCAATAACTTGGGCTTCCCAAAGTTTATTGAATCCTTCTGAGGAATGTGCCAAAACATCCACAGATACCTTAACATTTTCTCTTTCATTTTTGTGTTTAGCTAATGAATCATTCAACTCAACAATACACTCATCTCTGATCTTAATGTCATTTTTTAGTATATTGATGTCATTAGTAAAATGAGATTCATTACTTTTAAAATGTAAGACTTGTTTTTCTAAAACACCTAGACCTCTTTTGTGATTAGCCAAATTAAAAAGAGAGTTAAGTAGCTCTTCTCTATGAGCTTCAAATCTCTTATTAAGGTCTTCATAAGCTTTAAGATTAGGACATGATTCAGTACAAGATGTAATATTGTTTACCTCTGAATCAGAATGAGCCATTAGAGCAAATTCATTGGCCACAAGAGCAGCATTTGGTGGTGCTTCCTCTTCAATAGCCATAGAGCTCCAATCATAACCAATACCATCAATAGCCAACATAGCCTTTGGCTCTTCAACAGTAACTTCCTTTCTCCTATCTTGCTTATACCATGTGTTTCTATTCTCCTGCTTTCTTGGGCTTCTACACTCCTTAGCAAAGTGTCCTAACCTATGACAGTTGAAACACTCCACTTTCTTTTTATCAAACCCAGCAGTATCATTACCATTTATGGTAATTTGCTTCCCAGTTCTCTGCCAATGCTTCTTGGCCCTCATGCTAAGCAAAGCAACCTGCCATTTGATGTCCATCTCTTCCAAATCATCACCATCAACCTGCTCAAGGTCTTCATGATTTAGAGGAGAACCACTAGACTGACTAGATATGAATACATAGAATGCAGGATCACCAAGTCCTGCAACAGTCTTTTGTGAACTAGTAGAAGGACCACCATGTGTAGCATTAGAAACACCTTCAACTTTTTCTACCTCTTCAGACTTACCAATACTAGGAGATGACAAAAGTGCCACGTTCCCAGAACTAGTACTATAAATTCCAGACTTTCTAAGACTTTGTTCAACAATTTTGAAGTTGTCGTACAAATCATTGAGCTTCATTGTTTCAATGTCTGGTTTGTTCATCCAGACAATAACATGAGTATGGAACTCATCAGGTAGACTTCTCAAAAACTTCATGTTGAGATCTTCCTTCTCTGTCTCAACACCCAACACAGCTAACTGACTGACAAGCTTATGTAATCTTGAGAATAGCTTATCAAGAGACTCATTACTAAAAGCAGTAAAGTTTTCAAATTGTTGCTTTAGTAGTGTCTTCTGTGTCTTTTTGGTAGTTTCATTACCACCAAAATATGCACAAATCTCTTCAAAAAGAGTTTTTGCATCAAGATACTTGTTAAATGATAGCATCTGCTCACCAGGAATGGTCATAAGCAGCAAATTTCTTGCTTTCTGATCATTTCTCTTCAGTATCTTCTCTTCATTTGACACTGGTCCAGTATTTCTTTTCCTACTTGTTTTACCTTCTAGGACAACCTCTAAATAGCTTGGTGAAAAAGAATCACCATATATAATGATATCCCAAAGAGTATAATCTTGGACCATGAAATATTGCTCAATTCTCATCCTCCATAACTCAAACTCATTAGGTTTGATCATGGGCAACTTTGCAGCAACATTTGTTTGAGCATCATGTGCATCCATTTCTGTTTCTTCTAATTCAATTATATCAGTCTGGCTCTGATACCAACTGAGAGGACCTATGACACACGGTTAAGGTGGTTAAACCTTGTATACTTTGTGTGTAAAATATATTGAGTTAATATGATTAAGCACGCGGAATTTACTTAACCACACTTAGAAGGTTATGTATGTTATGGAAATGGAAGAATTATGTTTGTTACTTAACAATGAACAAAGAAAGTTTTTCACTAAACGATTCAATATTATTTAAAATAATACGAGTGATCTTGTGTTTATCACTAGGGTTACAAAAACCTTGAATCTTATGTTACAACTTATGATTTGTGTTTGTTCTATGTCTTAACAGTTATGAGTTTTTAATTATGCATGTGTGTATTGTACACAATATCCAAGTCTAAGATCTCTTTTATAGTTGCAAGAGATCTTTACAAATTGCTTAAAGTCTTGGCCGACTTACTTGGTTAACTTATGCTTATTGTGTGTCAGTACATAAGATACAACATGTATCTATGTATACAAGTTGTTATCTAAGCACATGGAGTAAGATATTATCTACCGTATATGTTTGACCAAAATACAATAAATATCTTTTCGATCTTATCCTTGAAGTAGCTTTATGACTCACTGATCAGCAGTACCATTCTCTACTAGCACTACCTTCAACTTGAACTAGCAGTACCTTCTTGTTCTAGCAGTACCTTGATTATGAACTAGCAGTACCTTTGACTTAGAGTAAATTCTAATACTCTAACTTCAGAATATTTAATTCCCAACAGTCAATTTCATGAAGCACTATTTGAAGAATCAAGCTAATTACAAGCTAAGTGACTTCAAAGGTTGGACTGATGCTGCAATTCAAAAGCAGTTCTTTGACACTTATGCAACGATGAATACTCCAGTCAGAACAGACAATCAACAGAGAAAGAAAAGAGAGTCTGCAGCTTTAGAGTCTGATGTTACAAAGAAATTGAAGCCTGGAGAGAAATTGACTAATGCACCTCCCTCTATTCCTACTGAGGGTTCTCAGGGTACCACATCTATTTCTTCAAATCCTTCTGTTGGTGCATCTGGTGCACCACAGGAGGTTCATATTCCTGCTGTGACACCTTCAACAGTTCACTTCTCCTCTACAACTCCAAGGACCAGGAAGAAGAGTCATGCTATGAAGTCTTCATCCAAGACTCTTGTAGACATGAATGATCAGGAATTGATTCAGTTTGATTCTGAAAGTGATTCTGAAGGTGATTCTCCTCACCCTTGGTCACATATTGCTGGTTGGGAGGTTCTTCCTATACCTCAAGGATAAATCCATGCCTTGTACACCCTTGATGGGAAAAGTAAACATTTTACATTCCTTAGGGAGATTTTGAATAAGGTGGACAAACAAGATTTGATACATCTCTATGGTATGGTGACTAAGCACTATGAAACTCATCAGGCTACAGGGATTGGTCTTATTATTTGGGGGGATTTGAAAGTGTTAATCGATTCTCTGGAGGGGGGCAATGCTCATTCTGTGTGGGCTGATCAACAATCTTGGAGAGTACACAGTTGGCGATTGTATTCTACTTCCCAGGTTCATGTTTTGGAGATTGTTACTGGGAAGGTGCTTTGCATGTTTGTGGATGTTCCTTATCCTTTATCTGTAGAACTTATGGAGAGGATGCTTAAGCATAAGCTGCAAGTTGGCAAATATGTAGTCGGGAATGACTTGACCACAAAAGAATAATTTATCAGATTCATAAGAAATCAACTTGGTGCTGCCTATGGTTCATTTGCTTGATCAGGGTATCTTTTAGGCTTATTTGTGTATATTTTTCATTTTCTTTGTTTTCTTCTTTCTGCTTTATTTTCTTGTATGGTTTTGAGCAACACCTTGCAGGTATAGTGTTGGTGTTTACACCTACACAACAAATGGTAATCAACTCACCATGTCTATCAGACAAGAAAGAGTTGACTCACCATGAGAGTACGACTCTGGTGTAATAAACAAATCCGTTGATAGCTGTAATAGCTTGCTCAAAGCTATAGGGTTCTCAACTCACCGATGTTTCATTACTAAGAGTTGAATGGTTTTCAATTCGCCATGGATTTTACTCCTTTGGGGTTTCCAAAGAATTGGCTAGCCCACAAGTGTATGGCTTGTGGTAAAGGCAGTGAAATACCATACTTGGTACTCAATTCACCAGAGGTTATCTTCAACCTAAGAATTGCCTAGTCCTAAGCAAACGGCTACAGGTAAAGACAAGTCAAATCCGTTTAAAGTTGCTGATTTACTAAAAATCAAATGGTTATCAATGTACCATGGTCTCACACACCTAAACATTGGCTACTCCAGTAGTGATGGCTATTGTTAAAGAGACATCAAATCCATTAATTTTCAATGATTCACCTCTCACAGGAGTTAACACACCTGGAAGTGATGAGAATAGTATGAAACTTAAAAGTGATTTGATGTGCATATTGTCATAGTAGCAGTCAAGCTCAAGTGAATGACATAGTGGCCAGCTTAATCTTTTGAAGATGATTTCCTATTGCTGCTGAACTATAAAGATTGCTGCTGGAAGTGTATGCTTAGAGTATGATGCTGCTGGTTACTTACTATTGCTGCTGCTCAAATGCAATCCTCAAGCCTAAGAAGTTCAAGCTCTATCAAGTGGGAATCTTGCAAGTTAACCTAGTCAACTTCAAGATTAGGGGAGGATTGTTAGGAATTGTGGGAAATAGTAGATTTCTCATTACTGCTGGTAGTGTAAGCTGGTTCCTGCCGATAGTGTGTGGTTTCTGCTGAAGTTCATTGCTGCCGATAGTTAATTTTTGTTTCTGCTGATAATAGTCATTGCTTCGGGTATTATTGTTAGTTATCCCGTATGTTTAGAAAGTTTGTTTGATTTATTTTAGGAAGAGATTGATAGTTATCTCTTTACACGTTTTGTAGAAGCTGTTTTAGGGTTTCTTGTCCCATAAAAGAAACCTGCAGCTTAGGGTTTACATACGACATTACAATATTCAATAACACAATTTCTTAGTTCATAATCCGATCCATAGAGGATCAAAACCTTGTTAGTTATTTTCTTCTTTATATTCTTGTGTTTAGTTTCCGCATAGACACAAGTCTTACACCTAGAGATCCTTCAAAGCTGTTTGTGTTTACATAAACGGTTTTACCAAGCTCAAAGATCAAGCTAGAAGCACATAATCCTACACCGTTGATTTTGTGATCCTCGAGATGGAGGAAGATAGCAAAGTTCCATTGATCTTAGGAAGACCTTTCCTAAACACCGCCGATGTTATCATTCGAGTCAAAAACAAAGAACTCAATCTTGGAGTTGTAAAGAATCTCTTTTCAAATTAATCAAGCCATGAAATATTATCATGCGAATGATGACACTTGTTATAGCATTGATGTTATCAATGAAATTACAGAGGAAACATTCGATGAGTTGCTTGATGAAAGAATTAAGACTTATAAAACATCTGGACAAATAAGTGATGCAGATCTCGATAGAGAATTCGCTGAATTTATGCTGATAAACACCGAAGAAATTTCTGAGGAAGAAATAACCAACTTTGAGGAGTTGGAATTCAATGATGAAATGAGAATCAAAACCTCAATTGAAGATCTGCTAGTGGATCTCATCTTGAAACCTCTTCCCGATCATCTGGAATATGCATTCTTGGAAGAAAGTCTCTTCTTCCGGTTGTCATATGTTCAGCACTAAAACCCGATGAAAAAGAACGTCTTGTTTCTATGCTCAAAAATCATAAAGAAGCTTTCGCTTGGAAAACTTCTGACATTCGTGGAATAAGTCCAAACTTTTGCAAACACAAAATCAATTTCGAAAACGATTCCAAACCCGTTGTTCAAAGACAACGAAGTCTCAACCCAAACATGAAGGAAGTTGTTAAGAAGGAAATAATCAAACTTCTTGATGCTGGTATTAGTTACCCCATTGAGGATAGTTAATGGGTGAGTCCTGTTCACTGTGTTCCTAAGAAAGGAGGAACAACCGTTGTAACTAATGAATGTAATGAACTTGTACCTACCAGAACCATAACTGGTTGGCGAGTATGCATTGATTATCGCAAATTAAATGACGCCACCAGGAAGGATCATTTTCCTTTACCGTTCATGGATCAAATGTTGGAAAGACTTGCGGGGAACAAATTCTTTTGTTTTCTCGATGGATTTTTCAGTTATTTCCAAATTCCAATTGATCCAGCTGATCAAGAAAAGACCACATTCACGTGTCCTTTTGGCACATATGCGTATAGGCGTATGCCTTTTGGTCTTTGTAACGCACCGGCAACATTTCAAAGGTGCATGATTGCTATTTTCCAAGATATGCTTGAAACCTCCATGGAAGTTTTCATGGATGATTTTCGGTATTTGGAGACTCATTCGAGTCATGCCTTTCTAATCTTGATAAAATACTGTAAAGATGCAAAACCGCTCATCTCGTACTAAACTGGGAAAAATGTCACTTTATGATGACAGAAGGCATTGTGCTTGGTCACAAGATTTCTAGCAAGGGAATCGAAGTTAATAAAGCAAAAATAGATGCTATTGCTAAGTTACCACCCCCGACTAACGTCAAAGGCGTTAGGAGTTTCTTGGGGCATGCGGGATTCTACCGCAGATTCATCAAAGATTTTTCGAAAATATCTCATCCTATGACGAAGCTTCTCGAGAAAGATTCAGTTTTTAATTTCAATGAAGAATGCATCAAGGCATTCGAAACGCTCAAAAATAAGTTAACAAATGCACCGATTATGGTTTCACCAAATTGGTCGCTGCCATTTGAACTTATATGTGATGTAAGTGATTTTGCCGTTGGAGCAGTATTAGGACAATGCGATGGAAAAAAATTTCGTCCTATTTACTTTGCTAGCAAAACCTTGAATAGTGCTCAACAAAACTAGGTCACTGAAAAAGAACTTTTGGCTATAGTTTTTGCGTTTGACAAATTTCGTTCTTATCTCGTTTTGTCAAAGACTATTGTATTCACCGATCATTCAGCTCTTAAATACTTGTTTGCCAAACAAGATGCCAAACTACGTATTATCCGATGGATTTTATTGCTTCAAGAATTTGACATAGAAATCCAAAATAAGAAAGGCGCGGAAAATGTTGCAGCAGACCATTTGTCTCGATTAGAAAATCCTAATTTAGATGAATTCGGTGAAGATGAGATTGATGATAATTTTCCCGATGAAACTCTTATGGGAATTGAAAACGAAGAAGTTCCATGGTTTGCAGACTTTGCAAATTATTTAGTCGGAGGAGTGTTACAAAAAGGTCTAACTCACACTCAGCGTAGTAAATTTTTCGCAGACCTAAAACACTATTTTTGGGATGAACCGTATCTATTTAAAATGTATTCTCGATGAATGTCATCACGGCCCAACTGGAGGACATTACGGTCCGTCTACAACCGCGAAAAAAGTCTTTGATGCGGGATTTTATTGGCCGACAATTTTTAAAGAAGCCCATACGCTTGTGCAGAATTGTGATGCTTGCCAAAAGTCTGGTAGTCTTTCTCGTAGAGACGAAATGCCACAAAAGAGCATACAAGTTTCTGAAATCTTTGATATATGGGGAATTGACTTCATGGGTCCTTTTCCTAAATCTCATAAGTTCGAATACATCCTCGTTGCAATTGACTATGTTTCTAAATGGGCCGAAGCGGAAGCCTTACCCACAAATGATGCACGAGTGGTTGTAAATTTTCTGAAAAAGCTTTTCTCTCGATTCGGAATTCCAAAAGCTTTGATAAGCGACAGAGGAACTCACTTCTGTAACTATCAAATGGAGAAAGCTATGAAACGATATGGAGTCCATCATCGTTTCGCAACAGCATACCACCCTCAAACCAGTGGTCAAGTTGAAAACACCAATAGAGCTTTAAAAAGAATACTTGAAAAAACGGTTAAGGATAATCCTTCTATTTGGTCAAGGAAACTCGATGATGCTCTATGGGCGTTTAGAACGGCATATAAAACTCCAATTGGTACAACTCCGTATAGACTCATATATGGAAAAACTTGTCATTTTCCGTTTGAAATTGAACACCGCGCATACTGTGCGTTGAGGCAATGTAACCCCGATCTCAAAATCGCTGGAGAAAAACGATTCTTGCAATTGCATGAACTCTATGAGTTAAGACTCCAAGCGTATGAGAATTCCAAGTTGTACAAAGCTCGAACAAAAGCGTACCATGATAAGAAACTCAGAATCCGAAAAGAATTCAAAGCCGAAGACAAAGTACTTTTGTTCAATTCTTAGTACAAATTCAAAGCTCCTAAGCTAAGAACCAAATGGTATGGTCCATTCGTGGTAAAACATGGTTTTCCATCCGGATATGTCGAGTTATATGACAAGCACGGTGGAAGTTTCATTGTTAATGGACATCGTATCAAGATTTATCATGATGAGGAGCAACTGAATGAAATGTCAAGTGAGAAAATTCCACTTGAACTGCTCGATAAAAAGAAATACACTGCTATTCCATTCATGGCACCTTTCCCAGCAGATTATAAAAAAGTAATACCATGGGCTGCAGATTCTGGATTTATGTATGATGTCCTTCCTAGATCTTTTGATAATGCAAAGTTATATGAAATCGATAAAACCGGAAAAGGAATAGTGAAAGGAAATGTGGTTTATATTCCCAAGAAGTCGGGAAAGAATCCCAAACATAAACCACGAAAGTGAGGAAGATCGAGTCAGGCTGATGACTCGTTAATAAATTAAGCCCTTCTCGGGAGGCAACCCATGTGTTTTTAATTGTTTGTTTATTTTTATGCCCCAATGGTTTCACCATAAGTGTGGGGGCCTTGCAAAAAAAAAAAATCCAAAAATATTTTGCATTTTGTGTGTTTGTTTGTTTTGTACATGAAGATTACTGTAGGTTACGATGCTTGATCTTGAAGATGTGGAATCGTTGCATCTCAATATCTGATTTGGAGCTCGATCTAGATTCCAAGGCTCAGGCAGTATCATTTCTTTTATGTTCAATTTTCCTATTTTTATGGTTCATCGTTCTTTACATTGAGGACAATGTGAAACTTAAGTATGGGGGGAGGAAATAGGAAAATGAAACTAAATTTTAAATTTTTTATATTTTTGAGCCTAGTTTTAAATTGTTTGCCCTTATGATCTAGTTGTTTTCGTACATTTAGGATAATTTATATTAGAATAACTAGATCAATACACTGATAAAACATGTAATTTTTGAAAATTCAAGATGTGTCCTGATTGACATTGCAATCCATTTTTGGGATCGATAACATTGCTAGCACAATTATAGCCCATTCCACTAAAAATTGTGAGGATTTGAGCCTATTCTTATATAGCAAACATCTTTTATGCTTGATCTTTTTGCTATGAGTGTGCCGGTGATTTTATTTATTCTAGAACTTATACTTGCAAATCATTACCAGACCGCAGTGAGATCACATTCGTGTGATGAAAGTGTATTCGTGTGATAAGAGGCAACATTAGGATTCAACTAACTGGCCATCCGTTTGCAAATCTTACATTAGCTAATCACATCGGTTAGTTAAAACTCTCATCATTGACCCATTTGTTAGCACTCAATTTTAGTTCTAGATACCATTAGTACACCCTTTGAGCCATTCTTTTCTTTTGTTACACCAGAAAAATACAAAAATATTTTACACTTTTAGCCTTAACCTTACCCATAGTCAAGTCTTGGTTGGTTACTAGCTACTTGGAAAGATGGTTGTTATGTGGGAAATCCTTGAATTTTGGAGAAAGTTGCAAACTCTATGATAATCTCATAGAAGATCTATTGGAATTATGATCGATGGCCAAAACATGTGGCCAAGAAAAGAAAAATAAAATAAAATAAAATAATATATATATAATATATATATATATATATATATATATATATATATATATATATATATATATATATATATATATATATAATAAGTCATCGCAATTGTATGGTGACAAGAATAGCCAATGAGCTATGAAAGTATGATATCAATCAAGGATGAATTCTCAAGTTTATGTGAAAGAGGTTGACGTAGCTAGTAGCAATTGGTTGTAGACTTTGACTATTTGTAAAGTTTTTTTTTACACCTCTCATAAGTATATCCCATGCCTTATCCCTACCTTTTTAATTTTGTGAAGATATCAATTGTGTGAATATTCTAGTGACCATCCGGTTCTTGAGTGATCGAATAACGCGCCAGTGATCTAAGGTATTTTCCTTTAGTGACCATCCGTTGTTTGAGTAAATGAAGAATTCTCACTAGCGATCTAGTATGTTTTTACAAGAGATATCAGAAAATAAACCCCATATTACCCTTTAACCTGAATAAAAGACCTCTTAGATGTTTACACTTGGTGCTTACGCCACGTCGGTGGAGTTTTGTTTCTTGTACAAGCTTATGGTAATATTTAGAACATGACTAAGTGATGAGTGTGATTTTCTTATATACTCACCCACTAAATAAATGAGTGTTGAGTGAATTATACTTCATTCCTTTTTCGGGAGGTGTTTTATAATGTTATCAAGCAAGAGAATCATTAAGGTATTGTCAAACATCTCGACTTTTCACTTATAAAGCTTAACAAGATGGATCTTATCTCGTACTTGTACTTGATGGATTTGCATCTCTTTTTTTAGAATCATTCTCATTTATATCATGTGGATTTATTTTTAAAAGCTAGATTTGCTTGAGGGCAAGCAAAGTGTAAGTGTGGGGGGATTTGATAACGCTCATTTCGTACATGTTTTAGTCACGTTATTTCTATGTTTGTGCATTGTATTTGGTTGTGTTTGTGAACATATTATGCGAAAAAGGTACAAAAGATATATTAAGGTTCAGGTACAATCAAGTCCAAGGGAATGGCTATAAAGATGGGAAAATTCGCTAAATCAAGAGCTTAAGCACAACGAAAGATTCTACCCATAATAAAGACCTTGGGAAGATCATCAAAGATAAAGAATCAAGCTACAAAGATTTCCGAGCTCAAGAAAAGATCAATTGTTGATGAAATGAATGAGAATTACATGCAAAGTTTGCTATGAATTATGGCTTGCTTCCTCAACCAAAGGTTCAAGAAATACAACTAAGGCTTAAGTTCAACCCAAGGTTCAAAATTGCCATGCCAACCTTACTCCAAACCTTGGGCTGGAATCTGAACCTCAGGTTGAGACTTCAACCTTGGGTTGCTGCAACTCCTGGCACACTTAATGACTACTTTTAATTATCTAACTCTTCATGTGGGTTGTCATTATGCTTCATTTACTTCAAGTCCAGAATTTTATGACACTTGGTGCCCAAGAAACTTGCTTGTTAGCCAAGGAGTAGTTTTCTATTAATTAGAAGCATTGGCTAGAGAGAAAAGATACATACTCATATACCAAATTTCTCATACTCTCTCAAGAAGGATACAAAGAAGAAAACGCAGGAAGAAGTTAACTTACATTCATTATCCATCATTGTAATCTTCAAAGGAATCATTGTTGATCACCTCATAATTGTTCCTAAGTCTTGTAATCATCATTACAACTTTCGTAAGACTCTTTAATCATGTTTTCAAGTGATATAATATCTGTGATTATTACTTTGTTTACCATGAGCGGCTAAGTGCCTTGTGCACTTGCCTAGATGATGTTTGTTACATGAATGTTGATTGATTATGACTCTATGGTTCTAATTCAATTAAAAGCTAATACTAAAATCGAATTGTGCTTTCAAAGTTTTCATAAACAAAAGAGTTATCAAGTTTGGTTGATTATTAATGGTGTAATAGGTCGAAAGAGACATTTTTCTTTAATCAATTGTAAACCTGTGTCTATGAAGGTGTTACCTTATGTATTGACCACTTCATATGTAACTTGGTTAAACTTAGAAAACTAAAAGTGTAGTTTTCAATTACTTCTGAAACGATAGTAAATCAAGTGATTGAATTGTGTTAGTCTTGTTTGATCAAAACTTAATATTGTTTTTGTTATCTTAAAATCTTGACGAGGATTGAAAGTGTTGAAAACAAGAGGATTAGTACACCAACTAATCAAATTAGAGCACCATCTAATTTATTGATCATAATCGATTTGAACCATTATCATAATCATATCAAGGGAATTGTGCAAACTAGTCCAGGCAAGTGTAGTTTTTAATATATTGAATTTACATCATCATCATTATTTGCATGCTTTCTAATCATTACTAAGTCTTTGTTATAATCAAACTCACGTTACATAAAAACTAAACAAATCCTTGTGAACGACCTCGGCTTACCATATCACCTCTTGCTACACACGGACGAGTATACTTGCTCGTATGTGTTTCGTTTGAATCATTGGTAGATCGTGTTTATAAATTTAAAACTTGCACTCTCGACACACATCAAAATTCTACAAAACATTCATTGTGACTCGATACAAGCATTTGACTCAAACAAACACATAAATAGATGCTAATCATTCATTGTTAACTTTCATGTTCGAATTCGTTCTTTTAAACAAATATGATCTTCCCTACACTTATCTTTTTGTAAAATACATTTATATGCAATTAAGACGAGGTTAAAAATAAAATAAAGCATTTTCACAATTTATTCGAAACATGAAAGATTAAGCAATGACGATAAGACATGTATATGACTCAAATAAAAGTAAAAATCACACAAACAAACAATTAAAAAGCTTGGGTTGCCTCCCAAAAAGCGCTTGTTTTTGTTCGAGTCTCGAGCCTGACTCTACCCTTATTTAACAGATAAAGGGGAGGTCTTCCCTACACTTAAGTTTAAGTGCGGGTGATAGTAGCGATACACACCATTAGGATGGAAATATGCTACATGAGGGAAGAGTGATGGATGATTTATATGCTCAAAGGGGTGTGCTTCTTTCGTCTTAACCTTACCTAATTCATTTGGGCCAATGGGTAAATCAAAGTTTTCTCCTAGAAAGGGATCATCTTCCATCAACTTCGAGAGACTCCTAGTTA
This sequence comes from Artemisia tridentata subsp. tridentata, assembly GCA_021014915.2. NCBI lineage: Eukaryota > Viridiplantae > Streptophyta > Magnoliopsida > Asterales > Asteraceae > Artemisia > Artemisia tridentata. The sequence goes on from CP139509.1 coordinate 286,123,626, forward strand.
ATAATCCATCTTGACCTAGTAAACCTGGTTTAAACCCATAATGTTTCTTGTGATCACTCAGAAATGGGTGATGTAACTATGTAAGGTCATGTTTCACTCCTATATTGGCTTCCTCTCTACAAGGTTTAGAGTCTACTACCTTTATCATAAAACTACCCGGACTATATGGTTTGAGGGGTAGATCGGGGCCTTTTTCAATTCCTTAATTCGCATCTAAGGATGGAAAATTGGGTAACGGCTTTGGTTGAGGCTCCGGTTCATCAAAACTAGGAACTTCCATAGAACTAAGAGAAAGGTTATGACTACAAGTATTCAACCCTATTTCCTCTAGTTGTGTTTCTTCCAAAAGTTCTACTTCAATCGGGGTTACTATAGTCTCTTCTACTTCTTCCGGGTAAGTCACGGGCTGTGTGTGTGCATCAAGTGATGGTAGGACTTGTGGGGTACTTTGTGGACTTGGATTTTCAACTCTATCCTCCATCTTATCTTGATTACCTATGTGTTCATCTTAAATTAAGGTGTCACCTATCCACGACATGTAACTAGGTATCTCAACTCTAACCTTTTTATCCCCAAACAAACTTCTTGCTTGATCCCTAAAACTTGTTATTAATTGATCCGTAATGACGTTTGTTGGGTTGTCCCATCCATATTCTCTTTGAGCTAAGTCCTCAATGATTTTCCATGCTTCTTCAGCATTTAATTCCCTAAATTTCCCATATGCTGCATGTTCCATGTCCATTTGGGTATAGTGGTTGACACGATGGTAAAATATTTGATTTTGGGACCATAAATCGAAGCTATGATGAGGGACTTTTTGGAGTAAATATTTAAAACGAGTCCATGCATCATAGGGAGGTTCATCTTGATGTTGTTGGAACATCAAGATGTCAATTTTTATTGGAGTGGGTGAATTTCGTGGTTGGTAGAATGGTGGATTCGCGTTCTCCATAATGGTGAACGGAAGAGTCAATGAAAAGGTTTTTATGAACAAAGACACAAAGAAAAGATTGACTATGAGAAAGCTAATAAAAAAACAAAAATCTCACTTGATAGGAACCTAATGAGTAGACCTAAACGAGATAGAAATTGAACCTAAACAATAACTATTCCCCGGTAACAGCGCCAAAAACTTGATGTGAGGATTAAGAACTCTCGTAAATGAAGTTTTACAATCCTCCAGGCAGTGTACCTGATCGCTGTAGTGTAGTATAGGTAAATCCGGGGGATTGATCGTTAAATAGGAGAATAGTGTCGTTAGGTCAAGATGTATGACGAGATAGGTCTAGAGGTGAGGGATGATTCTTTTTGTATTTTTATATTTTAAGAAAGTAGTAAAATCTTGGGTTTTAGAAGAGTGGGCAAAATTAGTTGCTAATCAACTAACCCAAAAACTAATTATAACTTAATGAAACTAATTAAAAAGAAAGAAAATACAATTGGTGACTTATTGTGATAGGGAAAAGCGTTTTTACTTAGAATTAATTAATCCCTAGTTATCTCCTATTGATCTGTCGAATTGTCACATCCTTGTTTTAGTTGAAGCATTGTATTCCTTAATATCGGTCGTGGGGAGGTGCCGAAGTCCCCAATTCTATGAATCTTAGTCTCCCCAAAAAACCTTAAAGTCTATTAAATTTTCTAGGATCTACATGCCACAATTCATGCAATAAATACAACGAGAAAAACCAATAGTGCACTCTACGATTGCGTTTCTAAGACGTTCAATCCAGTTACGTATAAGAGGTCGGCCAGTTTTCTTAGCCTAACGCGCAGCAATCAACTAGACAATAGACAACAAATCAATAATCAACAACTAGGTTTCACTAGATCTAAGCAAACACAAATAAACTTAAGCTAGCATGTTAGATAGAATTTAAGATAAACAAGTAATCAAACAACACATAGATATATTGAATGATTGAACGAGTAACTTATCTTTAATAAAACATATGTTTTGAGGGTTGAAAAACCCTTAGAAAAGCTGCTAAAACCGTCCTTAAACCCTAATCCAAGATGTACCCAAAGATGTCACACTAATAATGAAAAACAAAGGAAAATGTATATAGGAATACAACTCTGACGGCGTCAGCTTATGGGTCCTGACGTCATCAGCTCGCGGTGATTAGGGTTTCATCTTGTGCAAGTCGCCGTTATGACGGCGTACCACTTGGTAACTCCTGACGCCGTCACCTTCAGTTTGACGACGTCCTCTTGTAAAGTGTCTGGGCCGTCTCTTGTTAAATTAACACGTGACTCTCATCTTCAATTAACACCTGACGCCGTCAGGTTGTGGATCTCCAGAATTTAACTGAGGCATCTCTTGTTAAACTTGAACTAAAAAATCTGCATAATCAACAAGTGACGGCGTCACGTTGTAACTTGTGACGTCTTCAGAGCTCCAGGTCTGACAGGTTTTTCGCGACTTCGTCGTTTTCTTCACTCTTCCATCCAAATACGTCCAAAAAGTGCCGATTTCTAGATTTCTCATCCCAAGTACCTAAAATGTAAAAAGAAACGATTTGAGGCAATATTTGATCATATAAATATGATTTTAGGCTTAAATTACCCCTTAAAAAGGTACCAAATAAATCCTTATCACATCGGACATAACTTTAGGTCATCTGGATGAGATCCCGCTGGTTAGGATCGAGGCCATTGAGTAGGATATTGATGACATTCAGACAGCTTTGAGTATGACTCATGATCGGGTTGTAGAGTTACGTGACCTCCTGGAGATTCAGATCGAGGATACTTTCCTCATAGCATGTTTCACTTAGCAGGTGTTGGGCTCGCACCATAGTGGGCTTGTGTCAGCCCTAGAGCGGGTTACAGCTTTGGAGATCCGACTGGCATGCACTCAGTCCACAGTGCTTGCTCTGCGGACCCAGTTCAAGATCTTAGAGGACCGCATGGAGTCCCACATTAGTGCTTTAGAGCGCAGAACGGAGGATACCCATGACAGAGTTACGAGGTTTGCGACAGGAATTGGAGCTTTGGAGCTTTGGAGAGCTCGCCAGGAAAGTCCATCTGGAGGTGCACCCGGTAGCAGTTAGTAGATTTATGTCATAGTAGCTTTTGTATTTGTAGCCACGAGATGTGTGGCATTAGTAATGATGCTTATAGCATTTTCTTTGTAAAACAATGTAATCAAGTTATTAATACTATGACGTGGTTACAATTTTACTATATTATGATGTTGATTTACTCTGCCATGGTTGTTCAATTTATATTCATGTGTGTTGTGATTATATCTAAGTTTGACGTGGTTTCTTCTTGTCGTGATTCTAACTATACATGTCATGATGTTATATATGCGTGTGATGATTCTTTAATACTTATGGATTCTCATTATTGTAATCTCTTATGATTTAGAAGAAACATGCCACACAAGTGATAGACTATGAGTTCAACAACTATCGAACAACTTATTGCTCAACGAGTTGCAGAGGCTATTGCGAACTATGAAGCAAACCACAATAGTGGTAATGATGTTAACAATGAAACAAGTAGACGACAGTCAGAGTGGAGCCCACGACTCGTGGATGTTCCTCCAAGGAGTTTATGAATTGCAAGCCCAGCGATTTCCGTGGAATAAAGGAGCAGTCAGTTTGACCCGATGGTTCGAGAGATTAGAGTCTGTGTTTCTCATCAGCAACTGTGCGGAAGACTGTAAGGTTAAGTATGCCACGAGCACCCTACTAGATGGTGCACTATCATAGTGGAATGCATACGCCCAATCCATTGGTCTAGAAACTGCTTATGAGACTACTTCGTTGGATTGAAAGAATTCTTTCTCTGAACATGCAGTAGAAGAACTCCCCCGCTTTCAAGCGAATCATCTTTACAACGTAAACTCCTGCTAAATGAAATGATGACTAAGAAGTATTGTCCTCGAAGTGACGTAAAGAAAATGGAGGTGGAATTTTGGAATCTTGCTGTCAAGCGAGTTGATATCGCAGCTTGCACCAACCGTTTCCGAGAATTGACAATGCTTTGCCCAGGTATGGTTTCAACCAATGAAAAGATGCTGAGGTACATCTGGGGACTTCCACCCAGTATTCATGGGAATGTTACCCTGTTTGACCCAAGAACACTTGATGAGGCAATCTGAATGTCTCACAATCTAATGGACCAAGTTGTGCGAGCTAGAGCTGCTCAGGATACCAACAACAACAACAACAACAACAACAACAACGGAAACAAAAACAAGAGGATATGGGATGGAAATCAGGGAGGAAATTATGCACAACAACCCAACAAGGGGCAAGAGGTTGCTAGGGCCTATGTTGCTGGCCCAGCTGAGAGGAAGGGATATGCTGGTACCCTTCCTAAGTGTGACAAGTGTCAGCGTCACCACAACCCTGGACCCTGCCCTGCTTCCTGTGGGAATTGCAAAAGGTTTGGTCATCTGACGAAAGACTGCAGGATTCCTTCTTCAGCAAAAGACTAGAGAGCTCCAAGAACATGTTTTGGCTGTGGAGAGAAAGGGCACTACAAGAATGAGTGTCCTAAGCAGAAGAATCAGAAGGGGAAAACAAGAGTAGAGGAGCTAGGGGAAGAGTTTATGCTCTCGGAGGTGGAGAAGCTCGGGAGGACCCGAATGTTGTGACGGGTACGTTTCTCCTCAATACTTATTATGCTTCAGTTTTATTTGATTCGGGTGTCGATAGAAGTTTTGTGTCTACTGCATTTGCTTCCTTACTCAACATTCCACCGACCACATTGGACACTGCATATAGTATTGAGTTAGCAAATGGCAATCTAGCAGGCACTGATAACATAATCCGAGGTTATACCTTGAATTTACTAAACCATCCATTCAACATAGACCTAATGCCCATAGAACTCAGAAGTTTGACGTCATCATCGGTATGGATTGGTTATCCAAGTATCATACGAGAATTATCTGTGATGAGAGGGTTATTCACCATCCTTACAACGGTCAAACCTTAGTTATCCGAGGTGATCGAAGTGGAACCCGACTAAGAATCATATCATGCATCAAGACCGAGAAGTATTTGGAGAAAGGATGTCATGCCTTTCTAGCCCACGTAAGAGAGAAGAATTCAAAAGAGAAGCGACTTGAGGACGTACCTATTGTTTAAGATTTCCCAAAAGTCTTTCCCGAAGACTTGCCTGGACTCCCGCAACCCCGAGAAGTGTAATTTCATATCGATTTGGTGCTAAGAGCCGCACCAGTAGCACGAGAACCATACAAACTAGCCCCGTCAGAAATGCAAGAATTATCTAACCAACTACAAAAACTTTTAGACAAAGGGTTTATTCGACCAAGTTCCTCGCCTTGAAGAGCTCTGGTCTTGTTTGAGAAGAAGAAGAAGGATGGATCCTTCCGGATGTATATAGATTACCGTGAGTTGAACAAGTTCATGGTGAAGAATCGTTACCCACTCCCAAGAATTGATGATTTGTTTGATCAACTGCAAGGCTCCAGGTTTTACACGAAGATTGACCTGAGATCAGGTTATCATCAACTCAGAGTTCGGGAAAAAGACATCTCGAAAATGGCGTTTAGGACTTCGTATGGTCACTACGAGTTCCAAGTGATTCCGTTTGGCTTAACCAATGCATCGACAGTATTCATGGACCTCATGAATCGGGTGCACAAACTGGACTTGTACAATTTCGTTAATGTGTTCATTGACGAAATTCTGATCTACTCAAGGTACAAGAAAAAACACGAAGAACATCTGAAGAAAATTTTAGAATTGCTCAGGAATGAGAAGTTACATGCCAAATTCTCTAAATGTGAGTTTTAGATCCGGAGAGTACAATTCCTTAGGCATGTCGTTGAAAGTCAAGGGTTACATGTTGATCCCGCCACGATCGAGGCTATCATGGACTCGGCAACACCTAAGACTCCCACAGAGATTCGTCAATTCTTAGGTCTTGCTGGGTATTACCAAAAGTTCATCGAAGGTTTCTTTAACATAGCGAAGCCTTTGAACAAATTGACTCAGAAGAACCAGAAGTACGAATGGGAAGAGAAACAAGAATTAACATTTCAATTATTGAAGCATAAACTTTGTAGTGCGCTGATTCTGGCATTACCCGAAGGAATGGATACTTTTGTGGTTTATTGCGATGCTTCGCATAAGGGACTCGGAGGTGTGTTGATGCAAAAGGATAAGGTTATAGCTTACGCTTCTCGACAACTTAAGGTTCATGAGAATAATTACACCACTCATGACTTGGAGTTAGGAGCAATAGTGTTCACACTCAAGATTTGGAGGCACTATTTATATGGTACAAGGTGTACTGTGTTTACCGATTACAAGAGTCTCCAACACATACTAGATTAGAAGAAACTGAACATGAGATAGCGTCGATGGTTAGAGCTGCTTAGTAATTATCACTATGACATCCTTTATCACCCAGGGAAAGCGAACGTGGTAGCTGACGCCCTAAGCCGAAAGGAACGGGCTAAGCCACTACTAGTTCGAGCTTTGGTTATGACCATTAATTCAGACCTACCCGAACAGATTCTTGAGGCGCAAGCCTAAGGGCTTAAAGAAGGAAATCTAGATAACAAGGCACTACGAAATATGGAAAAGAAGAAGTTTGAGACGCGTTCAGATAGAAGCCTATGCTTTAAGGATAGAAGTTGGTTACCACATTTTGGCGGTTTACAGGATTTGATTATTAATGAGTCGCATAAGTCAAAGTATTTCATTCACCCAGGGTCTGATAAGATGTATCATGACCTTAAAAAGCTATACTCGTGGCCGAATATGAAGGCTGACATCGCCACTTATTTCAACAAATGTTTAATGTCCTCGAAAGTAAAGGTCATATACCAGAAGCCATCTGGTCTACTCCAACAGCCCGAGATTCCTCAATGGAAATGGGAACGTATAACCATGGATTTCATCACCAAACTGTATAAGACATCAAGTAGGTACGACGCGATTTGGGTAATCATTGATCGTATAAAAAATTTTGCTCAATTTCTACCGATCAAAGAGACCTATAGTATGGATAAACTGACCAGAATTTACATCAAAGAAATAGTCTCGAGGCATAGAGTCCCAGTCTCGATTATTTCTGACAAAGATACCGGATTCACATTAAGATTCTAGCAGTCACTTTAGAACGCTTTTGGTATGCATCTAGATATGCGCACAACATATCACCGTCAGACCGATGGTCAAAGTGAAAGGACGATTCAAACTCTAGAACACATGTTGAGAGTCTGTGTGAATGACTTTGGAAATGGTCGGGATAACCATTTGCCACTAATTGAATTCTCCAACAAAAATAGTTATCACACCAGTATTAAGGCTGCATCGTTTGAGGCACTTTACAGTCGAAATTGTCGATCACCTATTTGCTGGATTAAGGTTGGAGATGTCCAACTCTGGCCCATAGATCATTCATGAAACAACCGAGAAGATTATTCAGATCAGGAATAAACTTCAAGCTGCAAGAGACGGTCAGAAGAGTTACGCGGACATAAGGCGTAAACACTAGAATTCCAAGTCGGGGACATGGTTATGTTAAATGTCTCGCCTTGGAAAGGCGTGATACGTGTTAATACAAATATCAACTAAAAAACATTATTTATATTTTACGATCTTTCCTATATTTTGTTAACGACAATTATAAACTTTATTTTAGCAAAACATAAATATGGTTAAAGTCTTTTACATATAAAGTCTTTCATAAACACATATAAACATCACTTAGGTAGTATATACATTTTACAAAGTTTACTTTCATAAACTAGTTATTTCTAAAAATGGAAATGTACTTTGACATCATGGCATTCATCAACTTTGAGATCTTTGTAAGATTTTGATGATCATTGGAAGATATCATGAATATCTTGTTTAGATCCTTACTCAAAGAATCCTTGGAAAGATATGGAAATATTTTGGTTAGATTTGATGAAGATTCTTCAAGATTTTTTGACAGGTTCTGGCGGAACCAAACGCATACACGAATGGAACCCTCTATTTGGTTCCATCCCATATGTGGGTTGCTCAGACAATTTTGCCTATAAATAGCAAGCCACACATTGATGTTTTCTCATCACTTACAAGCATAAACAACATCATATATTCTTTCATTCATATCTAACTCATTCATATTTCATTTTAGTGAACTTCTTTGTAGCAAGAAGATCAAAGCATTACAAGCTTCAACAAAATGTTGCAAGGCTTGTTAGTTTGTCACTGTGTGAATTGTTGTTGTTCATACATCATTTTTTGTACCAAACAATCATAAATCCTCTGTAGTGATCGTTTAGTATTTTAGTCCTCAAAATACATAGTGTGACGGGAATGGTTGTACCCTTGTAAAAGAACTCGACATCTAGCTTTGTGTCAGAAATATTGTGTAAGCGACGTGTAAAGGTTTTCTCCGCCGGTTAAAGGAGCTTGTTGATTAGTGAAGAAAAACTCTCGAGTTGGAGACTCGGGGAGTGGAGTAAGGCAAGGAAAAAGAGTCCTTGTAGACCGAACCACTATAAACAATCGTGTTGTGGTTTGATCATTTCTTTCTTTACTTGCATATTATTTATTGTTTGTTATTTACATTGGTTGAATTCATACGAAGTACTCAAAGCAAATAAATTTTAAAAAAGTAAAACTATTCAACCCCCCTTCTAGTTTTCAACAATTGGCATCAAGAGCTACGTTACTCAAGATTTTTAAAATATATTGTATTTTAAAACTTGGAACGATCCGTGGATTTTGAAAACTTCAAAGAAGGGCAATCTATGCAAAGACCACCACTATTTGAACCAAATGGTTTTATCTATTGGAAAGACTGCTTTGAAACTTATGTGAAATCAAAAGACATAGATCTATGGTATATTATTATAGAAGGTGATCATAAAGCTATAATAAAAAATATCACAAGTGGTCGGGATGAGGATACTTCACTTGCTCATCATAGTGATGAGCAAAAGAAGTTGATTGCTAAAAATAATGAGGCAAAAATGATGCTTTACAATGCTCTACCTAAAAAGGAGTATGAAAGAGTCTTTATGTGCAAAACCGCAATAGAAATTTGGCAATCTTTAATAGTCACTCATCAAGGAAACTCACAAGTCAAGGATAACAAAATTGATCTTCTGGTTCAACAATATGAACAATTTGTTATCCCTAAAGATGAGATCATTGATAGTGCATTTTCTAGGTTTAATACTATCATTACTTCTCTTAAAGCACTTGATGAATCTTTTTGTAGTAAGAACTTTGTCAGGAAATTCCTTAGAGCACTCCAACCGAAGTAGAGAGCAAAAGTGACGGCCATTGAAGAATCTAAAGATCTTTCAAGCATGTCACTTGACGAGCTAATTGGAAATCTCAAACTTCATGAAATGGTAATGGAAAAAGATTCGGAAATAGTTAAGGGTAAAAAGGAAAAAGTCAAATCAATTGCCTTAAAAGCTAGAGTAGACTCAAGTGATGACGAAGAATCTAGTTTGGGTGAAGATGTAGAATATGCCATGGCCGTAAGAGATTTCAAGAAGTATTTTAGAAGACGAGGAAAGTTCGTAAGACAACCTCGAAAAGACAAGAAATCCTTTCAGAAGTATCGTGATGACAAGAAAGGAAAAGGCGAAAGAAAATGTTTTAGATGCGGAGATACAAGTCATCTAATAGGAGATTGTCCCAAGCCACCCAAGAACAAGAATCAAAGAGCTTTTGTAAGTGGTGCTTGGAGTGAGAGTGAAGATGATGATGAAGAGCCAAAGAATGACGAAATTGCTCACATGGCTCAAGACTCAAACGAGGTACGCTCTGACTCATCTTATTCTTCTATTGATGATGACACCTTGAAAAAGGAATATAACAAACTATGTGAACTTAGCTTAAAAATCATTAAAAAAAAAACAAGTTTTTGAAAACTAAAAAGAAATCTTTAGAAAATGAAGTTTATGAGTTAAAAGAAAAAGCTAAACGTTTAGAAAGGAGTAAAGCCATTGACTCAGTGTGTACATCATGTCAAGAGCTCAAACATTAAAGTGAAAGACTAAAAGTCACACAGAATGATCTCATCAAACAAAACTCTAAATTCAAAAGATTTGATAAAAATATTTGTTGTGTGGATGAAATAATGAGAATCCAAAAATTACCACATGATAAAACTGGACTAGGTTTTATGAAATTAGGAGATTTTAGTAGTCTAAAGAAACAAACCGAAAAAGTACAAGAAACTGTTCTAACAGTCTTAGAAACCCACGGATCAGACGGAATTAAATCTTTGGTTCCGCCTGTGGAAGAGAAAGGTTCCATGGGTACTGTAGCAGAACAGAAAGCTTGTATATCGGCTCGTACAGAGTTCGTTAAAGTTACAAAGAAATCTAAAGCTAGTTCAACTAAAACTAAACAAAAACCAGCTGTTACTATAGGATTAGGACTTGCTAAGAATGAGTTTAGAGCTAAAACTACTCAAAAAAGGCCTAAGACAACTATTCCCAAACGCCCCTTTCCAAAAAGAAACTACAACACGCAACCTAATTATAAAATGGTTGGAACCGAAACTTTCCAAGGCATTATCAAACTCCTAACTACATGACATGGAACTCATATCCACCATTCCCATATATGAATCAAGTTAATGGGATGTTTAACCAAAATGGACCCATGAGATATTGGGGACCAAATGCTTGAGTTTTTCTATAACTTAGGTATGCATGAAAGTCGGATTGGAACCAGACGAGTGGATAAAAGATAGCAGTTGTTCAAGGCATATGACGGGAAACAAGAGCCTCTTCTCAACCAACCAAGAAAATGATGGAAGTAATGTTACTTTTGGTAGCAAGCTGAAAAGCAAAATCATCAGAAAAGGTACTATCTCTCATGACTCTCTCTCTATTGATGATGTTGCTCGTGTTGATAATCTAGGATTTAACTAGCTTAACATTAGCCAACTATGCCGTAAAAAGTATAATGTCCTCTTTAGTGAAAACGAAAGTAAAATACTAAAAGACGGTATAACCATAGCTAAAGGAGTTTTGAAAAACAATGTATATGTTATGAAAATAGATAAAACATCTAAAGTTAAACTTTGCCTCACCTCTCTAGATGATACCTTAACTCTTTGGCATAGACGCTTAGGCCATGCCAATATGAGACTCATCTAATCTCTATCATCTAAAGAACTAGTTAGAAACTTACCCAAGTTGAAATATGACCAACACTTTTGTGATGCTTGCAAAATTGGGAAACAAGTTCATAATAGCCATAAGGCTAAAAATATGGTGTCTACATCTAGGTGTCTAGAACTTTTGCATATGGATTTATTTGGTCCTTCCGCTATACAAAGTTATGAAGGAAATTTCTGTACTTTGGTCATAGTAGATGATTATTCAAGATACACTTGGACAAAAATTTTGAAAAGTAATAATGAAGCTTTTGATAAATTTGAAATTCTTAGTAAGAATTCAAAATCAACTAAGAAGTAGCATTGTTTTAATTAGAATGGATCATGGTCGTGAATTTGATAATGAAACATAATTTGGAGCTTTTTGTGATGCTAATGGCATAACACATAATTTTTCAGCTCCTCATACTCATCAGTCAAACGGTGTAGTAGAACGTAAAAACCAAACTCTCCATGGAATGAGTAGAACAATGCTTAATGAGCAAAACATACCACAAAAATTTTGGCGTAACGCCGTTGACACATCTACCTATATTTTAAATAGAGTTTTAATAAGACCATTTTTGAATAAAACTCCATATGAACTATATAGAGGCAAAAATCCTACATTAGGCTACTTTAGAGTTTTTGGAAGCAAGTGCTTTATTCTAAACACTAAGGATTATCTCACCAAATTTAACCCAAAGTCTCATGAAGGTGTATTTCTTGATATTCACAAAATAGCAAAGCATAAATTGTTTTAAACAAAGAAACATTAAGAGTCGAGGAATCATTAAACGTAACATTTGACGAAAGTCCACCTCCCTCTAAGACATCACCTTTGGTAGATGATGACTTAGTTGAAAGTCAACTTGTCGAAAATGAAGAGAATATAAATAATGACAAGGAAGATGAACTATTTAACAAAGAAATTGTCAATATCAAAGAACCTAAAGGTCATCCATTAGATAGTGTTATAGGAAAAATAAATGAAAGAACCTTAAGATCACAAGTCCAAAATCAAAGCAACTTCTTTTGTTTTGTGTCAACCATTGAGCCCAGAAATATAAATGAAGCTATAAAAGATGAATCTTGGTTCATTGCTATGCAAGAAGAGTTAAATCAATTTGTTAGAAATGATGTTTGGACATTAGTTCCTTAACCAAAAAGTCAAACGATAATTGGAACAAAATGGATCTTTCGAAATAAAATGGATGAACATGGTGTAGTATCTAGAAACAAAGCTAGGCTAGTAGCACAAGGTTATAATCAACAAGAAGACATTGACTATGATGAAACTTTTGCTCCGGTTGCTAGGCTCGTGTCTATTAGAATTTTACTTTCATATGCATGTGCACATGATTTCAAACTTTTTCAAATGGATGTCAAAAGTGCATTTTTAAATGGCTTTATAATTGAAGAAGTCTATGTCACTCAACCTCCGAGTTTCACCGATTTTGAAAAACCAAATCATGTTTACAAACTTAAAAAGGCTTTCTACGGACTTAAGCAAGCACCAAAAGCTTGGTATGATCGACTTAAAACATTCTTAGTTGACCATAAGTACACCATGGGTTTAGTAGATAACACTCTCTTCACCAAGAAAGAGGATTCACATATTATCATTGTCCAAATATATGTGGATGACATCATACTTGGATCAACTTGTCAAGAGTTATGTGACGATTTCTCAAAAATCATGTATGACGAGTTTGGGATGAGTATGATAGGAGAACTAAACTTTTTCTTAGATCTTCAAATAAAACAATTAGAAGATGGGATATTCCTTAACCAATCTAAATACATAAAAGACATGCTTAAAAAATTTGGTCTTGAAGACTCTAAACCTATTAAAACGCCTATGTCCTCGGAAACCAAACTCACCAAGGATGAAGAAGGTGAATCCGTAGATAACACTAAATATAGAGGAATGATTGGTAGTCTAATCTATCTCACGGTTAGTAGACCCGACATTATATTTATTGTTTGTCTATGTGCTCGCTTTCAAGAAGATCCAAAAACATGACATCTTGAAGCCGTAAAATGAATTTTTAGATATATAAAAGGTACTACACATCTAGGATTATGGTATCCCAAAGGAACGGGTGTAGAAACCATAATGTATGCCGACTCAGACCATGCCAGTAACTATGTTGATAGAAAAAGCACAAGTGGTATTTATACTTTTGTTGGACATAGTCTTACTTCATGGTTCTCTAAGAAACAAACGGCTCTCGCTATCTCAACAACCGAAGCCGAATATGTATCAGCCGGAAATGCATGTCAACAAGCTCTTTGGATGAAGCAAGCTCTTGTCGACTACGAAATTCAACTTAACGACATATCCATTCTTTGGGACAACAAAGGAGCTATCGATCTCAGTAAAAATCCAGTTCAACATACTCGAACTAAACACATCGAAATCCGTCATCATTTCCTTCGCAACAATGTTCAAAAAGGAAACATCTTTATCGAGAAAGTATCCTCAGAAGATAACATTGACGATATTCTAACTAAACCTCTTAAACATGAGCCATTCAATCTTCTTAGACTTGGATTAAGACTAATGGAAACTTATTTGTAGTTTTGAACATTAGCTTAAACCTTCGTTTGTTTAAAACGACAAAATTGACTAAAACATGTTCTGTCCCCACGGAACCAAACGACATAAGGGACGGAACCCTAGATTTGGTTCCGTCCTATTCGTGGTTCCCTGGGTTAAAATAATTCAAGTATTAAACAAACACCCCTCATTAACATAACCATAACACACAAACGACCCAAACTCATACCACACTCAAAATTAAGGCCTTTCTTTCAACTAATCTGAGCCCTAATCAACATTGTCAGTTTCCTTACTACTTCCCTTCTCTCAATTCTGAGTCTAGGACTTCAAATTTATGCACAAAACCAAAACTTGGGGATTATGCATTTTCTTAGGTAGATCATGAAGTACATTTGTAAATTACATAACTAATCATGTTTCCCTCATTTAGGAATTGCATCTTGTAAAACATTATCACGATTTGCTAAAAAAAAACCCATGTCAAATTTTTGTAAAAACCTTCTCACAATTAGGACAAATAATTTTTCACATTGTTCATATAAATAAAAACGTTATTTTAAAACATCGTTTGCATAATGTCTCTTGAATGCTAAAGGAAGTACATAACTAATATGTATTTTCGGGTACATTCAATCAAAGCTACATTAAATAAGGAGCGTTTGGGTTATCTCTTATTTTGTTACAAAATTTGCTAAAAGAAATTCTTTTTATGCATTAAAAGGAGTCGAGATAACCGCACCTCCACATTGTCCTCATATAGGCACACACTAGAACATTATATCTAAATTCTCGTTAGTTTTAACTAAAGTATGTAATTTTTGTATCTGGGATCAATCATGCCTCCCGCAACACACTATGATCATAAAGACACTCTCAAATACATTCCCAAACACCATAAGACTAAGGGCCTTACTCCCACACAAGTCAAAATCTTCAAAGCTCAAGAAAAATGTTACTTCCATGAGGGTAGAACTATTGACCCATTCTTTCTATAACGCACAAACATTCGTCAAGAACTTGCAACCATTCGCTTTGATGGTCTCTTAGACATCAATGAACAAATTTGTCCTAGATTTGTCTTAGAATTCTATGCTAGCGTAATTCTCACAACCAATGATTATGGACACATGTCAATTCAATTCAAAGTAAACCAACATGACTTTAACATCCCTCTCCGTCAATTTGGCGAAGTCCTTGGAATTCCATGTGAAGGTACATGCCTTTACTCGGATAAATGGTCTCTTTCAATCCTTGAATTAATTGGTGATCGTATGCCTCTATACGACACTCCTTTAGTTGCCAAAGAAATCATCCAAGAACATCTTTTCCTTCCAAGAACCTCAACCACAAGAACAACCCGTTCGGGTAATGAAATCAACCGAGATACATTTGGCATGGAACTCAATGAACTCAAACCCCAATTCAAGAAATGGGAAGAAGTCCTTAGGGCAAATGTCTTGTGCACCATAGGTAATCGTGACCATATCAATGCTTGTCTTTGCTACATGCTTTATAGTTTGTCAACCCGCCAACCTTTCAACTTAGCCTACTATGTTGCCAAAAGGATGGCCGACATACCTATGCTAGGAACCACCACTCTTCCCTATGGGATGCTTCTCACCCGTCTCTATAGAGCCTTTGCACCTATTCCACCCAATCCTAAAGGGTTTTGTCCTGACTACTCTCTTGTCGACCACATCATGGTTCCACTAAGTGACAAAAGAGTAGCTAAGACTCAAGGAAAAAGTCCTCATCCTCCTACTTCCTCATCATCATCATCAATGAGCAAGGATGATGGACTCCCCAACTCTAGGCTTCCCCCACGTGACTACTTCCAATAACTTCCGGTCATTGAAAATCCATCGGAAGAATTCAAGCAAACAAAAGGAATGTTCAAGTGCATTGGAAGGTTCCTCACCAAGATCAACAAGAAATTGGATAAGCAATTAGAGGTTTTATGAGTGTTTGGTACATTTTCTCCAAAACAATGATGTTTGATGTATTTGTCTTTTCGTAGGGTGATATCTTCACTTTGAACGATTATGTGAACTAACCTTGTCTTTCAGGTAGATAACATCTTGATGTTATCATTTTTCCATTTTTTCACATTATTAGTGAAATAATTAACCCCTGCTTGATCTATATCGGTACGTGTGTTAATACCTGTTTGATTGTTGTTTTCTAATCACAACTAATTAATTACATAAGTTTTAAGAAAATTTACGGGATATGAACGGGGTTCGGGGGATCAAAATCATGCTCTGTCTACTTTTTTGACTTGGCGGATTGGACGGAACCAAATTTTGGGTTCCATTCGTGGAAAATTTTGGTACCGCCAAAATACTCCTGGCGGATCAGGCGAAACCAAATTCAGGGTTCCGCCTGTGTTATCGTTTGGTGCCGCGAAGCAACAGTAACGTTTCTTCTAATTTTAAATTTTCGTTTAAACCCGCCCTCTAGATCACTCATTTTTGTTACTAAGATACTTTTTACTTATATTCACTCAAATTAGGATTATCTTAGTTCACTTGGACCAATAGGATAACCCTTTCCCACCAAAATTTGAAATTTCTCAAAACCACCTCAAGGAACCCTTCTCCCTAATGGAAGGAACCCTTAATTTGGTTCCTTGCTATCCGTGGGTGTCTGATATGAAATATTTTTTGATGATTGCAACTCATTTACTGCATATCTCACTCATATCACTCAACACCCTTCCATTGGATTAACTTTGGTGATTAGACAACCTTCTCTACCACTTCCAAATCATTAGAAACCTCCATTTTTGTATGGATTAACATCAAATCCAAACGCACACTTCCATGAATTTTCAACTCTATAAATTAGTACCACCAGGATACACATTTCTCACACCTTCACCAACATTTCCTGTAGTCTTTAGCATCTCATAAGCATTTTCACAATGACAAAATCATCCAACTCATCACCTGCTAGGACATCTAAAAGAACTGTTGGGAATTAAATGATTGAAGACCTAGTACTGCTGAAGATTACACTAACAATTCAAATTGCTAATGTATGACTGAAGACTGCTGATATAACTAACAGTACAAACTGCTAAGTTAGTACTGCTAGTATGGATAAAGGTACTGCTGCATGATACTGCTTTAGAAGACGTGTAGAAGATAAGTATGGACTAGATTGTATGCATATCACAATTAGTTAGAATTATACGGGTAGATACTTATCTTGTAAAGGAATCCTTGTGCTACAAAAGGAGGTCCTAGGTTAATTAGTCATATACGTTTTTGTTAAGATTCAAGGTCATGTAACCCTAGTGATATCGAGATCACTCGTATTATTGCTTAATAATATTGAATCGTTTGGAGTTACATTATGTGTTCATAGTTCATCAAAATTGTGTTACTGTTACATCAAAACCAATCTTCTAAGTGTTATCAAGTAGATTCCGCATACTTGGTAATACTAACTCAAAGTATCCTAAACACATTCTAAATGTGTTTTGATCCTCACAAGAACCGCAAGGATAAGTGTCAAGCCTTGTTGTTTTGTCAACTTGAATTCCTCATCATCAGAATCTTCACCCTTAACCATCTCATCTCCCATCCGAGATAAAAATTTCTTAACTCTTAGTACTCCTACACCAACATCAAGATCACAAATCATTGTAACTACTCCACCACCAACAAAAACACCAATAGCCACCACACCACCTCCTGCTCCATCTCAACCATCCAAATCACCATCTCCTCCCGAGTCTCCAAAACTTGAACCCATAGAACTCTTTGCTACACCACCAACTTCACCACACCCATTTTTGGAAACTTTAGAAGACCTACCTCCAAGATCAACAAATCCACTACCATTACCAGCATTCTCTTCCGTTGAAAGAATAACTAACCAACCACATCCCTTACTCTTTCATCCTATTTATAAGGATATCCATGGGCCACTCCATGAAGACCATTAACATCATGATCAACCTCCACCACAAGCTCAAACACAACAATCTCACTCCTATTTCCATGCCTTTGAGGAAATATATGAATCCATGTGGATTGATCCTCCAAGCTCACAACAAATACGCAAAATCCACAATGAAATGAATGGTTTTCTCACCTTAAAAAACATGATAGGCTTCCACATTCAAGAAGCCATACATTTACAAGAAGTCTTGTTCTCCAATGCCAACAACATACCACCAAATCCCAACCACCACTCAAAAAATGTTCCACCACCACCACCACCAACAAATTCACCTAGTCTACCACTAAACTTCCCTCGCCATGGTTGCTCCATGTGTGAAAGAACCGCTCATCTTAGTGAAAGAACCAAAATAATGGTTCATGAACTCCAAGATGAGATGAGGTTCATCCTAAATCACATCCTCGAGCGTCTTAATGCTCTTTCCCATCCTCCACAACAATAGACGATATTAGGATAGACTATTTATAGCTTTAGGACTTTATTTTTCTATTTTTCTTAGGATTTTTATTTCCATGTTACTTTTATTTTTTCATTTTCCTTTTCTAGATATAGGACTTTAATTCATTTTTGTCCCATCATTTTGACTTTTTTCAAAATGAATTTTACTTAAATGAATGTTGTTCGATTATTTGTGTGTTGGTTGTGACTTCTTCTTGTACATTATATCCATGGTTGGTTTGAACTATTTATCTCTAACCTTCATTTTGTAGCACTCAAAATTCATGCATCTTATACGTAGCATCCTAACTAGGGGGAGTATTGACCAAGAGAGAGCTAATCAAGCTCGGGCTTGCACTACATTCCGCTACGCTTTTCTTCTTTTTGTTTCGACAAAAAGGAGGAGAAAATATTAAACTCAAAACTCACACATTTTTTATAATTTAAAATGTCTAAATTGATTTAAAATTTGCATAAAAGTAGTTTAATCAATATTTTTAAAGACTTGTACTTTATTTATCTCATTGCTTAAAAATAAACTTTATGTTTTATCTTCAACAAAAAGGGGGAGATTGTTAAAAAAAAAAAATACAAATATCATCTAAAAACGTTATTTATATTTTACGATCTTTGCTATATTTTGTTAATGACAATTATAAACATTATTTTAGCGAAACATAAATATGGTTAAAGTCTTTTACATATAAAGTCTTTCATAAACACAAATTAAACATCACTTAGGTAGTATACACATTTTACAAAGTTTACTTTCATCAACTAGTTATTTCCAAAAATGGAAATGTACTATGACATCATGGCATGCATCATCTTTGAGATCTTTGGAAGATTTTGAAGATCATTGGAAGATATCATAAATATCTTGTTTAGATCCTTATTCAAAGAATCCTTGGAAAGATATGGAAATATTTTGGTTAGATTTGATGAAGATTCTTCAAGATTTTTTGACATGTTCTGGCAGAACCAAACGCATACACGGACGAAACCCTCTATTTGGTTCCGTCCCATCTGTGGGTTGCTCAGATAGTTTTGCCTACAAATAGCAAGCCACACATTGATGTTTTCTCATCACTTACAAGCATAAACAACATCATATATTCTTTCATTCGTATCTAACTCATTCATATTTCATTTTAGTGAACTTCTTTGTAGCAAGAAGATTAAAGCATTACAAGCTTCAACAAAATGTTGCAAGGCTTGTTAGTTTGTCACTGTGTGAATTGTTGTTGTTCATACATCATTTTTTGTACCAAACAATCATAAATCCTCTGTAGTGATCGGTTAGTATTTTAGTCCTCAAAATACATAGTGTGACGGGAATGGTTGTATCCTTGTAAAAGAACTCGACATCTAGCTTTGTGTCAGAAATATTATGTAAGCGACGTGTAAAGGTTTTCTCCGCCGGTTAAAGGAGCTTGTTGATTAGTGAAGAAAAACTCTCGAGTTGGAGACTCGGGGAGTGGAGTAAGGCAAGGAAAAAGAGTCCTTGTAGACCGAACCACTATAAACAATTGTGTTATGGTTTGATCATTTCTTTCTTTACTTGCATATTATTTATTGTTTGTTATTTACACTGGTTGAATTCACAAGAAGTACTCAAAGCAAATAAATTTTAAAATGGTAAAACTATTCAACCCCCCTTCTAGTTTTCGATAATACAGTTTGGGAAACGATGGAAGCTGAACCCTAGGTATATTGGGCCATTCAAGATTTTGGCAAGAGTCGGTCCAATGGCTTACCGACTCGAGCTTCCTACCGAGCACAATAGTGTCCACAACACATTTCACGTTTAGAACCTGAAGAAGTGTCTATCAAATGAGTCGCTCGTCATCCCGCTAGAGGAGATGCAGTACGACGACAAGCTTAACTTTGTTGAAGAACCAGTGGAGATCATGGATCGAAATGTTCAACATTTGAAGTAGAGTCGAATTCCCATCGTCAAGGTTCGCTGGAATTCTCGAAGAGGTCCCGAGTTCACTTGGGAACGAGAAGACCAGATCTGCCAAAAATACCTACACTTCTTCACTAGCACCACTCCGACATATAACACAAACTGAATCTCGGTACGAGGTTCCTTTAATGGGGGTAAACTGTAGCAAATCGTACTTTTCAGGTCATTACTAGCCTTTAAACTCAAAACCATCTACTTTGATCAGTTACATATTTACTTTTACGTATAACCCTTTGGTTAAATCGTGTAAACTAGAAAATGACATTTAATGTTAACCGGCATTTGCCCAGGTCAGAGTTTGACTAATAACTCGAAATATTTATTTTTAACATATACGTGCTTGATTAAAACTAAAACTGAGAGGTTATACCGCGTGTTGTAAAAAACGACCTTGAATGCGTACCGGCACTAGACTAAGTATGGTCTACACTAAATAAGTATATTCTGACTTATAAATTTATTTATTAAGTCATTGTATTGGTTTTAAAATTTTTGCATAAAACGCATACATTTTTGCGTTTTAGCTCGCACATGCGTGCATTTTGCACTACCTGTCAACGTAACTAGTAAGAGTACAACAACTAAACACTTAAAATTTGAAAAATATTTTCCCCCTCCCTTTTGTCTTGTTCGGCCGATCTCCACACAAACGCACCCACATGGGTGTTTTGTCTTGATTACTAACCAACTTGTACATCTTTTTTTTTTTTTTTTTTTTTTTTTTTTTTTTTTTTTTTTTTTTTTTTTTTTTTTTTTTTTTTTTTTTTTGGCTACTAGTAATGTACTAGCCCCCATAATCTCAACCATATATGTCCATTACTAAGATTGAACCCACATTAGTGTACCATGCTTTTTTAGTTTTAACCACATTCCTATTATTTACCCTATATAAGCAAACTAACTAGTTCTTACATGCTCACTTGCAAAAATCAAAAGCTTTTCTTCTCTCTCCCTTGGTGGGAGAGGGTATTTATACAACTTACTTAACGCCCCACGTGGGCTATCGAGCAGGCTACAGTGGGTAAAGACCCGACCCGACTCCATGGTGAAACGATATCTAAACTATAACTATAAAGCCTACGTGCTATCTAATGCCAAAAGATCATCAGCCATCGTAAATCTCCAAGTTCATCGTTTGTAGTATCGCCTTCATGTGATGTAGTGACCATTGGACCGACATGCTCACACTTTTCTGGATCAGGAGACTTTGCATCAGAGTTGCGGAAGCATTGTTGTAAGTCTCTCAACTTTCATGATCCTTTGATAATGTATTGGTCGTGTGAGCATGGGGTGTGGATTGACATATATCTGCTGGAATTAGGTGCCACCATCACCATCTTTATATAAATCTGAAATAAAACTGTTAGCAATAAAGTTGGAGAATGAATATGGCTTTGTCATTCGCTCGGTGTGGTTGGATTAACCTTCGGTTCCGTGAGGACCGACCTGTGATCAGGTAGAATCCCCTTTAAAGAAGATTCTCCTTGACAGGACTTTCCAGCTTGTTGTAAAGAATCATCCAACGAATTAACATCAGAATCATCATACTAAGCATGTTCTCATACCGGAACGTCTCAAAGCAGACAACACGGTAGAGTGAATCAGTGAATTAAATACCCACTGATTGATGAAAAATTGATTAGAAAAATCACTCGCGTGTCACTGGATAAACATTTTATGCAACACGACGAGGGTTTTATAAATTGATTCACATTTCTATCATAAGCACTTTTCTTTGAAAATTTACACAATCAATGTGCTCTAAACTCAGTTGGTGAGCACATTGAAAGGTTTTCCAAAAGCATCCCTCAATCCATTTCCTGGAACAAGTTTGATTCAAATGTGAATCACCCCATCGTTTCTTTCCAGTTGTCACTAGTTTGATCCATGAAGGATCTCACATGTCACCTACCAAGAGCTTGTTTGATGTTCGCTCTAGAAGGATTTCCATCTTCATTGTGAATACTTGCATATCACTCAGATGTTCTGGAAATACCACGAGGATAATACGTAGGACTCTTAATGTATATATATTTCTTGTTTTTCATGGTTTATGAAATAACAAGCACATTTTAAGTGTGTCCTAATGAGATTTATGGATGATCTCTTGGCTCTAGACTCAATAGTGCATTTTGATTTAGTGATCGAAGGCTGGAGAGGACTGCCACCTTTTCAATATCGTCTAACTCAGAGTGAGAGAGACGATAGAAATGTATTGATCTCCATGACAAATGAAACAAGAGTCCTTTGAGGGACCTTGAGTAGCTAGGGAGGGTTGTGCAGCATATCACTGGGTCCATGATACTTGTCTTCAATGTCAACAATCAACTAAGTGATTCTGACAGCATATGTATTGACCCGGTTTCTGCCTAAAGTGTAACGAGGGCCTCTTTCTTTTCACCCTTTATCTTTACATTTCTTTTTTATTCTTCAACCCTTTCAGCGCTTACCGAGACTTCATCACTAGTACCTTGTTGGGTTTGTTCCAGTACCAGTTCCATCTCAGTCGGCACTCTTCCCTTATTCTAACTTTTCTCCTTTTTTCATCGTTCCTAAGGACTTCTATTCTAACTAGAGGATTGTCCCAGGGAAGATCCCTCCGGTTCTGGCTGGATCATGGGAACTGATACCTAACCTTACCATCCTTATAACTCCAGTACATTAAATAGAATGGTCGGTCTTTGGTATTCTTCCACAATTGCCATCATAAATCATTCGCTCCCCCTCAATATGTGCATCGATATACGAAAGAGTTTAGCACATATGAGAGAGCCTACACTTGAGTCCAAAAGATCATATTTTATCAGTTTTCATATTTAAATCACATTCTCTCCCCCGATCAAAAATTTCAAACCTTTTGAGATTTGGGATCTCAATTGATTTAAATAAGTTAGAAAATTTGGGAGACAATGTGGTCTGATTTAATGTATTTTGATAATGGAACATTATTATGCTCCCCCTCAATCAATGAGGTAGAATGTTAGAGTCAGGTATGATAAGTTTAAAAGATATTTGAATGAAACTCATACACTGACACACAACAGCAAATTTTATTCACTTGCTCATTATGTACAAAGTGGTGTGTTTTGATGATATAAAATTTTGAAATCGCTCTCCCCCTCAATCGATGGCCCGTTTTCTATTTAAAGAGTTGTAGTCATTGATTGAGTGACAAATTTTATGAAAAACTTCAAGTCTGATTGATTTCCAAAAAAAATTCATGGTACCACCAAGTTTAGCACAAATACTTTCCTAAAGAATCATAGATGGAAAAATATTTGCGATGTAAAGAAGACTTCTCTTCTTATACGAGAAATAATGCACTGAAACGTACATTGAATCGAAGAAACATGGATATAAAGTAATCCATTCCCGGGTGAACTTCATCACCCGTTGTTAGGAACAACCGTCTTTTTGGCGACGTGCTTTCCTCATTTTTAAAAATGGGTTGCGTATCTGAAATAATAGCAAGCCATATAGGCATGTTTTGAAAAACTTTTTGAACTTCTATTTGAACTTCATTTAAAGACCCATGTCATTATTGAATGACATTTCTAGGACCGTAAATGTTATCGATACCAGAAGACATGCCTTGAAAAAACTATTTTTGGTATTTTCTATTTTTCTGATTTTTATGGTTTTTGTTGGTTTTATATTTTTCTATTTACATTTTGGTTTAAGATATGTACAAAATATATTATTCAATTTAAGAATATGTTGACATGAATACCGAAATAAGGATATCTGTACGTTGTAGAAGTCTGTAGTCAACATCTCTTAAACTTTCACCACCAAAGCTTTCGAGGCTCCTGAATAATCGTCTGAAATTGACCCTTCTCAATGTGAAGCTTTGATAGCTTCCCCCAAACTGACAATCTTCTTTTTGAGTAGTTTCAAAGCTCTCTTTCAAGCTTACATTAGTTAAGTTCACAGCGGAATCCGTAGCAAACCACATCAAATATTGTTGCTCCTTTTAAGAATAATCATCGTGATTATCCATTCGGGGGATCATCAAATAGATCAGCAACGTATCATCTCATGCTTGAGTAATTCTTCTCATATTTCTTCCCGCTGAAGGCTGAAGTAATGAATACCAAAAGTATCAAGAGGCCACTTCCCCTAAGTAGTTGAAGTGATGCAATCAGTCTCATCGTATAAAGCTCAAAAACCCAAAGTACACACTCAATCCCATTAATGAAGTCGAAAATGTAACATCAAAATCATTTAAGACTCGGAAATGCATTTTTCTCCCTTCAGGAAATTGCAGATGAGAATTGTTAACACCAAGACAGTACCACAAAAGCAACTGAGTACCGGATGTAGTCGAAATGATAACACCAAAACAGTACCGTAAAAATCAAGTAAGTCCCGGATGAACACATTTCCTTCTGTAGGATACCGACTAACCAGAGGAATCATCATACAATTGTGTACCTCTTTAATCATCAGAAACTTTTTCTTACATCTCTTCCCCCACATAGTTGGAATAATACACCAAAAGCCACGAGTTAAAACATTGATTTTCTCTGCGGTTATGACATTTGTCTTCTCGAAATAACTTCAATTAAGAAGAAGTATAAAGTTCATCACGTGTACTCGTTGTGCGTTCAGATGTATGTCTCCTTCCCCCTTGCTGGTTTTGATACCTCAGAATCAGCAACACATTTTACGCACATATACTTCAAATCTTGTGAGAAGAACAAAATTGGCTCAAATGTATCAAGTGAGAATCAACCGCTACCGAAACTCGCTCTGACTATCTTTACCAACTCTTAAGTAGGCTATTTGAAGTGATAACTGATGGAGCAAACCCGATATACCAAACTTGAAACTGAAGTAGAATTTCCCGTTCTCGTGACTTAAGCTTGCACTAATGTTGGAAGAACGGTGTAGAGAATTTATGCTCCAAGGAAATCTCTAAGTACTCAATACCCAACCAAAGTATGAGACATTAATACCTCTTGCGATTATCCACAACGTCATCAGTGTGTGACACTGAGTACTACAACATAACTCCTTTAAGTGATAGTTAACCAGGTCTTCAAACATTTACCCCGACTTGTGGTAACTAGATAAACTAAGTCTTCAACTTAAATCTTAAGCACGAGCAAGTTATCATTGAAAGTCATGCATCCAACCATCCCCGACTTTAAGATAAAATAAGATCTCGCCTTTGTGAAAGTCGACTTCAATCTCAAATAAGTGATACCTGATCAACTCCGTAGTCACAATTAGAGTCATATGCCCAACAAGGGAGTGAACATACAATCAAATGTACGTCGATCCACTGTTCACATGTAACACCTAAAAATCCAAAATGTGTAAAATGACCATATTACCCCTGCAAGTTATAAAATCATTTAAAAGCTTATAAAGTACCGAATCGATCCCAAACTTCTGGAAAAGAACAAGATATGTTGTAAAATAATTTTGACAACTTCGATTATTATTTATACAAGTTACTAAATTACCAAAATACCCTTGGATAAACCGATTGGAATAAAAAGCATTTATTTAGTTTTAAAAGGGTAATAAAATACACTTAAATGGGAAAATAAATCACATTGAATGGCCACGATTATTTCCGTGATTTTGGGGCTGTTTTCCCTCCCTAGGACGCTCCTATGCTCCCTCATAAATTTAATCTCATCAAACCCTATTTCTCCTAATTGCCGACTAAAAGAAAAAACACAAATAATTTCACCATTCCTTCATCCGATTTTCTGGAGTTCAAAGAACATTTTTTTGGTGTTGTTCGTGGTCTAAGGAAGGCTAGAAAATTCAGTTTTGGTCGTGGCTCTCACTCATTCGATCGCTAGAATTTAATTACCATCCGAAAGGTAAAAATCCCAAACTAATTCATGCGGCTATCTAAAATTCTTTTACCAATTTTCTCATGTTCCTTACGTCATTTATACTCTGTATAAAATTGCTCTAAGGTCGTGGAGGTCGAGGTTGATCGCTAGGGATTTTTGGTGCTCAAATCCATTCGCTAAGGTGTAAATCTGTTTTGGCTCGTTCACACGTTCATCTGTTGATTCTGTATTTTTCCTATGATCTATCAACCTCATGTAACTCAGATAAAATATAAAATTCAATGCATGCAACCTAAAACAAATCGCATGAATTAAAATGTTTAAAAAGCGTATAAAACATGAAATATGGTATGCGAATTTTTCTGGTGTTGTAACCATTTTTCCTGGACTGTATACGACCCATGTGACCTAAGAAAAATAAGAATTCGAATATTAGAAGTTGGGTTTGATCATGGCTTAATTTTGTGTATATCGCTAATATGGAAAAGTTTTGGATCGAATGGAATAAAACCCTAACTTCGATTAGGGTTAAGTTGGGATATGTTTCTGGGACTAATTAATGCAGTAAAATGATATACTAATGATTGGTTCATGTGTTGCTAAGTGAAGTAGGGTTTTCGAATTTTTATATAAGCGAATTGAACTTTTAAAAAGTCTAGGGTAGATTATGTAATTTCTAAAACTCTTGGGTCATTTTTAAAACTTATTTTAGAACATGTACTTGCTGTATAAAATATAAAAGGAGGGGGTCTAGTGTCATTTTTGTATTTTAAGGGATTAAAATGTTTTTAGGGTTTAATTATAGTTCGAAATATAAAATAATTAAATAGAGGGACTAAACTTGTAATTTCTGGAAAGTTAGTACTGTTTTGAGTAAAATAATACATTCAGGGGGTTATGTGTTAATTTGGTGATTTAATGGGTTAATATGTAATTATTATTAATATAAAGTTGAAATTATAAATTAAAGGACTAAATATGTAACTTTGTAAACTAGAGGGACCTATTGTGTAAATTCTGTAAAATTGAGGATACATTCTTATAATATGATAAAATAAGTGACCATTGTGAAACTTTGATAAATTAAGGGTCTAAAGTGTAACTTGTGAAACTAAAGGGTGTAAAGTGTAAATTGTAAATTCATAAGGACCTAATATGTACCATCTGTTATGAACCATCTATTATGGACCATCTGATTTGACCTTTGATATATGACCCTCTGATTTTGATATGATATCTGACTCTTAGTTTGATACCCGAGCCATTTCACTAGGCATGGGGGTTCCATGTCCGTGTCATTGATGCACCAATGGCATGACTCTAGGGCGGTAGAGTGATGTTCCGCCACGTCCCCATTCTGATTATGATATGCACATTACTTGATTATGGATTATATATGTTTCTGGGGGGCGTATGGATGCATCCTAGATCTGTTCTGTTAGTGGATTTAACTATATATGATATGATTTCTGTTCTGGTGACTGGTGCTTGTGTGCAATACACGCCTTTCACATATTTCTGGGAGCTGATCACTCCATTTGATACATGAGGACACCCCTCATATTATCTGGTTACTTAAGAGGCATCCCCTCTAGATTATGATGGTTACTATCTGATATGTTCTGGGCTCGTGGTGGATGACTATCCTATTCTTCTTTTATATTTCTGTCTCTTGTTTATACTTCATGATATTTCCCCATGCACCATATTTCAGTTCTGTTTCATTATTATTGCTTTGTATATGTATCTGTTCACTAGGCTTTTTAAGCTCAGCCGTACGTTTTCTTTTCATGTACGGCAGGTATTTAAGCTTGGATCTGGGTTCTTAGCTTTGGGGATGAGAGCAACTGTGTGAAGCTTAGACCTTAGCATTCTAGTTATGCTATTTTGGATTTTGTTTCTGTTATGCCATTGTTTAGGCATTTTGGATTTATGTACTTCGGTTTATTTCTGTTTTGGACATAAGTTATGTTGACTTATTTCCTTTGACCATTAATGTTATGGACTTATGATGTTTTGGATTTAATGCTTGCAATCTGATATGAAGCCATTGTTGTGATATCTTTACCCTTGCCGGGTTGGGGTGTTACAATTTATGGTATCAGAGCCAGGTTATCCGAAACCCTTAGAGCTTAGGCTCGTGACCTGTGAGGATTGGGTAGAAATTAGGTTTCCTTTCGCGCACTCTTTTCCTGTTTTGCTCTGTCATATATTCTTGATCTGCTCTGTCATATTCTATCTGAATTGCTAATCCTTTTTGTAATCGTTCAGATGGTGAACACGCGCTTTAACGAGTATGACGCTCCAAATTTCGAAGCCATGATTGCTGAGGCTTTGAAAAACGTCCTCCCTAACCTTTCTGCTCAGGTGGTGACCGAGGTCACCAACAACATTCGTAATGGGGCAGGTCCTTCTGGAGGTGGTGATGGCGGTGCTCCACCCGCTGCTCCACCGGTCGGTATTCATGTGTGGATTGAGCGGTTCAACAAGCTCAAGCCTCTCTCGTTCAAGTCAGCTGCCACTCCTCATGAGGCAGAGGACTGGATTACGCACGTGGAGAAATTGTTTCGGGTTCTCGGATGTGCTGACGAGTTTAAAACTCGTTTGGCTACATTCAAGCTGGAGGGTGATGCTCAGAACTGGTGGACTGCTCTTGTGCAGGCAAAGGGGGATGATTTTGCTGAGACTTGTTCGTGGGCAGAGTTCATTGAGGCGTTTTATAAGCAGTACATTCTTATGGCAGAACAGCAGAGGTATGAGAGGGAATACGGGTCGATTCGTCAGGGTGATCATGAGTCTTCAAGAGACTTTATGCAGCGATTCTTACGTCTGGCTAGTTTCGTGGGGCCAGAGGTTACTGGGGATTCATTTCGACAGGCTCGTCATTTCAAGTGGGCTCTTAAGAGATGGGTGTTAGACCGGATTGTTAACACTCCATTCGATGATGTGGCTAGTGTTCAGGATGCCGCGCGTAACATTGAGTTGTTACATGCGGACAGGGGATCTAATAAACGTGATAGGGATGGCAACAAGGTTGATACTCGGGGTCATGGTCGTCAGGACCATGGGCAGGATCAGCGGGGTCGCCAAGACCGAGGTGGTGATTATAGGCGACAGGATTCTAGGAACCAGGGCCGGCAGGATTATGGTCGGTATGGTGGTGACCGTCAGGGTCAGGGTGATAATAGCAGGCGTAGGGATTCTCAGCAGTATCAGCAGTCGGGATCGTCAGGTCAGAAGAAGGCTGTTGAGACTCTACCTCCTCCTCTTATATGTACGACATGTGGGAAACCACATCCAGGTCCTTGTTATAAAGCTTCTGGTGGTTGTTTTTCGTGTGGCTCTACTCAACACAGGATCAAAGATTGCCCCAAGAAGAACCCCATCGTGCCAGTAAACACGACTAGGCCAGCTCCCACCATGGGCCGAGTTTATGCTACTACTCGGGATCAGGCTGCCAACACATCAGGTACCATTACTGGCATACTTTATATTGGAGATCGTACGGCTTTCGTATTGTTTGACACCGGTGCTACTCATTCTATTATATCTGTAAACTTTGCTAAGAAACTTAATCTGAAACCAAAACCATTAATAAATCGTATATCCATTGCAACCCCAATGAAAACCCAAGTGATTATTGATCATGAATATGTTAACTGCCCTCTACGTTTCGATGATCGTGTTCGTCCGGCAAATCTGCTTCCCATTGATATGATCGATTTTGATGCAATTCTGGGCATGGATTGGTTGGCTGATCATAAGGCTACCATCGATTGTTATGCCCGTAAGGTAATCTTCGGCGATATTCATCATCCTGACTTCATTTATCATGGTTCTCAGCCTCTGAAATCTGTTAAGATCATCTCTGCCATGAAGGCACGAACTCTAATATCTCATGGTTGCCAAGGCTATTTGGCTTCTGTTAAAGATTCATCTGTAGAAAGTCCTGATGTTGCTAGCGTTCCCATTGTTCGGGAGTTTGCTGATGTTTTTCCTGATGAACTTCCTGGCCTTCCTCCGGCTAGAGAAGTTGAATTTTCTATTGATCTGATTCCCGGTGCCGAACCTATCTCTAAGGCTCCGTACCGGATGGCGCCTGTTGAGTTAAAAGAATTAAAGGAACAATTGGAAGAACTATTGGAGAACGGTTTTATTCGGCCTAGTGTTTCGCCCTGGGGTGCTCCGATTCTATTTGTGAAGAAGAAGGATGGGTCTATGCGGCTGTGCATTGATTATCGTGAGTTGAATCGCATTACCATTCGTAACCGTTATCCGCTTCCTCGCATTGATGACTTGTTTGATCAATTGCAAGGAGCCAAGGTGTTCTCTAAAATCGACTTGCGATCTGGTTATCACCAATTGCGAGTTAAAGAGCAGGATGTTTCTAAGACTGCTTTCCGTACCCGCTATGGACACTATGAGTTTCTGGTTATGCCTTTTGGCCTAACAAATGCTCCTGCTATGTTTATGGATTTGATGAACCGGGTCTTTCATGAATTTCTTGATAAGTTCGTCATTGTTTTCATTGATGATATTTTGGTGTATTCTAAATCGACTGAGGAGCACGAGCAGCATTTGCGTATTGTTCTGGGTATTCTGAGACAGCAGAAATTGTTCGCGAAATTTTCTAAGTGTGAGTTTTGGCTTAACCAAGTCGCTTTCCTTGGTCATGTCGTGTCTGCAGAGGGTATTACCATGGATCCCGCTAAGGTTGAGGCTATCACCAAGTGGCCGAGACCTACCACGGTGACTGAAATTCGGAGTTTTCTGGGATTAGCTGGTTATTACAGGCGTTTTGTTGAAGGATTTTCTAAGTTAGCTTTGCCTTTGACTCAGTTGATGCGGAAGGGTGAAAAGTTTGTATGGACTGATGAGCGTGAGCAGAGTTTTGAGGAGTTGAAAAGGCGATTGGTGTCTGCACCTATTCTGACCTTACCTTCTGGTTCTGGAGGTTTCCAGCTTTATAGCGATGCGTCTAAAAAGGGTTTAGGCTGTGTGCTTATGCAACACGGCAAAGTGATTGCCTATGCCTCTCGGCAATTGAAACCCTATGAAGAAAATTATCCAACTCATGATCTGGAATTAGCAGCGGTCGTTTTTGCATTAAAAATCTGGAGACATTACTTGTATGGTGAATCGTGTGATATCTTCACCGATCACAAGAGTCTCAAATACATCTTTACTCAGAAGGAGCTTAATATGAGGCAGAGGAGATGGTTAGAACTTCTAAAAGATTACGACACGAACATCCAGTACCACCCAGGCAAGGCTAATGTAGTTGCTGATGCACTTAGTCGTAAGTCTGGGATGATTGCTAGCTTGGAGATTGATTCACATGTTCTTAAGGATTTAGAGCGTTTGGATGTCGAGTTGTGTGTTCGGCGTGACGTTGGTTACTGGGCTAGTTTGAAAATTGAGTCGAATCTGATGTTGCGTATTAAAGAAGCTCAGAAAGATGATGGTGAACTCTGGGCTATTGTTCAAAATATTGAAGAGGGTAAGCAAACTGAGTTTAGAGTTGATGATAACGGAGTTGTCTGGTATGAGGATCGTTTATGCGTGCCTAATGATTCTGATTTGCGTGAGGCGGTGTTGACTGAGGCTCACAGTTCTCCTTTCTCTATACATCCTGGTTCTACCAAGATGTATCGGGATCTAAAGCAGCATTTCTGGTGGAACGGTATGAAGCAAGATGTGGCGTTATTTGTTGCTAGATGTTTGACCTGCCAGCAAGTTAAGATTGAGCATCAGCGAGCTAGTGGTCTGTTGCAGCCTCTGGAGATTCCTACTTGGAAGTGGGATGAGATTTCCATGGATTTTGTTTCTGGTTTGCCTTTGACTCGTAAAATACATGATGCGATTTGGGTGGTCGTCGATCGACTAACTAAATCTGCTCATTTCTTACCTATCCGTATGACCTATAGTATCAGTAAGTTAGCGGAGATCTTTCAGCAGGAGATTGTCAGATTGCATGGTATGCCTTCATCTATTGTTTCTGATCGTGATCCTCGTTTCACTTCGCGTTTCTGGAAGGGACTTCATAAGGCTTGGGGCGCTCGCCTTAAGTTTAGTACTGCATTTCATCCCCAAACTGATGGTCAGTCGGAGAGGACCATTCAGACTCTGGAAGACATGTTACGATCTTGTGCTTTGGAATGGACCGGTAGTTGGGACGAGTATTTATGTTTAGTGGAGTTCGCGTATAATAACAGTTGGCATGCTAGTATTCGGATGGCTCCTTTCGAGATGTTATATGGGCGCAAGTGTAGAGCGCCGGTTTGTTGGAACGAAGTAGGGGAGCGTATTATTGAGGGTCCGGAGTTGGTTCAGGACACCAACGAAAAGGTAGTTGTTGCTAGGGAAAAGTTAAAGGAGGCCCGTGCTCGTCAGAAGAGCTATGCTGACAAACACCGTCGTGACCTGGAGTTTAATGTTGGTGACCGAGTATTTCTGAAAGTATCTCCTTTCCGCGGGGTTAAGCGTTTTGGAATTAAGGGCAAGTTGAGTCCTCGATTTATTGGTCCCTTTGAAATTCTGGATCGTATTGGGGAGGTTTCTTATCGTCTGGCTCTACCTCCTCAGCTATCTCATGTGCATAATGTTTTCCATGTATCTCTTCTGAGGGGATACAACTACCACCCATTGCATGTGGTGTCTTATCCACTTGATCAGATTCAGCCGGATATGTCTTTATCCGAAGAGCCGGAGGCTATTCTGGACCGGCAAGAGCGGGTCATGAGGAATAAAGTCATTCCATTCGTAAAAGTTCTTTGGAAGAATCACCCAGAGCGCGAGGCTACCTGGGAAACTGAAGAGTCGATTCGTGCTAGTTATCCTCACTTTGTATTCTGATCTGGTATGTCTTTGTCTTGTCTTCTGTTTCATTTCATCGGTACTTCTTTGCAAATTTCGAGGACGAAATTTTTCTGTTAGAGGGGAAGAAGTTGTAACACCTAAAAATCCAAAACGTGTAAAATGACCATATTACCCCTGCAAGTTATAAAATCATTTAAAAGCTTATAAAGTACCGAATCGATCCCAAACTTCTGGAAAAGAACAAGATATGTTGTAAAATAATTTTGACAACTTCGATTAATATTTATACAAGTTACTAAATTACCAAAATACCCTTGGATGAACCGATTGGAATAAAAAGCATTTATTTAGTTTTAAAAGGGTAATAAAATACATTTAAATGGGAAAATAAATCACATTGAATGGCCATGATTATTTCCGTGATTTTGGGGCTGTTTTCCCTCCCCTAGGACGCTCCTATGCTCCCTCATAAATTTAATCTCATCAAACCCTATTTCTCCTAATTGCCGACTAAAAGAAAAACACAAATAATTTCACCATTCCTTCATCCGATTTT
The DNA here is from genome assembly GCA_021014915.2 of Artemisia tridentata subsp. tridentata. Classification (NCBI taxonomy): domain Eukaryota; kingdom Viridiplantae; phylum Streptophyta; class Magnoliopsida; order Asterales; family Asteraceae; genus Artemisia; species Artemisia tridentata. The sequence continues at coordinate 286,156,874 of CP139509.1, forward strand.
CTGGAGTTCAAAGAACATTTTTCTGGTGTTTTTCGTGGTCTAAGGAAGGCTAGAAAATTCGGTTTTGGTCGTGGCTCTCACTCATTCGATCGCTAGAATTTAATTACCATCCGAAAGGTAAAAATCCCAAACTAATTCATGCGGCTATCTAAAATTCTTTTACCAATTTTCTCATGTTCCTTACGTCATGTATACTCTGTATAAAATTGCTCTAAGGTCGTGGAGGTCGAGGTTGATCGCTAGGGATTTTTGGTGCTCAAATCCATTCGCTAAGGTGTAAATCTGTTTTGGCTCGTTCACACGTTCATCTGTTGATTCGGTATTTTTCCTATGATCTATCAACCTCATGTAACTCAGATAAAATATAAAATTCGATGCATGCAACCTAAAACAAATCGCATGAATTAAAATGTTTAAAAAGCGTATAAAACATGAAATATTGTATGCGAATTTTTCTGGTGTTGTAACCATTTTTCCTGGACTGTATGCGACCCATGTGACCTGAGAAAAATAAGAATTCAAATATTAGAAGTTGGGTTTGATCATGGCTTAATTTTGTGTATATCGCTAATATGGAAAAGGTTTGAATCGAATGAAATAAAACCCTAACTTCGATTAGGGTTAAGTTGGGATATGTTTCTGGGACTAATTGATGCAGTAAAATGATATACTAATGATTGGTTCATGTGTTGCTAAGTGAAGTAGGGTTTTCGAATTTTTATATAAGCGAATTGAACTTTTAAAAAGTCTAGGGTAGATTATGTAATTTCTAAAACTCTTGGGTCATTTTTAGAACTTATTTTAGAACATGTACTTGCTGTATAAAATATAAAAGGAGGGGGTCTAGTGTCATTTTTGTATTTTAAGGGATTAAAATGTTTTTAGGGTTTAATTATAGTTTGAAATATAAAATAATTAAATAGAGGGACTAAACTTGTAATTTCTGGAAAGTTAGTACTATTTTGAGTAAAATAATACATTCAGGGGGTTATGTGTTAATTTAGTGATTTAATGGGTTAATATGTAATTATTGTTAATATAAAGTTGAAATTATAAATTAAAGGACTAAATATGTAACTTTGTAAACTAGAGGGACCTATTATGTAAATTCTATAAAATTGAGGATACATTCTTATAATATGATAAAATAAGTGACCATTGTGAAACTTTGATAAATTAAGGGTCTAAAGTGTAACTTTTGAAACTAAAGGGTGTAAAGTGTAAATTGTGAATTCTTAAGGACCTAATATGTAAATGTGATAAAAGATACCCTAATTCCAGAAATAATGATTTAACTAAGAATGTTGATCCAACTTTCTAGATACGGAAACTTACTAACAAGGGAAACTCACTAAATTTGGAAACCTGCTAAAAAGGGAAAGTTACTTAAAATGGAAAGTCAGTTAAAAACCTATTGTAATACTCTTCTACTCTCTTAGGTGTGAAGAAGGAGAGGTCCTGAGCCTGTCAGTGTTTGCTATTTCTGGTTTTGTTTTGCTTTGCAATAAGGTACAGATACTCTGCCCTTTTTCAGTAAGGGTGTCCTATCTCATGGTTATGATTCTGATTCTGATTCGTTTAAGTTTTCCCAAAGCCATTGCTATGATCCCTTTTATTATGAACCTTTCTGATTACACTCTGATTTGGACCTTTGGTATTTCATCTGATATATCTGTTATGAACCATCTGTTATGAACCATCTATTATGGACCATCTGATTTGACCTTTGATATATGACCCTCTGATTTTGATATGATATCTGACTCTTAGTTTGATACCCGAGCCATTTTACTAGGCATGGGGGTTCCATGTCCGTGTCATTGATGCACCAATGGCATGACTCTAGGGCGGTAGAGTGATGTTCCGCCACGTCCCCATTCTGATTATGATATGCGCATTACTTGATTATGGATTATATATGTTTCTGGGGGGCGTATGGATGCATCCTAGATCTGTTCTGTTAGTGGATTTAACTATATATGATATGATTTCTGTTCTGGTGACTGGTGCTTGTGTGCAATACACGCCTTTCACATATTTCTGGGAGCTGATCACTCCATTTGATACATGAGGACACCCCTCATATTATCTGGTTACTTAAGAGGCATCCCCTCTAGATTATGATGGTTACTATCTGATATGTTCTGGGCTCGTGGTGGATGACTATCCTATTCTTCTTTTATATTTCTGTCTCTTGTTTATACTTCATGATATTTCCCCATGCACCATATTTCAGTTCTGTTTCATTATTATTGCTTTGTATATGTATCTGTTCACTGGGCTTTTTAAGCTCAGCCGTACGTTTTCTTTTCATGTACGGCAGGTATTTAAACTTGGATCTGGGTTCTTAGCTTTGGGGATGAGAGCAACTGTGTGAAGCTTAGACCTTAGCATTCTAGTTATGCTATTTTGGATTTTGTTTCTGTTATGCCATTGTTTAGGCATTTTGGATTTATGTACTTCGGTTTATTTCTGTTTTGGACATAAGTTATGTTGACTTATTTCCTTTGACCATTAATGTTATGGACTTATGATGTTTTGGATTTAATGCTTGTAATCTGATATGAAGCCATTGTTCTGATATCTTTACCCTTGCCGGGTTGGGGTGTTACATCACACTTCTCCCCCTCAAAAATTGCATATAAGGTTGCCATTTTTGATTAAACAAGTGCAAATGAGGTTGATCCACTGTTCACACTTCTCCCCCTCAAAAACTGCATTTGAGGTTGCCATTTTTGATCGAGTGAATAAAAATCCAATCTAATGAAAGTAGATCCACTTGATGACTGAACGAGCATGGAACAAGTATGAAGCTTGTTGATGAGAATAGTCAGAAACAAGAAGATTTCTCTTCTTCCGAAGATAAAGCGCACTCAAGCGTACGCCTTTCTTTTCTTTGAGGAACGGGGCCTGGAGTGTTTTCAGCAGACGCCATTATGTTGACATTGAGGCCCGAGGCTTGAACTGCAGTGTTCAAACGTCATTGTCACTGAAGAACGAGGCTTGAACTGATGTGTTCAAACGTCATTTTGCATGTACATCAATGTTGAGTCTCCTGAACCCCTAAATTAGGAGATTTCATTCCTTTTGGCCGCCAAACACTGAGTTTTTCCTTGAAGGAAATGGTCGATGTACCTGCACTTAAGTAAGGATTCCCTACACTAACATGACGATTTTGCTTACTTTTATATGGGTTAGTGATATCGGTATCCAGACCTTTTGGAGTTTATAGTCAAACTTTGTAATGCAATCTGTACTAATAGGTATCCATCTAAGACCAACCATCTTAAAAATTCTACCCGTCGGTAACCACCTAAGGCAAGATCTAGGAGTGTTAGATTTCTCATACACAGTAGAATGCTTGTTGAGAGAAGTTCTTAGTCCTACAGCAATCTGTCTACCAGGTTTCTGAGTATGACTCTTTGGTTCTACGGGCTTGTTGTGGTTTCTAGTCTTAAGGGATAGAACCTTAGCATGAGCATTTACTTCATTTGCTTTAGACTTATGAGATTGAGCCTTAGAACGAACATTAACTATCTGATCATTTGGTCTAGATTGTGAAGTGACTAGTTTTGAAAAAACTTGTTTCTCATCAACTTGGGTTGCACACCTCGGTTTAGAAGATTTTGGTCGTTCAGATCTAAACACAGTTGGTTGTCTAACAACTGTTTGGTTTCTAAGAGGTTGTGAAACTGGTGTTCCCAAGGTTGATGGTTTTGTAAACTTAGTGTTCACACCATATCCGGTTAATTTCCTTAACTCGTACTTTAAGGCAGTAATTGTGAAACCTTTCTCTTGAAGTTGAGCTTTGAATTCTTCATTTTTAGCAATCAAAGACGTTGTGTGTTTTGAAACCCTAGTTCTCGTTTCTTTGATGGAATCACTTAAGTTTTTACAATGTTTTTTCAAAGTCTCATTTTCATTAAGTAATTTAGCCACTTTATGTTCCAATTCAGTATTTTTTTTTTTTCTTTTGCAATAACATCACTGTCATGTTTAGCCTTAACTTCATTACACATATCACACATCTCAGTAATACGTTTTTTCAGGTTGTTGATCGTTAAGTTTTTGGCTTCTAGCTGAGCTTTCAAATCATTTATCATAAAGAATTCACGGAAATCAGGGAGTTCCAGATTTTTACATGGTAGGTTAGTTTGAAAACTTTTTTCCTTTTGTTGCATTGCGATTTCAAGTGAAATACAATGTTTTTCAATCTTTAAAAATCTGTTTGAAAGTTCATTAAAAACTTCTTTATTAACCACATCATTTGATTTAAAATTCTCAGCCGTAAACAAAGAACTTGACTCATCATCAGGTTCAGCATCATCCTGATCACTTTCTCCCCGTTTATGATTCATATTTGTTGAATTAGAAATGGTATTGCCATCAGTCTTTTCCAGAAAATATGTGTCATAAGTGGGCATAACTTGATCAGTATGCAGTCGTTCATTAGGGAGCACATTGTGTTGATCAGTGACATGTATCTCAGCCGATGGAACTTGGTCATTTTCTCGTATGTGATCTGTATCCATGTCAAGTGTGGTATAAGTCCCAGAACTGTCGTTTGTATCATGTTTATCAAACATAGTGTCACTGCATTGTTGATGCTGCGCCCTTTCAGTAATGAACTCTTTAACATTACCCATGAGCTGGAGTAGTGTAACTATGAACATCTCAACCTCGATTCCAGTGTAATTAGCAAAACACTTTTTCGTCATTTGACTGTCATAATCATAATCCTCAGTGAATTGCGAATTAATGAACACTTGGAGTTGGTTATTGATCACACAAAAGGCAGCCATGGATCTACCTTCGGAAGGTTCTCCTTTGTCAAGTTGTTGTTCAAGTTGATCTAAATATAGTATCATTTTGACTGTGAAAGTCCGAACATCTTGACCAAAGAGTGATGCGAATGCACGTTTGTATCCTCCCAAGTATCCAAGTCGTTCAAATAGAACCTTGAGACGTGAGTGAAGTAGTCGAAAATATGCAACTTTCCTTTGTATTATCAGGCAATTTTAGTGGCTGATGAAACTCTTTCTCTTGAGAATTCGAGCACGACGATTCCATGTTAGCATTATTAGAATCAGACACGTTTATTTGTTGTACAGGGTTGGAGGTCATATGTTTATCGTTCGTTGTACAATCGTTCGTGTTGTACAATTTGAGTAACTCAGATATGGAAGAATCTGAATTAGTAGACATGATGTAAACGTCCACGGGATTTTACAAATCTATGATTTAAACTGAGAAATCATTTCTTTTGCGGGATTTTACAAAATCAAGAAGAAACCGTGAGATAATGATAAATTGGACGTGTTATGATAATTGTTGGATCGGTACAATGATTAGTGATTGTGTGTTAAAAGTGATGATCATTTGATAGACTAGGTGATATTTTGTTTAGTTGTGATTTGGTTTGGTTGATGCAAGTTGTTATAGTGAAATTTTGGTCTGAAAACTTAAAACTTCAATAACTTCCTTCCAGAAGGGATTTGGGCCTCAAAAAATTCGTTTCACAACTTCATGGTGAAACCTCACAATATTTAGGCTGTTCCGGTCATTTTGACAGGTATTTCGCTGAAAATGGAGTTACGGTTCAAAAGTTATGGCCATTTGAAGTTTTGTCGTAAAAATTCAACTTTTAGTCAAACCGCAGAGTCTTCAGTCAAATCGCAACTGTCAAGTCACAACACACAAATCACAATGCCAAATCACAATGCCAAATCGCAAGGCCAAATCGCAATGCCAAATCGCAATGCCAAATCGCAATGCCAAATCGCAGTGCCAAATCGCAATCCCAAATCGCAATGCCAAATCGCAGAAGTCAAATCGCAGACTTGTTGGTCAAATCGCAATAGCTAGACGACAAATTGAAACAGAAATATACGTCACTATCAAATCGCAGACCTCAAATCGCAACCAAGAAACTCACACCGAGAGTCAAATCGCAGTTCACACTTTTCACCTAAAAACACCTAAAAATCACCCTTTTTAACGTTTTTGCTTGGTTTCTTTTGCACCACTTGATCTTAGAAGGTTATAACCACAATAAAAACACTAACTTTAACACCACAAATGTGAGAATCAAAGAAAGCCAAGAATAAGCCCATAAACCTTCAAAAACCAAACTTTTGATCTAAACTAACCAAGAAAATGCACATACAATCTAACTAATCAAACCATGACACTTGATACCAATTGTAATATATTCGTAATCATAACACACTCTTGATCATGTGATTAGGCCAAATTCTAGAGAGAGATACAGATAGAAGTGGGAGTTTTCTAGAGAGAGAAATGTATGTGTATTAGATTAAGAATAATGAAAAGCTACAACCCTCTCCCTTGGTGGGAGAGGGTATTTATACAACTTACTTAACGCCCCACGTGGGCTATGGAGCAGGCTACAGTGGGTAAAGACCTGACCCGACTCCATGGTGAAACGATATCTAAACTATAACTATAAAGCCTACATGCTATCTAATGCCAAAAGATACTCGGGGTGACCGAGTCTTTCATATAAATATTTATATTCCTAACATTTGTTATTCTTGACCGTCGACCTCATCACACCCACACACACCATCCATAAAAATTTTAGTTCAAGTTGTTTCAAGAAGATTTGGGTATTAGTTTTGTTAGTTGGTGTTTCGATTTGGAGATTTTGGGTATTACTTGGTTTTTTAGAGTATTATTTGTCACTAATCATCCACATATCATCAAGTAAGCATTACATTCATTTTCTATATTTTACACCTCATACTTATATGTCATACATGTTTACACTTGATTATGTCACCAAATACACACAAAAATATCACCACATCATGTTTGTAGATAAATATTGTTTATAAGAATAAACTATTAAAGATTTCACAAAAATATATTCTTTGAATGATTTCTTAGACTTTGTAAAAGTTATTGGACATATATACAAGTTAGTGTTAAAGTTTGATGAATTTAAAGTAAACTTGCGAAAGTATACATTTATGTTCTTGTGTTATTTACTTTATTAGTTCTTGAAATATTTGATACTCTTGATGAATTTGGTGGAAGGGATTAGGATTAGTATGCAGTTGTTGCTTTGTGGGTAAAATGATGAAAAATTGGTGGAAGGGACTAGGTTAGTATGGAGTTGGATTTGTTGTTGACTTAAAGTGGTTTATCTTATAAATATAGTTGCTGTTTGGATTTGTTTTTGACATAAATCAGACCATAGGACTCGGGTTGGGTAACCGAAGGCTCAGGAATTAGAAAATAAACTTAAATACATTTCCGTGGACATATTATTTATTAAAAACGGACTTATAACAAAGAAGTTGCGACGATTTAAAGTTTTGACAACACTATTTTATTTTTCAGAAAACTGCACTACTAGAAATAATAGGTGCTAAATTTTTATAACCTTGAACTAGTTTTTGAACCATTTAAAGACGAGATCGTCGAAAACTTATAAAAGACTTTAGTTAGTATATATTTAGAAGTTTCCGAAAAGTCCAAGACCTAGTTAAACGGATTTATAACAAACGAGTTATGGCCATTTTAAAATTTCAGCAACATATATATAAGTTTATATAAGCTTATTTTCTTAAAGTAAGTGTTATAAGTTACGAGGCAAGTAAAACGACAAATAGACTTTTTGTAAACTATAAAAAGGATATTATTTAAAAACGGATAATATAGTTGAGATTATTTATATGTAATAAGTAACATGACTTCCAAAGATTTGACAATATGGGAAATTTTGACAAAGTGTCGGAACTTATATACAACTTTGATGTAAATTATATTTTTACTTATAAAAATTAAACGCAAACATGTACGGGTGATATTGGATTTATAAAAAATGCAAACACATCATTTCACTTTATTGCATAATCTAAAGTGCCATATTACTTAATTAGGTTGCGGTTAGGTTCCCGAGCACCGTTTTTCATGCACACCATTCCTTATACCATATTACTTGATCACTTGAGGTGAGTTTCATAGTCTCACTTTTTACATCTTTACATTATTTTGAAACACTCGGGGTGAGAATACAATGCTTGTTTCTTTACATACGGACACAAGTGCATAAACATTTACTATTTGCCTAAGTTACCGCATTAGCCACTAAGTCCCCACTCATATAATGAACCGTTAGTTACTTGTTAGTGCGAATGATGTGAATAGATCTATTGGGTTGACCCCATCCGGGTTGGTCGCATCAGCTGGGTAAATGGACGCATACCATTTGAGGGCATACTAAGTGTTTGGCAAGACACTTACCGGATCATTCATTTACATGTGTATTTATTCATACAGATTACGTTAAGGCTTCGAAGTCATGAGCTTAGAGCAATAGTGTTACCTTTTCATATGACATTGTATTTGTTATAATGGTCATACGCTAAAATCTTGTGGTCCGCATTTAACATTTTCCTTTACATAAACCTATGAACTTACCAACATTATTGTTGACATTTAGCATGTATTTGTCATGTTGTTGATCACTCTAACCCGGTAGACATTGAAGCATATCATTGAGTCTTATGAATAAGCATGTCATCAAGAAGAGTTTTATCACTATGAAACATTTGATTGAACGTTAAACTACGTTATCTTTGGAACTTGTACTTTTAAGACTTATTAATGTTTAAACTTGTTTTATTCAATCGAATGTATCTTTTTAAACCACTCATATAGAGGTCATTCTTTATTACCTTGTACTTTGTTCCATGAATGTCGCGCCCCCGGTTACCTTTTTGCTGCGACACATTTTGAGGGTGTGATAAATAAACATTTATGTAATCACAAAATCACAATTAATAATACATCTATTTGATATTTCACAATTTTAGCGGTTCTATTGATCCCAGTTGAGCACTTGATCAAATCCTTTAGCTTGTAAAGGTTAAGTAATATTGAATAAATCCAATACAACTTATATAGAAACTGTATTTGATTATATTAAAATTTATGTGGAATCTAAACTTTAATCTTAAGAAGAATTTAACAATTAATATCAAACAAATCACTTCAATATTATTAATAATACGAATACTCAAAAGTATTAGGGTTTACAACCTTTAAGTTTTCTAAAGAATCATGTATCTATCTCTATGCCCTAGGACCTCCTTTTATAGACTAAGGAGTCATAGTCGGCTTACAATTACTTGCTATACACGATAAATCTTAAAAGAATCTTTTCTATATTTATCTAACCGACTATACATGTTTATCTCATAAGCAATACTAACTATACACTCTATCAGTTATATCACTAACTCTAGCAGCATAAACTCTTCAGTAGTAGTAAGTTTGTACTAGCAGTACTAACTTTTCTTCTAGCAGTAATAAACACTTAGAGTATTTATCTTCAAGTTCATCACTAGTTGTAACTCTAAAAGCAGTTGTAACTCTGAACTGGCAGTTGTAACTTGTTGTCTAGCAGTAGCAACCACTTAGTGTATTTTCTTGAACATCTTCAGCAACACTAGCAGTATTAAAATACATAAGCAGTTGTAACCTTTAATACTAGCAGCAACAATGACTTAGAGCATTTCCCATCAGCAGTCATAACCAAACAAGTAGCAGGAACTCTAAAACCCAACAATCCTCCCCTAAACTTGATATTTTCTCCTAAAATCATCAAGTTTCAATCTAAGCTTGAACAAACACTAAGAGGATGCTTCCAAACAATTAAGTCTATTCCTTGTCCTTGAGTCCTAGATACTTTTCCATCTTCTTGAGCAGTTGATATGCCATTTCATCATAAGGATAATGGAGTTGGAGTCTTCGCTTCCCAAATAGCATCTGATGTACAATATCCTTCTGATATTGTAAAAGATAGTCCTTTTCTACAAGCATGTAGATTATTACCCTATGTGCTTCCAAAGCATGAACTCCACAACTTTGATAAATTTTCCATTGTAGAACTGTGTTGTGCCTTAGACTTCTCCACTCTTCATCCTCATGATGTGGTTCAAACATCACTTTCAAATAATTCCAGATGACTATATCATAAATTTGTTCTGGTCTATTATAACCAAACTTATCTTTGTACAGCCTCCATAAAGTCACCATATCTTCTCTATCAAAGTGATGAACCATTTGCAGAAAACTAACAAACCTCACAGATGAACATCCAGGCCTCTTGATATCCCAATATGTTGTCTTCCCATGTAATCCAGAAGTAAAAGCAACAATTGGTTGTTTGACACTTAGAGGCTCTGCATCCATGGCTTCTTTTTCAGTTACTAATGCAAGTTCTGTGTGAGCTTGCATCTTTTCTACATCATCATCAACTTCAGCTTGCTCACTCTGCTCTTGCTCTGCCTTATGCTCAGATTTTTGCTTTCTACTGCTCTTCTTTTCAAACTTGTCTCCTGCTCTTTTAGAACTAGAGATTTCTTCTTTCCTTTCATCAGTGCCCTTCACCACTTCAGTATTCACAAAGCTCTCAATCTTTCTCTTGGCAATGTTGTATAGCTCTTCAATTCTGCTATCATCAAACTGTGATAACTTCTTTTGTTGCCAATTATCCATATTCTTGAGATATGCACACATGAAAGATCTTCTTTGTGCTTTAGTGGGTGGCTTGTTTTTCATTGCTGCTAATCTTTGTGTTGCATAGAACTTTTTCCTTTCATCAATAAGTTCTTTCAACATTCTAGCTCTTTCATCAATTGAATACTGATCTTGCTCTTCTTGTTGAAGTTTCTGAGCAAGTTCCCAATCAGCATCACACTGAGCTCTTTCTTTATCCCATGCAGCAATCAATTCTAAAGATTTAGCTTCCTTCTCAGCAGCAATTCTTCTCTTTTCCAAAATTTTCCAATTATCCACTTCAAAATCAGCTGCTAACTTCTCTGCAACCTCAGCATCAAGTTGCATTTGCTTTTCTTTAGAAAGTGGTTTCTCCACAGGCTCTTTAATGAGTATTGCTTTGCCTTTGCCTTTGACTTGTGGAGTTGATTGTGTAGATTTTGGTTTAGAAGATGGTTCTTTTATAACAACACCTTTGATTTTTGGCTTGGATGTCTTCAGTTCTGTTAGTGCATGAGCCAGAATGCTCTCATCATCCATACCTCAGCAGTAGAAACCTTTTCTTCATTAGCAGTAGTAACTCATGGTGTAGCAGTAGTATGTTTTACACTAGGAGCAGCAAGTTGCTCACAAGCAGCAGTATCATCTTTACCAGCAGCACTATTGTCACACCCCCAAATTTGGTGACTTGCAGCGGAATGGAACACTTGAGGGCGTGACTGACCATAGCACCACAGTTACAGTTATATTGAACAATCTAAAGTGTCGTTTTGAAAATACATCGTTTGATTAATTAAAAACATTCAGAGTTACAAAAGTTATGTCCCAAAAGATGTTTCACGTTGCGGAAATAAGTTTATACAAATCAAACGATAATAAGTGCATGAAAGATAAGTGAGACGCGTCGTCACCGCGACTCCAAAATAGGTCCATATGCAGGCCATGATGCGCATACCTTAATTACTGAACATACATTGCTAAAAATGGTCAAAAAAAATGTTGGTGAGATCATAGGTTTATGTAAATGAATTGTTCCTACGGTAACCAAAAGTATGAGGTGTATGACATAAATGCCACAAAAATAATACATTAGCACTTAAGCTCATGACCCCGAAGCTAGACTGAATAAAATGCCCCAAACCGAGTGTTTTGCCAGACACTCTAATATGATCAAAATGAAATGCGTTCGTATGACCAGTTGGAGCTACCAACCCGAACGGAGGCGTCACCCTCAATAGATCTATTCACTCACTCTCGCTTACTTCCATAATTAGCGGTTCATGATAATAAAGGAGAATTTAATATGGGCAATGATGTAACTTAAGCAATGTAACTGGATTTTGATACTTTGGTCCGTATGTAAAAATGGTGCAATGTATTCTCCCCCGAGAGTTTAGAAATCAAATAATCAATTGAAAACAGGGCTATGAAAACTCACCTGATGCGATAGCACAATGACAATAGTGGATATGATGAAATGTGGCTCGGTCTCTAACCGCAACCTATTATGAATGATGTATCTAATGTAAGCAATGAATTCATGCAACACATGCAAATACGTATGTTACCGATACCACTCGGGAATTTTGAAAATAATGTTTATCGTCGAAAAATATATTTTTTACGTCTCGTTAAGTTAATAAACTCTTTTTGTGTAAATGTGTCGCAACGATAATCCACAATCGTAGTTTGATAATTTATCGGTGAATATTGTGTTTCCGTTGTAAATGAAAATTTTTTATAACTTGTAAAAATATAACCAAATGACTTTGCAAAACTAGTCATAAATGTGTGCTCGTTAAGTGTTAGTGAATAGGCTCGGTATCTTTGAAAACCTTGTAACGATGTCTTGAAGACGTGTCATTTAACTTTTGATCATACGTGTCTCGATTGATAAGAAATACAGCTCTCAATATAGTGTATTGCGAAAACTGTTTTTAACTTAGTAATATTTTCCTTATTAGAAAGCTGAAAATATATATTGGAGTTGCCGGGTTTTAAAGGGGTATATATTTGTCGTTATGAGCTCGTTTTCTACGTTCTTTATATCCACGGCTTCGTATTAACATGAACTAACATAATTTCAGTAGGTCAGGTCGTCTAGATCACATCTAATGCCTCGTTCTGTCTGTTGAATCTCGGCAAACAGCACGCAATATTTTCAGAAATTAGTTTTTCGTCACTAAACATAGAAAAATCATAACTTTCTCGTCGTAAGTCGGTTTTTACTCAATCAAGCGGCCACGGTTTCGTTTTTAAAAGTATTTTCTAAATATGAAGGCCAAAATAGTTCAATGTCTACTGAGTTTTCCAGATTTCACGTTTTTGGACCGACCCTTTTCTATTGTTTGAAATAATCAATTTTATGGTTCAAGGCTTGTTCAAAACACTTCAAATCAACATCACAACTAGTCTAATCCTACCATACACCTTCTTAGGGTGTCATGGGTTCCTAAACATCACCAACAATGGTGGATTTCATGAGGTTACTAATAAAACATATGGATCTATTGTTTAATATGTAAGGTTAAGCATGGAGTGGTATGAAACATATATATTTGCATGACTAGTTACTATTATAACTTGAAAATACATCAAATGAAAGTATGAAAAGATTGAAAAGTTTACTTGAAGCTTACTTGATGATTTGAAGAGTTTTGGAGATGATTATGTAAGAAACCTTGGGATTTTTATTTCAAAATCCTAACAAGGAGTATAAATGAGACTATATTATCACTTGTTCTTGAAAAATTTATGGATTCTCCTTGTGTTCTTGATGTTGGCCGAACATATGAGAGGAAAAAGGAAGAGAGAATTTGATATTCTGCTAACTATTTGATCTTGCTATGTGTTAGTGAAATAAAATAGAAAACATAAGTACTTGGATCATTAATTGAAATGTAAGATAATCAAGTGCAAATGGAAGTTTAGGGGGGGCTAGGGGGGCGGCACATGGAAGAAAATGGAAGAAATATTTGGGCTAATTAAAGCTCTTGTCTCCCACTAAGCAAGAGTTAGTTTGTTTTAAGTGTACATTAGGTTTTCGTGTACCGATTATAGAATAATCTGACGATTAGATAAATCGACGAGTTGTAAATGTAAAATATATTCTTGCAGAATGGTGTTAGTATATGGTGAATCGAAACTGACGTGTTATAAGCTTTAACGAGAAATATACAAGATTTAAAACACTGTGTAAATAAATAATATCTATATCATTAATGATATGAATATGTATGATCCTGAGGGTGTATTGGGTAAATGTTAGTATAATGATAGTGTAAGTTTAGTAATTAATTAAACATACGTTAATGAAAATTACACAAACCCGTGCATGACCTAATATGATGATGATGTTACTGATGATATGTAGACTACTCTAGTCTATATGAAGTGTCCTTACTGATGATGCATGAATACGCAGCTAAACCATAATGGTTACGTGCATTTGAATACCCGTAAACCTAGTTTACGTAATGATGAATGATAACCATGAATAGTGATTTTCCTCCGGGAATGAATAGTGTTCTGTGAATAGTAAAATTTTTGAAAACTTCTCAAAGACTCAAACTGACTTCAAAAACGATGAATAGTGATTAGTGATTAGTAAATGATGAATAGTGATTGATGAATAGTAACTTGTTGAGGTTTGGAAAATGACCTGAAATTACGGTTTGTCACAGTCGCCCACCCAAAAAGGAATTCAGTCCCTGAATTCTGTTGGTGTTGGTCTCTGGTGTGGACTCGTTGAAAAGATGTAGGTACTTGAGACGCATCTGGTCTTCCCGCTCCCAAGTAAACTCGGGACCTCTACGAGAATTCCAGCGAACTTTCACGATAGGAATTCTGCTCTGCTTCAACTGTTTGACCTCACGGTCCATGATTTCTGCGGGCTCCTCGACGAAATTAAGCTTATCGTTGAGTTGAACTTCGTCTAAAGGAATTACAAGCGATTCATCTGAAAGACATTTCTTGAGGTTTGAAACATGGAAGGTGTTATGGACACTGCTGAGCTCTGACTGAAGCTCAAGTCTGTATGCCACGGGACCGATTCTTTCCAGAATCCTAAATGGCCCAATGTATCTCGGGTTTAACTTCCTGCGTTTTCCGAATCGTATCACGCCTTTCCAAGGCGAGTCTTTCAACATGACCTTGTCTCCAACCTGGAATTCTAATGGTTTGTGTCTAATGTCAGCGTAACTTTTCAGTCGGCTTCTGGCTGTGCGGAGTCTTTCTCGGATCTAAATTATCTTTTCTGTTGTTTCGTGAACCATCTCTGGACCAGTAAGTTGTGCATCCCCAACCTCGGCCCAACAAACAGGGGACCGACACTTGAGACCATAGAGTGGCTCGAATGGTGCTGCCTTTTTGCTCGTGTGATAACTATTGTTGTAAGAGAACTCGATCAATGGCAAATTGTTATCCCAACCATTTCCAAAGTCAATCACACATGCCCTGAGCATGTCTTCCAACGTCTGAATTGTTCTCTCACTCTGACCATCGGTCTGAGGATGATAGGCAGTGCTCATGTCTAATTTGGTTCCAAATGAATCTTGTAATGACTCTCAAAAGTTTGAAGTGAATCGACTATCTCTGTCGGAAATGATGGAAACTGGTGCACCGTGCTTTGAGACTATTTCCTTGACGTAAAGTCTGGTAAGCTGATCTATAGAATAAGTCTCTCTGATCGGAATGAAATGGGCTGATTTAGTGTGTCGATCAACGATTACCCAAATAGCATCAAAACCGCCTGATATCTTGGGTAGTTTGGTGACAAAGTCCATTGTAATGCGTTCCCACTTCCACTGGGGAATTTCTGGTTGCTGAAGCAATCCTGATGGTTTCTGGTATTCGGCTTTTACTTTAGCACAAGTAAGACATTTGCTGACGTACGTAGCTATTTCTGCTTTCATATTCGACCACAAATAAAGTTTCTTAAGATCCTGATACATATTATCAGAACCTGGGTGAATGGAGTACTTAGACTTGTGCGACTCGTGCATAATCAACTCTCGTATCCCACCGTACAGAGGTATCCAGCTTCTATCCTTGAAGCATAATATTCCGTCTGCTCTTCTTACAAAGCCATTGGCGTTCTCTGGCATTTTATCGATTTTCTCACTGGGTCGGTTTTCTTCCTTGAGTGCTTCTACCTGAGCCTCGAGGATTTTTTACAGTAAAGATGAAATGATCGTCATTCCCAATGATCTGACTCTCAAAGGCTTGAGTCTTTCTTTCCGGCTAAGGGCATCTGCTACAACATTAGCCTTTCCTGGGTGATATCGAATCTCATAATCGTAATCACTAAGCAGTTCCAACCAACGACGCTGCCTCATGTTGAGTTCTTTCTGATCAAGTATGTATTGTAAGCTCTTGTGGTCAGTAAATACTACACACTTAGTTCCGTAAAGATAGTGCCTCCAAATCTTGAGTGCGAAAACCACGGCACCCAACTCTAAGTCGTGAGGAGTGTAATTCTTCTCATGCTTCTTAAGCTGACGAGATGCATAAGCTATTACCTTTTCGTTCTGCATTAGCACGGCTCCAAGCCCTTTATGTAAAGCATCACAATATACCACGAAGTTTTCAATCCCTTTGGGTAATGCCAAAATTGGTGCACTACAAAGCTTCTGCTTCAATAACTGAAAAGCGGACTCTTGTTTTTCTCCCCACTCGTACTTCTGGTTCTTCTGTGTCAATTTGGTCAATGGTTTAGCTATCTTAGAAAACCCTTCAATGAACCTTCTATAATATCCGGCAAGTCCTAAGAACTGACGAATCTCTGTTGGAGTCTTGGGTGTTGCCCAATCTTTAACAGCCTCGATCTTTCCAGGGTCCACTTGTAATCCTTGACTATCAATGACGTGACCAAGAAATTGTACTCTTCGTATCCAAAAATTACACTTCGAAAATTTTGCATACAATTTCTCCTTCTTGAGTAGCCCTAAAATCGTCTTGAGGTGCTCTCTATGCTCTTCTTCGCTCTTCGAGTAAATCAAGATATCGTCGATGAATACAATCACAAACTTATCCAGATACGGCTTGCAAACTCTATTCATGAGATCCATGAATACTGCAGGTGCATTGGTTAATCCGAACGGCATTACTTGAAACTCATAGTGACCATAACGTGTTCTGAATGTTGTCTTCGGGATATCTCCCTCCCGAACTCTGAGCTGATGGTAACATGATCTTAAATCAATCTTTGAGTAGAAACTAGAGCCTTGCAACTGATCAAATAAGTCATCGATTCTGGGCAGTGGGTAACGACTCTTCACCGTTAACTTGTTCAGTTCTCGATAGTCTATGCACATCCTGAAAGATCCATCTTTCTTCTTCAAAAACAAGACAGGTGCTCCCCAAGGCGTGGAACTCGGCCTAATGAATCCTTTGTCTAAGAGCTCTTGCAATTGGTTAGACAACTCTTGCATTTCTGATGGCGCTAGTCGGTAAGGTGCTCTTGCGACTGGTGCAGCTCCTGGCACTAAGTCAATCTGAAATTCTACTTGGCGAGTAGGTGGAAGTCCTGGCAAGTCTTCGGGAAAGACTTCTGGAAAATCTCGGACAATTGGTACATCTTCAAGTCGTTTCTCATCCGACTTCTTCTCTGTGATATGTGCCAAGAAAGCATAACAACCCTTCTTTATGTATTTCTCTGTTTTGATGCATGATATGATACTGAGTCTAGTCCCACTTCGTTCACTACGAACGATCAAGGTTTCGCCGTCGTAAGGAAGATGAACAACATTTTCATCACAAATGATCCTTGCCTGATGTTGGGATAACCAATACATACCGATTATGACGTCAAAACTTCCAAGTTCTACGGCCAGGAGGTCTATATTGAATGGGTGATTAAGAAAATTGAGAGTGGAACCACGAATGATGGTGTTTGTGCCAACTAAACTACCGTTAGCTATTTCGATGTGGTAAGGAGTGTCTAGTGTGGTTGGTTCGATATTGAATAAAGGTGCAAATACAGTAGAAACAAAACTTCTATCGGCTCCTGAATCAAATAAAATGGATGCATAACGATTATTGATGAGGAACGTACCCGTGACGACATTCGGGTCCTCCTTGACATCTTCACCTCCTATCACATATACTCTGCCTCTAGTTGTTCCACCTTGGTTCATGTTCCTTGATTATTTCTTTTTGGACATTCATTCTTGAAATGTCCTCTTTCTCCACAACCAAAACATGTCAATGGGGGTCTCTGATCATCAACTACAATCGGAGCTTTGCAATCCCTGGTCGAATGACCAACCTTCTTACAGTTCCCACAAGGATTAGGACCGTTTCCAGGGTTATGATGGGTTTGGCATTTGTTGCACTTGGGTAAGGTACCATTGTAACCTCTCTTTTCAGCAGGGCCTGCAGCATAGGCCTTTGTAACTTCTTGCCTCTTGGGTGGTGGTTGAGTAGCATTGCCACCTTGGTTATTGTCCCACTTTCTTTTGTTTTTGTTGTTGTTATTGTTGGAACGGTTTCGGTTATTGTTATAGTTGTTGTTGTTTCGGTAGTTGTTGGAGTTGTTGTTGTAGTTACGGTTATTTTTGGTGTTGATGTTGTTATTGTTTGCAGTCGTCCCTTTCTTCACTACCTGAGCCATAAGCTTCTGAGATATTCTGACAGCCTCGTTCAGTGTTTGTAGGTCAAAAGAAATTACATCCCCCTGAATGCTGGATGGTAAACCATCAATGAAATTTTCTAACAACTTTTCGTTGTCTGGAACCATAGTTGGACACAATGCAGCCAACTCCTGAAATCTTCTGATGTATGCTTCAATCTCATTACCCTTAGTCACTAACTCATAAAATTCTGTTTCCAACTTTTTCACTTCCGTGCGTGGACAAAACTTCTTAGACAATAATTTCTTGAATTCATCCCATGAGAGCTTGTGAGCATTTTCCATACCAATAGGCTGGGCATATGAATTCCACCATGACATAGCTTCGTCAATGAGTGTACTGGTTGCAAACTTTACCTTGTTGTCCTCAGGACAGTTGCATAGCAGGAATACAGATTCTGTCTTTTCAAACCATCGGATCATGGCAATGGCTCCTTCAGTGCCCTTGAATTTTACAGGATCACCACTCTTGAAGTCTTTGTAAGTACACTTATGACCATTAGTATCTCGTCCTCCAGCTTCTTCCATTTCTACCCTAGAAGTGGCTTCAGCAGCAGCAGCTACGGCTACTCTCTCAGCTACTAGTGCTGCCTCAATACTGTCGGCAACAAGCTTCTTGATATCAGCGGGTGTCATAGACATAGTAGCTCTTTTGGGCGACATGACTCTTCACAATCACAAAAGATAACAACAATGAGAACTCATAATAGAAACGATCATCATGCACAATATATACAACCACAACATGTATATACAACCACAACATGTACATATACAACCACAACATGTATAAATACAATGAAATCACAATGAGAAATAACCACGAAATATCATAATATAATCACAACGCACATGAATATAATACATGAAAACTTCGGTCAACGTAGGCCGATATCATAAATAGCACAACTATTCCTGCATAGTAGAGTCACACTTGCTACATTTGTTTGTACAACAACCAAAAGACATACAAGTTCTTTAAACTATGTCCCACACCTCGGGACTAGGATACTAATAGTACAAGCTACATGATAAGAGTCTAACACTAAGCACCTCCTGGTGCTCCACCTAATCGACAACTAATCCTCTCGTTATCTCTAGACATAGGAACCATGATCTCCTCCAAATGTTGAACTCGGAGCTGAAGATCGGCCTCCCTGCTCTCTAATGTAGAAATCCTAGCCTGAACTGAAGCTAACTCTCCTGCCTGACGGTGATGCTCACCCTGGGACATTTGTGCCCTGTCAAATAACTCTGGCATCTCCTGTCTCAACTGGGTGATGCACTCAGAACTCTCCTGCTGCCTGGCCTCTAAGCCCTGATATGAAACATCTATAGAAACTCTGCCCAAAACTAGTCCCTCAATCTACTCCTCCATAGTCTCGACTCGGCTCACTGGTATCTCAGCTAGCTGACCCAGTGCCCTCTCAATCTGTCCCTGGTGCTGATCCACTCAGGCCTCCAATGCTGAAATAATAGACTGTCTGGCTGATGCTGCTCTAGAACTCTCGCCAATCTTAAACCTGCGAGATGGTGCAGTCTCTGCTGTCTTTGTAGTCTCTGTAGTGACTAGTGATGGGATGTCAAGTCGTGCCCGCTTCTTGAGCGGTAAATCAGACATAGGAGTAGGGTCTCTAGGATGAAGTGGTGCTGATGGTGTCTCAGATGGTGATAATGATGGTAAGGCTGGGGATAATGGTGGTAGAGGTGGTAGGGATGGTAATGGTGAGGATGATGGTAATGGTGCAAAAGCAGCTGGCGATCTGATAGTAAGACGATGAACCCGCTTAGCAGCAGTTCGCTTCATGCGCGGTCCATCTGGATATAGTCGGTAAACCCGACCAATAGGTATGAACTCCCCTGACTGAATAACAGGTACGACTCTGGGACCACGGCGGATCACAGGTGACAAAGGTGGGGTAGGTGCCACCTCGCCCTCCTCAAAGGGTTCGGTGTCAGCCTCAGATAGCATAGGTGATGACTGTGGAGTAGGCTCCACTGAGGATAAGATGATAGTGGGTAGTGATGAAGTAACTGACTCTAGCACAACGGTGGGTGGTGATAAAACCTCGTCTGTGTCAGAATCAGATGAAATGACAATGGGATGAATGTCTGAAGACATCTCTGTGACAATCGATGTGAAATGAAAGTAAATAACTAACATAATGTATGTATGAAACCTCATGTAAAATGAATATGCACTTATGATGAAATGATAAGATGCTATGATGGTGTAGTTATAGTCTAGGGTATTATGGACAACCTAGTTCGCTATAACCTTTGCTCTGGTACCAATCTGTCACACCCCCAAATTTGGTGACTTGCAGCGGAATGGAACACTTGAGGGCGTGACTGACCATAGCACCACAGTTACAGTTATATTGAACGACCTAAAGTGTCGTTTTGAAAATACATCGTTTGATTAATTAAAAACATTCAGAGTTACAAAAGTTAGGTCCCAAAAGATGTTTCACGTTGCGGAAATAAGTTTATACAAATCAAACAATAATAAGTGCATGAAAGATAAGTGAGACGCGTCGTCACCGCGACTCCAAAATAGGTCCATATGCAGGCCATGATGCGCATACCTTAATTACCTGAAAATACATTCCTAAAAATAGTCAACAAAAATGTTGGTGAGATCATAGGTTTATGTAAATGAATTGTTCCTACGGTAACCAAAAGTATGAGGTGTATGACATAAATGCCACAAAAATAATACATTAGCTCTTAAGCTCATGACCCCGAAGCTAGACTGAATGAAATGCCCCAAACCGAGTGCTTTGCCAGACACTCTAATATGATCAAAATGAAATGCATTCGTATGACCAGTTGGAGCTACCAACCCGAACGGAGGCGTCACCTTCAATAGATCTATTCACTCACTCTCGTTTACTTCCGTAATTAACGGTTCATGATAATAAAGGGGACTTTAATCTGGGCAATGATGTAACTTAAGCAATGTAACTGGATTTTGATACTTTGGTCCGTATGTAAAAATGGTGCAATGTATTCTCCCCCGAGAGTTTAGAAATCAAATAATCAATTGAAAATGGGGCTATGAAAACTCACCTGATGCGATAGCACAATGACAATAGTGGATATGATGAAATGTGGCTCGGTCTCTAACCGCAACCTATTATGAATGATGTATCTAATGTAAGCAATGAATTCATGCAACACATGCAAATACGTATGTTACCGATACCACTCGGGAATTTTGAAAATAATGTTTATCGTCGAAAAATATATTTTTGACGTCTCGTTAAGTTAATAAACTCTTTTCGTGTAAATGTGTTGCAACGATAACCCACGATCGTCGATTGATAATTTATCGGTGAATATTGTGTTTCCGTCGTAAATGAACATTTTTCATGACTTGTAAAAATATAACCAAATGACTTTGCAAAACTAGTCATAAATGTGTGCTCGTTAAGTGTTAGTGAATAGGCTCGGTATCTTTGAAAACCTTGTAACGATGTCTTGAAGACGTGTCATTTAACTTTTGATCATACGGGTCTCGATTGATAAGAAATAAGGCTCTCAATATAGTGTATTGCGAAAACTGTTTTTAACTTAGTAATATTTTCCTTATTAGAAAGCTGAAAATATATATTGGAGTTGTCGGGTTTCAAACGCGTATATCTTTGTCGTTATGAGCTCGTTTTCTACGTTCTTTATATCCACGGCTTCGTATTAACATGAACTAACATAATTTCAGTAGGTCGGGTCGTTCTGTCAGTTGAATCTTGGCAAACAGCACGCAATATTTTCTGAAATTAGTTTTTCGTCGCTAAACTTAGAAAAATCATAACTTTCTCGTCGTAAGTCGGTTTTTACTCATTCAAGCGGCCACGGTTTCGTTTTTGAAAGTATTTTCTAAATATGAAGGCAAAAATAGTTCAATGTCTACTGAGTTTTCTAGATTTCACGTTTTTGGACAGACCCTTTTCTATTGTTTGAAATAATCACTTTTATGGTTCAAGGCTTGTTCAAAACACTTCAAATCAACATCACAACTAGTCTAATCCTACCATACACTTTCTTAGGGTGTCATGGGTTCCTAAACATCACCAACAATGGTGGATTTCATGAGGTTACTAATAAAACTTATGGATCTATTGTTTAATATGTAAGGTTAAGAATGGAGTGGTATGAAACATATATATTTGCATGACTAGTTACTATTATAACTTGAAAATACATCAAATGAAAGTATGAAACGATTGAAAAGTTTACTTGAAGCTTACTTGATGATTTGAAGAGTTTTGGAGATGATTATGTAAGAAACCTTGGGATTTTTATTTCAAAATCCTAACAAGGAGTATAAATGAGACTAGATTATCACTTGTTCTTGAAAAATTTATGGATTCTCCTTGTGTTCTTGATGTTGGCCGAACATATGAGAGGAAAAAGGAAGAGAGAATTTGATATTCTGCTAGCTATTTGATCTTGCTATGTGTTAGTGAAATAAAATAGAAAACATAAGTACTTGGATCATTAATTGAAATGTAAGATAATCAAGTGCAAATGGAAGTTTAGGGGGGGCTAGGGGGCGGCACATGGAAGAAAATGGAAGAAATATTTGGGCTAATTAAAGCTCTTGTCTCCCACTAAGCAAGAGTTAGTTTGTTTTAAGTGTACATTAGGTGTTATCGTGTACCGAGTTAACTAGAAATAAATCTTGACGAGTTGGAATAAAATACGACGAAGTTGTAAAAATTGTAAAATCATATTCCTTGCAAGAATCAGGTGTTAGAATAATTATCGGGTTGAAATTTCGAAAACCGAAGGTGTTATAAGCTTTTAACGAGAAATATAGCAAACGATTTAAAAACACCGGGTAAATAAATAATATAATCTTTATATCATTATAATGAGTATGAAAATATGTTATGATCACTGACGGGAGTATCGGGTATAATGTTAGTAGTAATGACTGAGTGGTAACGTTTAGTAAATAATTAAACATACGTTAATGAAAATCACACAAACCCGTGCATGACCTAATATGATGATGTTACTGATGATATGTAGACTACTCTAGTCTATATGAAGTGTCCTTACTGATGATGCATGAATACGCAGCTAAACCATAATGGTTACGCGCATTTGAATACCCGTAAACCTAGTTTACGTAATGATGAATGATAACCATGAATAGTGATTTCCCTCCAGGAATGAATAGTGTTTCGTGAATAGTAAAATTTTTGAAAACTTCTCAAAGTCTCAAACTGACTTCAAAAATGATGAATAGTGATTAGTGAATAGTAAATGATGAATAGTGATTGATGAATAGTAACTTGTCGAGGTTTGGAAAATGACCTGAAATTACGGGTTGTCACAACTATCCACCTTAGCCACATAACTATCAATCACCACTTCTTTCCCCTGATTATCAGCAACCACAAATTCCATTTCTTTACTACCTTCACCAGCACCCTCAGCATCCTTAGCCTCCCCTGAAGCTTTGCTTTCATTCATCCTCTGTTTGGGAGCATCCTTCCCCAAACTTAGAGCTTCAAAAGATCTAACCTTTAGAGTTGTTCCCACTTTATGTTCTCTTTTAAGTTTTGGAGTTCTTGACCTTTTAATGCCTTCTAAGTATCTAACCCTTCTCTTCAAAGCTTTTATTTCACCACCTTGAGAAGCAATTAGGTTTTGTAGATCAAGAACCTGTGCAGACAGTTTGTGACATCTTTCCATCAATTCAGTAATGAGTTCGATTCTATCCTCACCACTTTGGCTTGTGTTACCTAGCCTGAGAGGTGGATCATTGGAAATATTAAGCTCAGCCTAAACCCTATGTTGAGCATCTGAACCCCCCATAGTTTCCATGTGACTAGGTCCTTCACCTGAATCAGTTCCATGAGGACCTGACTTATTAGAAGTTGTCTTGGTTTAGGTCTTATTTATGTTACCACTAGCCTGTGCTGCTTCTAAGCTAGTCACAGTAGTGGCATCCCTTACCAACATGTCACTCTCTACACCAGTGACAGCCTCATCTGCAACATTGTGAGTAGAACCACTAGCCTGAGGTTGCTCAGTGTTCTTTGAGTGAGTCCTACGTTTGTATGTCTTTTTGGGTTGTTGTGAGGATGTTGACAAAAGTGTGGGTGTGTGATAGGTAACAGCTGGGATTGCTGAACCTTCACCCTGAGTTTGTTGAGCAAGTTCCAATTGTAGAAAACAATGATGTAACTGTCCCAGAAAAATCTTTTCCATCCCTCCTCATATTAATAAAAACCTTTTTAGTAAGAGAGGGAGTGAGATAAATTCTTTTATGACTTTTCTTATTTACAAACTGATTGTCCAAAAAGAGTTGTAAAAACCTTGGATAGATAAAATATTTACATGAAGAACTATCCAAGTTCTTAACCATACTATCAAAAATTAATTTAGAAAAAATAAATCTTTGATCATTTTCAGCCAAACAAATTATAGCAGATGCTAAATTACTAGTAAATTCATTCCAACCAGTGGTCTTTGGACTAAGACACACTAAGACAGTATGGATTAAGAATTTCCACTGATGAGAGAAGTTTCCTCTGTAAAATTTTAAAGCATCAGTTTTTCTCTCATATCCCATCAGTGAGAGTTTTTCAAAAATTGTAGTATTTGGAAGATTCTCAATTCCATTAGCATCTACTAGAAGAAGATCTCTTCTAATAGATGCCTCTGTAATTAGGATCTTCTGCCCATCTACAAGGGCATGAATTTCTACTTCCCCATTATGAGTTTCGACCTTAGCAGACGACCAAAACTGTATAATGTTGGAAATATATATAGTAGGTTTTACTGTTAAAGCAAACTTGATATAGCTTGCATTAAGGAAATCAATGATACCAGTAAAATCTATAGACTCATTAGACTTTTCTAAAAATGCAACATTATTGTGTGGTTCGGTAAAAGTTAGGTGCGACATGATGATTTGATTTGGGGGTTTTTCGATTTGACGATAAAAACTTAATTAGGGCTTGGATGAGAGTGAATTATGTGCGTGTGAAACTGATTATGTGACGCAATTGGGGATTTATACCCTTTAAGTAAAAAGTTACACAAACATACCCTGCACTCTCAACCCTAGCAGCACTAAGTTTATGCTTAGCAGCACTAACTTTTAACAAAAACAATTTGCCCAGCAAGACTTTCCCAATATCTTTAAAAACAATAATGCACTCAATTATTTTGAAGGGATTAAGTGTAAAGGAAGACACTTAATCTTTTTCGGTTGCATTTAACCTCTGGTTGTGTGAGAACCATTAATGTCAGTATAAATACTGCCTGTGATCAGATAGACTCATTAAAAGAGCCTTCTTGACAGGGTTTCCAGCTCGTGGCAGGTGTTGCCTCTAACACAAATGCATTAGATTCACTTTTGCTCGCTGTTCTCAATACCAGATGTCCTTAGACTAACTCATTATACTAATGAAAGTATAAAATGGTAAAGAGTGAGTTAGTTCAGTTACTATCTAACTAACTATGCCATCAATTCATGTTCAAAATAGATTGATTTCAAGAAAAGACTTTAAAGAACTTCCTAACTCAGGTGTAAACCTTTGTCAAGAGATTCCCAAATCCATTCTATCATTAATCAGATGCATCACAGCAAACAAATCACCACTTTGCTTCTCACACACCATCAACACCAATCATATTGCTTGCTTAACCTGCAAATGTTAGTCCAAAACCAAGAAAAATACAAGCAATGACATTTTACATCATCTAATTATACTCAGTAGTTGTTCAGAAA
This sequence comes from Artemisia tridentata subsp. tridentata, assembly GCA_021014915.2. Taxonomy (NCBI): domain Eukaryota; kingdom Viridiplantae; phylum Streptophyta; class Magnoliopsida; order Asterales; family Asteraceae; genus Artemisia; species Artemisia tridentata. Next base: position 286,182,787 of record CP139509.1, read on the forward strand.
AACTAGCAGCATTAACTAGTAGTTCTAAGTATAACTAGCGGTTCTAAGTATAATTAGCAGTATTAACACAGCAGCTTTAAGTACATTAGCAACACTAAGTATACTTAGCAGTAGAAACAATTTATTGACCTAATAACAGTACTAATCCTTGCAAAACTTTACAAAAACACAAAGAGATAAGAATTTTCAAAGATTAATCATGCCAATACTGACAACCAAAAATTGAAATCGACCCACATCAAAAGATTTTGTGAGCAAATCTGAAACATTATTATCAGTATGAATTTTAACAATTTGAATTAACTTCTTTTCATAACAATCTCTTATAAAATGATGTCTTATCTCAATATGTTTTGTTTTTTAGTGATAAGCAGGATTTTTAATAATGCACATAGTATTGCTATTATGAATATATATTTTATTATGCATAAAATTGTACCCATAATCCAGCAATTGATTCTGAATCCAGAGCACTTGTCCATAGCAACTTGAAGCAGCCACATACTCAGCTTCAGTTGTGGAATTTGCAACCACAGTTTGTTTCTTACACTACCATGAAATCAATCTGCACCCCAAAAACTGACAACCTCCTGTTGTTGATTTTCTATCCAAGCTAGCTCTAGCATAGTCACTATCAGTGTATGCAACCAAGTCAAAAGGTGAATCTTTTGGATACCGAAGGCCTAATTTGGGTTGACCTTTCAAATATCTAAAAATTCTTTTCACAGCATTAAGATGTGAATCTTTTGGTGTGACTTGATATCTTGCACAGGCACACATTGCAAACATAATTTCAGGTCTTGAAGCTGTAAGATACATCAATTAGCCAATCATTGATCTATATAAATGAACATCAACTTCTTCACCATCTTCATCTTTGAGCAGGGGCTTAGATATTTCCATAGTTGTCTTTGCAGGTATAGAATCTAAACATCTTGATTGTGTGGATGATTCAGGTGGTCTTGGGTTATGGAAGATTAGATCCATTGTTAAGTTACAGAGATAAAGTAGTGAGAGGTGAGGGAAAACTTGTGAATATTAGATTAGTGTGTGAAATAATACAAGAGTTCCAACCCTTCCCATGTGTGTCAACTGCAATTTTTGGTAAGTAGCTCTACTTGACGGTACTTGAAGACTGACATGTTGTTTATTCACCCTTTCCCCCCTCAAAAATTGCATATGCCTGTCAACTGCAATTTTTGGTTGAATAAGTTAATAAGAGTATACTCCAATATGCGTCGATCCACTTGAAGATTGAATGAGCACGGAAAGAGCATGAAACTTTTTGATGAGAATGGCCATAAATAAGAAGATTCCTCTTCTTTTAAAGATAAAGTGCACTCAAGCGTACACTTTTCTTTTCTTTGAAGAACGAGGCCTGAACTGATGTATTCAGACGTCATAATGATGAAGAGCGAGGCCTGCACTGATGTGTACAGACGTCATTTCTATCTTTTCTACTTCTCTCATCTAACTCGTTACCAACCCCATTATCATTTTTTTCGGCTTGATGTCGTGACCACTGATGGAGAAAACCCAATATGATGAACTTGAGACTGAAGTAACATAACCCGAACTTGTGACTTAAACTTGTACTAATGCGAAACAAAGAGCGGTGTGGAGACTTCGTGCAACATTGAATCCCTAAGTACTCTATACTCTTCAACCAACCAACCATCAAGTATAAGACGTACATCACCTCTTGGATATCCACAACTTCGTGTGACACTGAGCACTACAACGTGACTCCTTAAAGTGATAGTTATTTTGTAATAGAGAGAAAGAAAAAATAACTAGATATCCAAGTCCTCGTCATTGTAAATGTTGAAAGCTCGAACAAGGATCTTGAAGAATCTTCATCCAACCTCCCCGATATCTTCAGATACTAAGTACACGCACCCATGAAATTTCACTTCAGCCTCAAATAAATAATAATGAATTAACGCCGTAGTCACATCTTGTCGTTTAAATGCCCCGATCAAGTCCTTCATGATGTTTTAACTGAACTTTGATAATGGTTTTAACCCGATCATGGTCAAGAGCGCATAACCCATCATCACGAGATTTTACAAATCTATGATTTAAACCGAGAAGTAAGTTCTTTCGCGGGATTTTACAAAACCAAGAAGAAACCGTGAGACAAGAACGAATTGAATGTGGCATGACTGATTTGATTTTGGCTAATATCAGTTTGGGTTAAGAATATCCCATGAGAATTACTGAGCACATCACAACTTTTAAATACTTTGGCCAACTAACCAACCTCGTACTCAGACAACTATTTGTGACCACTTGATGAAGGAAACCCGATATACCCATCTAGCAAGTGAAGTAGAATTCCTCAAATTTGTTACCTAAGCCTGCATTGTTGTTGGAAGAACGGTGTTGAATCTCTAAGTACTTAATGTTATCCTGACAAAGTATGAGACTTCCATCACCTCTTGCAATTATCCACAACGTCTTCTGCGTGTGACACTGAGTACAATAATGTAGCTCCTTTAAGTGATAGTTAACCAGGTCTTCAACCATCCACCACGACTTCTGGAAACTAGATAACCCAAGTCTTCAACTTACATCTTAAGCACAAGCAAGTTATCATTGAAATCATGTATCCAACCATCCCCGATTTCAAGATAAAATAGGTAAACGCCTTCGTGAAATTCAACTTCAATTACGGAATACCAAAATGACCTTGGTGATCATCTTGAGCGGTTGAATAGTCAAAGGGAGAAGAAACATGCACTAATTCTTAGCAGTGCCCATGACTCATAGTCAGTCCAATCAAATATAGCTGTCTGACCCAGCTGCTTGGATGTTATCAGGTGCAGTGCATGGAATAGTTGTCGTACTGTGTACAGGATTTTACAGTTCTTGAGATTTAACCGAGAAATAAATTCAAGAACAAACTGCACAACAGTATGTATCAAACCGCTGAAATCTTAGGCAAATCGCTAAGATCCAAACCGCTGAAAGCTAAACCACTGAAACTGGAACTGCTAATATTCAAACAGTTGGAGACTGAACCACTGAATCCGGTGTTGAATCGCTACGATCTGACCCGCTGTAACCGGAACTGCTAAGAATCAAACCGCTGGAGACTGAACCGATACGATCTGACCCGCTGTAACCGAAACCGCTAAAATTCACATCGCTGGAGACGGAACTGCTAGGACACACGCGCCTAATTCTCCCCCTCAAAAAGGGCATGCAATGACCTTTTTGCCAAAGCTGAGAGTCTGTGATGTTTGTGAATTTGACAAGCACAACATAGACACATAGAAAGAGGCAAATAAAACTACTTCAAAGAAGATGGTGATTAAGACTCTCCTGTAGTAACCCCTCGTTTGTCTCCTCATCAATGGTTTAGCAGATTAATAAATTCCCTGAAGCTCATAATATGCCAAAACCGCTTGATGAAATATGTTTAACTTTAGAATGTGTAAAAGGTTAAACCACGTCTCTGAACAACCACCTCCTGTCTTTAAGTCTGACCACCTCTTGAGAAGATCTTGTACTACAATCCCATTAGAAGCTTGAGAGACAACAATCACTTGATGAAGCTTGATAAAGGACAAGTTCGCGACTTATACTTGCACTAAATTTGTGATTTAGAACCTATATTGAGCACAACAATGTAACTCCTTTAAATATAGGTAGTGATATATACCCAACCTTCCATCCTTTATTGCATATATCCACTTCTTGAACTTCCAAGTCTAATCACCATAAATACGCTCGAGCAAGGATCATCAATCATCGTGCATCCAACCAACCCCGAGATGAATGAGATATTAAGTATACAAACCCGTGAATTAACAAACCAACCAAGTTACCATAATTTCTCAATTCCTGCAGATCTCGTAGCGCAAACTTAACCCAAAAAATAGTCAAACCTCATAAGTTTTATTATGTCAAAATCCATGTCCCGCCTACTTTTCCAAAATTGATTTGACGGGATTTTACCACTCTTGAGATTTAAACCGAGAAATCGAATCTTTCGCGGGATTTTATAAAATCTACAAGAGAAACCGTGAAATCAACCAGAATAGCCTAGAGTGAAGTGCAATACTAATCTTCGAAATTCAAGTCACAGGAGTCAAATCACAACTTGATCAAATCGCAACAAGTCAAGTCACAGATTGTCAATTTGCAACAAGTCAGATTGTAGTCAACCAAATCACAATTAGTCAAATCGCAAGTGTCAACTCGCAACGACAAATCGCAACTGGTCAAATTGCAATCAGTCAAGTCGCAACAAGTCAAATAGCAACTTGTCAATTTGCAATTAACCAAATCGCAATTAGTCAACTATAACTCAAATCGCAAAGATCATATCGCAGGCTCACTCAAATCGTAGGCATCAATAACATCCCAACCATTTTGGATACCAAAATCAACCAGCCCAACTTACTTATAACCAAATCAATCCCATAAGGTACTGTCACAACTACATAAACGGTGCACACCAAGGATACATAAACTGATGTGCAGAATTTTGGTTATCAAAGTACGCTGCTGAGCCCAACAACGTAAGATACGATCACAGCCCATCATTCCCATGAAAAAGCCCAGTCCACTAACAACTCCTAACAATTCGGGTATTAAGTCAATACTTAACCCTAAATAATTATAATTTGCACAATCCCTACTCACACACCACTTTCAGACCGCCTATCTCATCTTCATCTCATAGACAACGAAACCCTTTCTCAAGATCGCCAAAATCCATTCAGTAACACAAGCGAAGGTATCCAAACTCATAACACCACTCATCCTTGTAGTCACTACCCACACATAGTCCACGGCTAAGAACCCTACACGACTCTTTAATCTTCTTGTTGCAACATCTTTACGATCGAGACTCAAGACCACAAGGTAGAGTTAACCAAAGGTCTCGGGTAGGTTTTAGTAGTGTTTATTATGTTCTTCATTTGAATCGAAAGAAAGTGAGATTAAAAACATTCTTGTTTTGATCTTTCTTTTAGGTTTCGTAATTTGATAAACAACAACACTGAGATCTATGATGAGTGTTATCTTCGAGTGAATTTACACTTGAAAAGATATTCGAAACAGGCAACACTAGTGATGTGAGTAGTTTGTAATTTTCAAATGTAATTTCGGATGTAATTTGTTGTTCTGATGAGGTTGACTGGGTGAATGAATGAAGTTGTATTTGTTGTTTGTAATTTTGAACACAATGGATTTGTCGTTGATTGTTCTTGTGACTGATGTTGTTGTAGGTTGGAATTTGTTGTTGAGGTTTCCTTTATTGTTGTAAGGTTGTTTGCTTGATCTGGTTTGTTTTTGTTGCAGCGGAATTTGTAGTGGTTGAGGTCAATGACTCAGCTTCATCTTCTTCTATTCTTTCATTTTGATATTCGATAACTCGTTGACCAAATTTGACCGTTTGACTGTTGACCGGTTTGACTGAGTGGTAGACAAAATGAAAAATCTGTAAAAATTTTGGCAGCATTTGGTTTAGGTTAGGCCACAAATTGCTTCAAATTGCAACTAATCTTTTAGACACAAGTCGCTACTTTCAGACAAATCACTGGTACACAAATCGTTGCTTCCACAAACCGACAAATCTGACAAATCGCTAATTCAACACAAAACCCAAGAGAAAGATGACAAAAAATGTGGCAGACAGTAAAGTCACTTTCACCATTTTTTTATTCTTTTCCGGTTTTAGTTAAAAGCCAAATCACATAAAGTGAGACAGGCAAAACGCTACACAATCTTATCCTTTCAAACATACAATAGCAGCAAAATCAAAGTACATTCAAGAGGGCCACACAAAACGCCACTATGAACACCATTTCAAGCTGACGTACCACCAGTCACATAAGGAGAATACCACTGAAATACCTCCGTAACAAAGAGAATAATGCCACAACCCGCAACAAAGAAAGAAAACCTTTAGCCAACCAAGCAATAGACAAAGTATTTAGTCATGAATTTTTCATCACAATGTTTTCGAACCAAAAGAGAACCAAGAAAACAGTTATAGTTAGATCTTGGGCCAAAGGAGTAGCAAGAAAAAAAACTGTTTCTCGACTTGAGTTTCTTATGTTATGATCGAACCAAGAAAAACATTAGAGCAAGAAACCAAGCCACACCATTAAACACATATACCCAATTAACATTACATACTGTTCGAACAAGGCAAATAACAAGGACGAAAATAATGCGGATGAAACTCACAACAAACTACACCATATTTTCAATGCCAAATTCAACAAAATCTAACACATCCCAATACATGAAAACCCAAAATGACGCAACACAAATCATGACAGTTGAAGCCCCAAAACAAGACCGAGACAACAAAAGACCACGAGTCCAAGCACACACAATCAACCGAACCTAACCATGGCTCTTGATACCAATTGTAGAATCTAAACATCTTGATTGTGTGGATGATTCGGGTGGTCTTGGGTTATGGAAGATTAGATCCATTGTTGAGTTAGAGAGATGAGGTAGAGAGAGGTGAGGGAAAACTTGTGAATATTAGATTAGTGTGTGAAATAATACAAGAGTTCCAACCCTTCCCATGTGTGGGAAGGGGTTTATATAGTTCCTAATATTGGTGCCCCTAGTGGGCTATGGAGTGAGCTGACAGTGGGTAAAGACCCGACCCACTCCACAAATATAAATATAACTACACTAATAATACTAATACTATTAATAATAATAATAAGCCTACGAGCTATATAAATGTTAAATAGATACTCGGGGTGACCAAACCTTCATCTGAATATTTATATTCCTAACAGCAGGCTTCACATCAGTAAATCCAAACTTCTTCAAAATTTCAGCCACATACTTATCTTGACTGATAAATATGTCATCCTCCTTTTGCTTGACTTGTAACCCTAAGAAGAATGTAAGTTCATGTCACACCCCCAGAATCGGGTCCAGCGGAAGCATACATGTCGCTGGGGTACAACTCAATTGGTATCACAACACAAGTACAAAGAACGGTTTTCACAACAATCATTTAAAATATATTTGAGAAATCAGAAGTGTTAAATTTACATTATGAAAAGTAGTGCGGAAATAGGCCTTTAAATAAGTTAAACGGTCCCAAATGTTTATCAGAGCCTTCTATGACCATGCCATGCCCTGCCAAAAGCCTCCTGTAGCGTGCTATTACATAATACCTGAAAATACATGCTAAAAGTGTCAACACGAGGTTGGTGAGTTCATAGAGTTTATTGAAAAATGTAAAGCATTTGAATGAAGGTTTCCCAACAAAGGCATTGTAAATCCACACAGTCCCAAGCCCCGCCCATACAAGACTTGCAACCTGTGTGTTTACAACCCACTACCAAATAAGATCTGGTTTAAGTGAACGTCAAATGATGTATGGACCACAAAAATTAAATGACCAATATATTCCAAATATGTAAAGAGTTATATTTAATATATCGCGGGTTATGTTATTATATACCCATAGTTACGTTTGTTTGCCCTAACCGGGTCAACACAATGATGGAACGCTTGTTTGCCCTACCTGGGTTAACACAAATGATGGAACGCTTGTTTGCCCTAACTGGGTCAACACAAATGATGGAACGCTTGTTTGCCCTACGTCGGTCAACACAAATGATGGAACGCTTGTCTCAAAAATGGTTTTTAAAGCATTTGTATAGGTAATATGAAATAGCTTTATGTACTAGTGTCCATAAGAAAATGATCAAGGGTGAAAAATGTAAACACAAAATACTTCCGAGCAACGACTCAAGTATTTTAGCCAATCAATAATGTTTGAAGACAAGTCACGCTTCAAGTAAACAAGAATGAAGTTTAAATGTAAAACGAGCATAGAGTTTAATTAAAAACGAGAATGTATTCTTCCCCAAAATAGTTACAAAACAAGTAAAAGTAGGGGCCATGAACTCCCCTGATGCGATAGCAATAATGACAATTATGAATATGTTGGAATGAGGCTCGGTCTCTAACCGCGACCTAATATGAGGATATGATCTAATGTAAGCAAATCAAATGATGCTACACATGCAAAAGCGTATGTTATCGATACCACTCGTTAGTTTTGAAAATAACGTTTATCGTCGAAAAATACATTTTTGACGTCTCGTTAAGTTATAAACTCCTAACTAGAAATAAATCGTGACGAGTTAAGATAAAATACGACGAAGTTGTAAAAATTGAAAAATCATATTCCTTGCAAGAATCTGGTGTTAGAATAATTATCGGGTTGAAATATCGCAAACCGACGGAGTTATAAGCTCCTAATGGAAAATATAGCAATTGGTTTAAAAACACCCGGTAAAGTAATAATATAATCTTTATATCATTAAAATTAGCATGAAAATATATTAGGATCATAGTCGTGAGTACTGGGCATAATGTTAGTACTAATGACTGAGTGGTAACGTTTAATAAATAAACGAACATACATTAATGAAAATCACACAAACCCTTGCATGACTTAATATGATAATGATGTTACTGATGATATGTAGACTACTCTAGTCTATATGATGTGTCATTACTGATGATGCATGAATACGCAGCTAAACCATACTGGTTACGCGAATTTAAATACCCGTAAACCTAGTTTACGTAATGATGAATGATAATCATGAATAGTGATTTTTCTCCGAGAAAGAATAGTGTCACATGAATAGTAAAAATTTTGAAAACTTTTCAAAGTCGCAAACTGACTTCGAAAATGATGAATAGTGAAATGATGAATAGTGATCAGTGAATAGTAATTTCTGAGATGAATAGTGAAATTTCGAAGCTTGAAAAAGGACCTGAAATTACGAGTTGTGACAGTCTCCACCCGTTAAAGGAATTCAGTCCCTGAATTCAGTTATTGTTGGTCTCTGGGGTGGATTTGGTGAAAAGATGTGGATATTTGAGCCGTATCTGGTCTTCCCGCTCCCAAGTAAACTCAGGACTTCTGCGAGAATTCCAGCGAACTTTAACGATAGGAATTTGATTCTGCTTCAACTGTTTGACCTCGCGGTCCATGATTTCTGTTGTTTCCTCCACGAAATTGAGCTTATCATCGAGCTGAATTTCTTCCAATGGAATTACGAGCGATTCATCCGAAAGACACTTCTTGAGGTTTGAGACATGAAACGTGTTATGTACACTGCTGAGCTCTGATGGAAGCTCAAGTCTGTATGCCAGTCGACCGATTCTAATTAGAATCTGAAATGGTCTAATCTACCTAGGGTTCCATCTCCCGTGTTTCCAAAATTGTGTCATGCCTTTCCAAGGTAAGGCTTTCAATATAGCTTGTTCTCCAACTCGAATCCTAATGATTTGCTGCTTAGGGATACCTAATCCCAATGATTTTTGCATCCTGAACTGACATAACTTTTCTATTGTTATCTTGCTGCTTGTAACTGATTCTTGACTTGTACAATTTCCTTTGTTGTTTCACAATTGAGTTCTAGACTAGTGAATTGGACTTTCTGATTTTTTGTCTGTCAATAAGTAATTGGTACTTCAACCATAGGGTGCCTTAAAGGGTGTAGTCTTTATGCTGGTATGATAACTGTTATTGTAAGAGAACTCGATCAATGGCAAATGGTTAGCCCAACCATTTCCGAAATCAATCACACACGCCCTGAGTATATATTCCAGAGTCTGAATTGTTCTCTTGCTCTGACCATTGGTCTGAGGATGATAGGCGGTACTCATGTCTAATTTGCTTCCAAATGAATCTTGTAATGACTGCCAAAAGTTTGATGTAAAGCGACTATCTCGGTCGGAATGATGGAAATTGGTGCACCGTGCCTTGAGACTATTTCCTTGACGTGAAGTCTGGTGAGCTGATCCATAGAATAAGTCTCTTTGATTGGAATGAAATGGGCTGATTTGGTGAGACGATCAACGATTATCCAAATAGCATCGTAACCGCCTGTTGTCTTGGAAAGTTTAGTGACAAAATCCATTGTAATTCGTTCCCATTTCCACTAGGGAATTTCTGGTTGCTTAAGTAATCCTGTTGGTTTCTGGTACTCGGCTTTTACTTTAGCGCGAGCAAGACATTTGCTAACATACATAGCTATTTCTGCTTTCATATTCGAACGCCAATAAAGTTTCTTGAGATCCTGATACATCTTATCAGAACTTGGATGAATGGAATACTTCGACTTGTGCGATTAGTCACTACTAGAAAAAGGGCCTTTAATGACATGCTTTTTATGACACACACACTATAATGACACGCAAAATTGTAAGTCATAAAAAAACTGTCATAAATTATAAAATCTGAAGGCTAGACAACATGCATTTTTGTGTGTCATAAAATTCGTGTCATATCTCAAATTTTTTAAAAAACACGGACCACAAAAGCTGATTCCACCATTCGACTCTCACCCAACTCATTTCATTTTCACTCTCTAAAACACACACACACACACAATAACTCTCTCTCCCTAAAAAACACAATCCGACAGCACCACCACCATCCGACGCCATCCGACGCACCACCACCGGACTCCACCTCCACCGACACCACCGAAACTCTCCACCCTAAAGTTTTGAGGTATTATTTTTGTAGATCTATAATATTTTTGAACATTATTTTTTTTGTTCTTTTTTTGTAGATGTATAGATTTTTTTGTCGATCTATAATTTTTTTTTATAGATCTATTCATTTTATTTGTAGATCCATTGATTTTATTTATAGATCTATATGTTTTCGGTTAGTGCAAGGGTTGGATTTCGGTTAGTAACGATTCTGAACTAATAAAGTTTTTATGTTATTGTTTAAATAATTACAACTGACTATTGTTACTTTGTAACACATGTAGGATAATGGTTTGGTGGTCACGGGTTCGACCCGTGGCCCTTGTGGTTCATTTTATTATTTTTGCTCTTTTCTTGATTTTCTGGTTTGTGGATTTCTTGGCTCCTTTGAATTTTATATGAATATATTAAGAGCCCTTAATGAGAAAATATAGAGTTAGTAAGCATTGTTGAAGAAAATAGTAGCATATATAGTTGACGATGATGGCAAATAAGAACTATAGGTAAAAATAAATAAAGTAGAATGTGATAGAAAATTGTATAGTTTTTTGTTGTAACTAGCTAGTAATACTTTGAAGGTGTGTTTGATATTGTATTTTGAAAGTCACTATGTGATAATATGGAATAATCAAAAACAGATATGTAACTGGACCAAGGGTACTGTTGAAGCTGCGATTGTTAGATTACGAGTTATATCAGCATTTGGCAAATATTTATTATCTAAATATGAGATACTATTCTGTTAATGATTGCATAAAGAGTGAGAAAATTGGGCAAATGTGGGAGGAAATGGGTTGGATGAGTTGAGTCGGTTGAAACGTTTATAAATCATTTTTACTTTAGTTATTCTTCATCCGAGTTAGTTAGTAGTTGGTTGTTAACAATGGCGTTAAGGAAAAGTAAAATGACCCTATATAATCAGTTAAAAAATCAAATTCTGTTTTAGCTACTCTGTATATGTTTATCTGAAACCTGGTTGTGCCTTTTGTATATTTTAAAGATGCTTTTATATTTTCTTGTAGAGATACTTTGGTGCCGCAATTGGAAAAGGCAGGCAGGCTGCTAAAACGTAAGTAAATTCAGGTTTTTTACATATTTGTATGTGTGCACACGTCTGTGGATGTGTGGATTACTTGTATGATATCTGATCATGTATGGTGGCTGTGTAATAAGTTTAACGATGTTGGCTTCTTAGTTGTGGTTAAATTAGAACGCTGTTTGATTTCTTCTCAGGCAGAGAAAGATGCTAAAAGGAAAGCAAGAGCGAAAGAGAAAAGAAGCTGAAGAAAGCTAGAGAAAAGAAGGCTGAGGTGTTTATTCCTTTTTCCATACCAAATTGCACCGAGATAGCATTTAATTAAAATTCTTGATTGCATTTTAAACTGTTATGCGTACTTGAAATGTTAACAAAGTCATCATATATTGAGTTAGGCAGTGACAATATATTGATCTATAATGCGTATCAGACCATTAGTTGCATTATTTCTTTCACATCTTTGCAACTGCTATACTGATTTGGATTTGTATAGCCGTTATGTTTTCTTACTCTTGTCATTTTTGTGTGAAAACGCAAGCGGAGGCTGCTCAGTTACAGAAAGCTGCAGCAGCTCAATCGCAATCCAGCAGACCACAGAGGTACCATTCTGCTATTTGATTTTCGTTAGTAAGAACTCAGTTTTGTATTTCACTCAGTGTCTTCATTTGCTTGAAAGTTAAAATATAAAGCTTGCTTCTCATATTCTTGGAGTCCGAATCCACTAAACTAATTACGTAGATAAATAGATGTCAGGAGTAATTCGTCCTATTTGGTCCACATTTTTTCACCATGATATACAAATTTCATGAATAGGTTACTGAAATGTGGCCACAAGTGAATGGCCGCTCACCCCCACGCCGTAGTGTGTCACCACCCCGCAGGAGCAACTATAACAGGAGGTCACCCCCGTACCGTGGACGGGAGGAGGTACCATATACAAACGGGTGAAGTTCCTTCATTTTTGTTCAGTTTATTTATTTATTTATTTTCACAAGTCTTGTAAAATTTTCAATTTGGTATTTACAAAACAACTCTTATCCACACATGCTGGTGTAAAGTTTTCGTAGATCATGACTTCAAAACAGCATATTTGGTTTATCAAGCTTGTAATTACATTTGCTTAACTATATCTGGTTGGTTGTTCTTTTCAGAAATGGGCGCCGTCGTAGACTCGTAGCAGGAGCTGATCATTAGGAGATGAAATTTTCAAGTGTCTACACATTTACCTGTATATCACCCATATATGTTTCTACAATTTTAGAATTTGAAAATAACTTGTAGTTGTATGAAACGCATTGTTTTGATATATATGAAATGCGCTTTTTTGCTATTTGTGTATTTATTTGTATTATGAGATTATCTGTTATTTAATGTGGGGATATTATTAATTTTATAAAAATTATTTAAAAAAAAAAAAAAAAAAAAAATTGAACCATGACACGAAAAAAAAGGGGTCATAAAATAGTGTCATAAAAGTTTGTCGTAAAAGGGTGTCATAAAAGCATGTCATAAATTCATGACGCGCGAAATACGTGTCATAAAGCTTTATGACGGGTCGATCAATGACGCCAAAATGCGCGTCATCTGACCCCTTTTATGACACGCAATGCGCGTCATTAAAGGCCTTTTTTCTAGTTGTGCGATTAGTACATGATCAACTCTCGAATTCCACCATAGAGGTATCCAGCTTCTGTCCCTGAAGTACAATACTCCGTCTGATCTCCTTACAAGACCATTTGCATTTTCTGGCATTCTATCTAGTTTCTCACTGGGTCGGTTTTCTTCCTTGAGTGCCTCAACTTGAGCCTCAAGGATTCGTGATGGTAAATGTGAAATGATTACCATTCCCAATGATCTGACTCTCAAAGGCTTGAGGTTGGGTTATGATTAGCTGACGTGCTTCTAGGCGTCGGTTCACGAGGTGATGTGGATGTGAATGTTCTTGCAACGATTGTGTACACACACAGAAATTTTGAAACCTTTAGAAATCGAGTAGAAATGCAACCCGGACATAATTCTATTATAATTGTTCTCAGTATTGCAAATTCATCTCTAAGTCGGACATAGGTGGTCAGCCTATGTTCTACTGTCCCGGGTCGAATATAATTGACGAGTCTATATTCCACCGAGGTTCAATGAATTTTGAAATACTCAGCTCAGTTATACTAATACTATGTCCTTCACATTTAAAGGATGTTTCAAGGACTAAGGCAAGCGACCAAACTCGAGGTCGAATGATGAAACTACGCAAGGAAAAGGCGTAACGCTGCGACGTGTATGATATGTGAGCATGCTTATATGAAAGACAACTATAGTAATCAACGAGAATAAGGGGGTATAAATGATTCGATAATAAGACACAAATTTCATTAAATATGTCAGCAACAAACCACAAATGAGGCATCAGCTTGGCAGGCAGGCACGTGGCGGTCATAGGGTTAAGTTTTCGTGTAAGTAGCTATAGTCTAGGTTTTAAAATCACCCAGTTCTCTATAGCCTAGGCTCTGATACCAATCTATCACACCCCCAGAATCGGGTCCAGCGGAAGCATACAAGTCGCTGGGGTGCAACTCAATTGGTATCACAACACAAGTACAAAGAACGGTTTTCACCACAATCATTTAGAATATATTTGAGAAATCAAAAGTGTTAAATTTACATTATGAAAAGTAGTGCGGAAATAGGCCTTTAAATAAGTTAAACGGTCCTAAATATTTATCAGAGCCTTCTATGACCATGTCATGCCCTGCCAAAAGCCTCCTGTAGCGTGCTATTTCATAATACCCGAAAATACATGCTAAAAGTGTCAACACGAGGTTGGTGAGTTCATAGAGTTTATTGAAAAATGTAAAGCATTTGAATGAAGGTTTCCCAGCAAAGGCATTGTAAATCCACTCAGTCCCAAGCCCCGCCCATACAAGACTTGCAACCTTGTGTTTACAACCCACTGCCAAATAAGATCTGGTTTAAGTGAACGTCAAATGATGTATGGACCACAAAAATAAAATGACCAATATATTCCAAATATGTAAAGAGATATATTTAATATATCGCGGGTTATGTTATTATATACCCATAGTTACGTTTGTTTGCCCTAACCGGGTCAACACAATGATGGAATGCTTGTTTGCCCTACCTGGGTCAACACAAATGATGGAACGCTTGTTTTCCCTAATTGGGTCAACACAAATGATGGAACGCTTGTTTGCCCTAACTGGGTCAACACAAATGATGGAACGCTTATTTGCCCTACCTGGGTCAACACAAATGATGGAACGCTTGTCTCAAAAATGGTTTTTAAAGCATTTGTATAGGTAATATGAAATAGCTTTATGTACTAGTGTCCATAAGAAAATGATCAAGGGTGAAAAATGTAAACACAAAATACTTCCGAGCAACGACTCAAGTATTTTAGCCAATCAATAATGTTTGAAGACAAGTCACGCTTCAAGTAAACAAGCATGAAGTTTAAATGTAAAACGAGCATAGAGTTTAATTAAAAATGAGCATGTATTCTCCCCCAAAACAGTTACAAAACAAGTAAAAGTAGGGGCCATGAACTCACCTGATTCGATAGCAATAATGACAATTATGAATATGTTGGAATGAGGCTCGGTCTCTAACCGCGACCTAATATGAGGATATGATCTAATGTAAGCAAATGAAATGATGCTACACATGCAAAAACGTATGTTATCGATACCACTCGTTAGTTTTGAAAATAACGTTTATCGTCGAAAAATACATTTTTGACGTCTCGTTAAGTTATAAACTACTTTTCGTGTAAACATGTTGAAACGATACTCCCCGATCCTCGTTTGGTGTTCTATCGGCAAATATAATGTTTTCGTCGCAATTTACTATTTTTCATAACTTGAAAATGTGCCCAAATGGCCTCGCAAAACTAGTCACGAAATATTGTACGTTAAGCGTTAAAACATATACTTGTCGTTTTTAGAAATCTTATATCAATATTTTGAAGTCGTGTTATTTAACCTTTGACCATACGTGTTTTGCTTAATAAGAAAAACGGCTCCCAATATAGTGTCTTGTAAAAATAATTGTTCTTACACTTAGAAATGTTTTTCATATAAGTGCTGTCAAAATAGTTTGTGAATCGTCGGGTTTCAAATGCGTGTATCTCGGTCGTTATAAGCTCGTTTTCTACGTTCTTTATATCCACGGCTTCGTATTAGTATGAACTAACATATTTTCCGTAGGTTGGCTCCTTTAGATCACGTCTAACGCCTCGTTTTCGCCGTTGAAATTCGTGTAACAGCACGTAAAATTTTCAGAAATTAGTTTTCGTCGTCAAACTTAGAAAAATCATAACTCCTTCGTTATAAGTCGGTTTTTACTCATTCCAACGCCCACGGTTTCGTTTTTGAAAGTATTATCTGAATATGAAGGCCAAAATAGTCCAAGAGTTACTGATTTTTCCAGTTTTTACGTTTTAGGACAGTAGCTTTTATATACTTGTTAAAACTAATTTTTATGGTTCAAGGCTTGTTCATACCACTTCCTTTCAACACCACAAGTACTCTAATCCTACCATACACCTTCTCAAGGTGTCATGGGGTCCTAAACATCACCAACTATGGTGGGTTTCATGAGGATGTTAATAGAAATTATAGATCTAGTGTTTATAAAGAAAATGAGTAAAGTGGTATATATAACATATATTTTGCATGAGTAGCTACTAATAAAACTTGATAATACATCAATATATGAACCAAAGGAAAGTATGAAATGATCAAAAAGTGTTCTTGAAGCTTACTTGAATTATAGATGAGTTTTGGAGAAAAATGTATAAGAACCTAGGATTTTTATTTCAAAATCCTAGCTAGGAGTGTAAAGGGATCTTGATTATAACTTGAACTTCAAATATTTGGATCTTCTCTTGTTCTTGTTCTTGTTCTTGTTCTTGTTCTTGTGGCCGTGGGATAGAGTGGAGAGGAAGAGAGTGTTTAAAAATTTTTTTTAGCTAGTTGAATTGTAAGAAATGAAGTGTTAGTGAAATTAAATGGAAGTAAAGCATTAATTGGTTTTTGGTGTATTAGGCAAAAGGTTTAGGGAGGGGGCGGCACATGGAAGCAATATGGAAGAGATTTGATGTTTAATTAAATATCTTGTCCCATTTAGATAAGTATTAGTGTAATTAGTGTATACATTAGGTGTTATCGGGTACCGGGTTAACTAGAAATAAATCGTGACGAGTTAAAATAAAATACGACGAAGTTGTAAAAATTGAAAAATCATATTCCTTGCAAGAATCGGGTGTTAGAATAATTATCGGGTTGAAATATCGCAAACCGACGGAGTTATAAGCTCCTAATGGAAAATATAGCAATTGTTTAAAAACACTGGGTAAAGTAATAATATAATCTTTATATCATTAAAATTAGCATGAAAATATATTAGGATCATAGTCGGGAGTACTGGGCATAATGTTAGTAGTAATGACTGAGTGGTAACGTTTAATAAATAAACGAACATACGTTAATGAAAATCACACAAACCCGTGCAAGACTTAATATGATAATGATGTTACTGATGATATGTAGACTACTCTAGTCTATATGATGTGTCATTACTGATGATGCATGAATACGCAGCTAAACCATACTAGTTACGCGAATTTAAATACCCGTAAACCTAGTTTACGTAATGATGAATGATAATCATGAATAGTGATTTTCTCCGAGAATGAATAGTGTCACATGAATAGTGATCGGTGAATAGTAATTTATGAGATGAATACTAAAATTTCGAAGCTTGAAAAAGGACCTAAAATTACGAGTTGTGACAGTTCACCCATTGAACTCATCTGAAATCTTTCATGCATTAGCTTTGTAACACCCCCAATTTCGTGATACGCAGCGAAATTCAAACTGGGTGTTACTCGACAGCACAACAGTTATAATAATAGAAAACGATCTCTAATGGAGTCATTTTGAAAGATTTTCCATTCGAATTTTTATAAATATCAGATTTTACAAAATGAGGTCCCAATAGTTGAAAGATTTACAGAATAAGTTTTCGACTGATAATAAAATTTATAACCTTCTTGATGTATTCGTGCTCCTCCGTGCCATCCTCGTTCATTATGGACCTGAGATAAACATGCTAAAAGTGTAAACACAAAGGTTGGTGAGTTCATAGAGTTTGTAAGTAAAAGAGTTGATTCCAATAGTCAAAAGTAGAGTGAATCCATAATGTTTTGTAAGCAAATCAGTTTAACACAAGTTTCAAGTTTAATAGACAGTGGGCCCCGTTGTTGCACCCATAAATTCAGTAGTGGCAGTACCGTATCATTACAGTACCATAATATTGCTCTAAGCCTCATGAAACTCAAACGTTAACAGTGGGACATCATAAAAATGATGTATATTACAGACATTATGAGAAATGTAAGCAATAATGCCCTCCGGTAGGAGTTTGCCAACATCCTATTTGTTCTCAAATAAAGTGCATTTGGCTACTTATCCAGCAACACAAATGGGTTGTCAACCTCCAATAGATCTATTCACTATATTCGCGTTCACTCGCAAGTGATTAATGGTTCATGATATGAGGGACTTTTAATGGCAACAGTGGTTAACTTAGGCAATATTAATCAAGATATCATACAGAAGGTACTTGTGTTCAGCATGTAATAAGTTTCAATATGCAAATAGAGTGTTTCATCAATCGAGTAAAACGAGTAAGATTCGTAAGTAAAACAAGCATGTATCTCCCCCAAAGAGTTCAAAATAAGAAAAGAGGGGCTATGACACACGGTAAGCCATAAGAGTTTAGAGTACTTGTGAAAGTAAATGAAAGTAGTTGAGCATGTATCTCCCCCAAAATAAATTTAAAATGTATAAAAGTAGGGGCTATGAAACTCACCTTAGTGAAATGGTAGACAAAGTAAAGTAATGTCAAATGCAGAATGGGAATGGCTTCAACAATGACCTGAATAGTATGGAAGTCTGAAATTTCGATAATTTAAGTTTTATTCATCACGAATGATGATCTTTGAAATATTGTCAAATGACAAAATGGTTTTGTGGCAAAGGTAGCTTGTATAGTGAAATGCTTAAAGTTCAAAAATAAAGTTATATACTATATAACTTGTCTTGTATGTATAAAGTATCGTCGTTGTATATATTCTCGCCGTGAATAGTGATATATATATATATATATATATATATATATATATATATATATATATATATATATATATATATATATATATAATAATACATAATATATATATATATATATATATATATATATATATATATATATATATATATATATATATATATGTATATATATATGTATGTATATATATTATATATATTATGTATTATATATATATATATATATATATATATATATATATATATATATATTATTATAATCTATCAATAGTTACTTGATGATAAATTATAGTAATTATAAGGTATTTCTAGTTCAACTAAATCAATGAGTTTGTATAAACGTTTCTGATATGTATTCAAGTTTATTGAAAATAAATTTAAGTTGTACGTTTATAAATCGAGTTATGTATATATATGCGTTACAATTTTCAGAAGTAAGTTTATATCCCTTTTCTCGTAATAATAGTTGTAAAATATATATTTGTAAAAATGTAATTAAGTTTCTGAATTAACCTTTAAGTTATATGAAAGTTACACTTTTAACCCTAACGTTAAATATTTTATATATTTAGTCCAAAGTTATATATTTACAATTTAAGTCCTTAAACCTTTCAATTATTACTTTTTAATACCCAAAAGTTTCATATATTCAGTTTTAACCTCAAAATACCGAAATGACAGTTTATACCCTAACTTTCAGAAAAGTCACATTTTTAACCCCGGTGGCGTAAAATTCGCATTTTTAGTCCAAAATCATAATTTCCAAAGTTTATCATTTTCGTTTATTAAATAAGTTTCTAGTAGCTTATATGAGCTTATAAATCAGCTTAAGGTGGCAAAATAGCTTAATATTTAATTGTTGGGCCTTAAGAATACGTTTAAGGCCCGTTAAGGTTTTCAAAAGCTTAATGGACTAAAAATTCGTTGGGCTTTCACATGGACTAAAAATAAATCATTTCTAACTTATTAAAACTGTTTTTAAAATGCTTATCGTGATAGCTTATTAGAAAAGCTCTTGGGCTTTTAAGCCCGTTAAGGATCAAATTAAATTTTAAGCTAAGCCGAGAGCTTTTAAGCTCTTGGCTTATTTTTCCAAGACTCAAAATAATGTCAAAGGTTATGAGGATAGCTTATATGGTTAAAAAAGCTTATTAAAGCGCTTATTTGGCTTAATTGGCTTTAAGGCCCAATCGATACAATTTTAGTGTTTAAAAATCTGCGCCAAACGCCTATAGCTTTTAGGTTCAAAAAGTTAATTCAAGTGATTTTTAGGGTGGCTTATTGGTATAGCTTATTTGTTTGGCTTATCGATTATTGGGCTGGGCTTTTAGACCAAAGTGTTATGTGTCAAAATAATTAAATACGAGCTCGTTTCTAAGGTGACATGGTTTTTGAGTTCGATTTCTAATATGTCAATATTATTTGAATAAGACTATGCGACTTAGAGACGTGTCATAAAAATGGTTTATACGTTGATAAATGTTACTAATATTTAGTTCACTTCATGCATTGCCACAACAAGAATCAATATGCCACATTTTTATCACAAATGTATTACTAGAGCACACTGAGACAAGGCCAAAGCTAGGTATGGTACAATAGAAATATAAGATAATTCATAACAAAAGTACGTATTAACATAAGCTTACCTCACCAAGAATGGTTGGGAGAACATCATGCAATGGACTAGGATCGAGTGAAAAGAAAGTGTTGCTTGTTTGTGGACTCAACCGTGAGTCAAGACCAACCACTAGTCGACTTGAACACGATCTAAATCCCTTAAAATCTTTGCCCATTCTCTCGTATACATTGAGGTGGAAAAAGGCTTAGAAAATATTTGAAGTGTGGAGTGTGTTCGTATGAAATGGAAAAAGGAGCAAGGCTTTATAGAAAGCTAGTATAGTATTACATGTTTTGATTCTTGCATGCATGTTACAAAATGAAACACATAGAAGGCCTTGCTTGATAATACACGTTCTTGATTCTAAAATGAAACACGTATGGAAATTTTGAAATGGATATGTGGTATGTGCTTAAACACATACTTTTATTTGACCAAAACCGGACCCAAATAGACCAAAAACTAACAAATTATGCCAAATATCTCGTGTTTTTGTGTTTATGATTGTGCAGGGACGGATATCGAGAAAAGAACAAAAATCAAAGAAAAACCGGGAAAACGAGCACGGGATACGGAAAAGACTCAGAACAGAATCCGGGAGTGACATACTTGGTCAAATGACAAAAATCATCCTTAGATCATCTTTTGAATAATGGCAGCAAAGGTCCCTCAAAATCAAGAAATTACATAAAAGGTCCCTATAATTAAAACCCTTAAACCCCTTAATTACTTAAACCCGGATCCCTTTATAAATACCCAACCGACACCTTATTATAACCCAACCTACACCATCTATTCTATCCAAGCCCACCTCACCCGACTATCCAGCCCACACCGTTTAAATACTTAACCCGAACCCATTGCAACCCGGTCAACCCTTAAAGACAGTTAAAAAAATATAAAAACTACACACACTCACACAGGCGCCAAAACTATCCCCTTTTCACCCAGAAATTACTGTGCCCTATGAACCCTAACTTTTAACCATACGATTTTACTACAATTAAGGGTACTATTGTTCAATCATTGGGGGTTCTAGAAGTGCCAGAGTGTCAGTTGAGAGCAGAGACGCACGCATGGACTACGTGGCAAGCAGCTATTGGTTGAAACACATCTTAGGAATTGATCAAACGGCTGTGGAGTATTGGAATTTGATCTAAGGGTGAAAATGAGCTCAATGATCACACGGATTGCCAGGATGTCAAGCCTAGAAGGTTCAATCCGAGCCTATAAATAGGGAGCTCTCCTCATTAGTTAGATCTGTCCAATTTTTCATGTCTTTAGAAAATTGTTACCATTTTAATTTCTTTGTCATTTACTGTTTTTCGTAGTGTAACTTTTAATTTCAATTGTTATTTTAATCTTTCAGTTGTAATTTGAAGTTTGATTAATGAAAGTTTTATTTTAATCTCATTTTGATTCTGTTTCTTTTCAATTGTTAATCTCATTTTTAGCTTCTCTATATTTCAGTAGTTTATAATTAAGCATTTTAGCTTATTGCAACTTTTAAACTCATTTTTTGTTCATTTTTCTAAAAATTCCAGAAATATTAAAAAAATCAAAAATATTGTAAACACAGCTTCAATAAGCTGTTATTCTGATTAGTATAGGCTTATATAAGCTCAGTAGCTTATTGCAAGCTTTAGTTAAGTTCAAATCTGTATTTGCTTCTCCAAATCAAAAAGTCAATATTAGTCAACTGTTTCAATTTCCATGATGATTGCTGATTGGAGAGATGGTCTAGGAGGGGAAATGGATGCCTCTAGCCTGTCTAAAGACAGGCAAGCTCAGTGAACTCCCTCAATTTGTGCTGAGGGAGAAGCACCTTGTGAGTTATTTCTCATTTTTGTTCCACTCAAAAGTTATAGTGTAGATCTGCTTGTTTTTAGTTTATTACTGTTTGATTCATAGTTGTTTTATGTTTGTTTGCTAGATCTAATCTTAGTTTAGTTGTTTAAACATTAGTTGCATTATCATTTTGATCTGTCTCACTATTTCGCTTCTGATTTGATCATAAACTGTGGATCTAAGATTTTGCTGTCATATGTTGCTATTTGATGTTTATCTGAGATCTATGGATGTTATTGAATGATGTTTTAAGATTGTTGAGGTGTGGTTTAACTTGAATCTGAGTTTGCTAGTTGTATTGAGAAATAAGGGATTGTTTGGATTAGTGAGTTTGACTGAGTTCTAGTTGATTGAAAGTGGTGTCAATAGTTTACTTAGCTCACTTAGGGTAATATTAGAATAAATCAAGCATTCATTCAGTAGGTACTTGCATAATAGTCAAATTTACTTGTTGATTTCATTTTCTGCTGAATCTGCTGCTTTTGGTCATCTGTGTTGCACTAAGTTGTTAGATAATCAGGTTATGCTTGTTAGTTAAGTGCTTAGTTAGTTTAAATACAAGTGTTTTAATAGATTAAGACAGCTGAAATTCACTTTAGTCAACTCATAGTGGTATCTATTTTGTCAAACTTGTCCTGTGCATCTGTTGCTTTTTTGAATTTAGCTGTTGTGTTCTTGCTTGGATTTGATTGATCACTTGTGTTTGATTTGGCTTGATAATTTGTTTCTGAGTAGCTTTCCTAGTATAGTTTTAAAGTTTTTAATCTCAAATAGTAACAATAACATCTGGTCACCTAAATTTGCTCTCAAAATCTGTTCAAAACCTACTGTGTTTAATGTTGCTGCATGCTTCTATTTGATCATCTGTGTTTGACTTAAATTGAGCTAGCAATCAAGTGTTTGTGATAGGGCTTTTTGGATTTTTGAAATCTCTGCTTGGTTATCTCTCTAAAACTGCTTTTTCTTTCAAATTTGGTTGAGAATTAAGCTGTTTATAAGCTGTTGAAAAAGACACTTTGAGGCTGCAACTTTGAATAAGCTGTTAGATTAATTATTTTTCCTAGATTTAGAATTAAGTTTTAGAATTACTCAAAAATTTCTAGATTTTTCCAACTTGTTTTACTATTTTTAAATCATTTAAATTGTTTTATTTAGTTTTTAATTCATAAAAAATTCATAAAAAGTAAAAAAAATATTTTTCTTTGTCCAAAAATTTTCTTTTATCAGTTTTAATATAGGAAAATTATTTTTATATTTTTAAGTTTTAAATTTTAGAAAATCACTTTTTATTTATGTTTTAAAATTTGTCGCGTAACGTTTTTAAATTCAATTTTCGTTTTTAGAATTACATGTTTAGCTTAATTTTACCTTTAGCATAATTAGTTGTTTTTATTTCATATTTCATTATTAGTAGTATAAAATCACCAATCAATCACTCTTTTCACACTCAATTCACTTCACATATTCGACACCGAAACAAAAACTCGAATTCAACCTTCGTTGGGACACGACCCGGGGAAAACGCATCCGTTGAGTTTTACCTTGGAAAAATATATACTCAAAAAGAGAAATCAATATGTTGTATGTTTATGAGACATATATATATTTAAAGGAAAACGTGTGATGGTATTAGAACACAAAGAGTGAATGAATTACACACTTACACATATGAAACAATTGCTATTTATTAAATATAGATATAGTATAAGTTGGGTATAATGTGTAGTTTGATCCCGGTAATTACTAACTTTAAATCCTTAAGTCACGAAACTTAAAACAGGACAACATAAAAATATAATACTTATAAAAATGTCAAAATTTATCAATATACTCTATTTTTATATTAAAATGAGTCGTGGGTTTATCGGAGTGTTTAAACGTTGTTTAAACTTTAAAAAAAAATTAAAGTGATAATAAATAGAAGTTAATAGTTAGTTTAATAATCGTAAAATTACGGGTGGTTACAGTCTCACCCCCTTAACGGAATCCCGTCCCGGGATTCGATCTGTGTTAGGTGTTGAAGTGATGAGGACGAAATGTTGTTTTACGTGTGAAAACTCATAAGTTAAAATTTATTGTTTTTACATGTGATAGACATTATTTCGAAGGTCATATAAACTTAAGAAAAAATCTTTTTGAGTGAAGATTGTTATCTTATAGGGTTTATCATGTTTTAGTAATTATTTTTTGAAAATAAATTGGTTCCTAATTAGTTGTTTTGTGAAAATCAAATTATTAACGTCGAAAACTGTCTTTTAATAAGAAAAATTTCAGATGAGAACCTGATGAATGTAGAGAAAGTTGCTGAGCTTTAGCTTTTGTAGGTGATGAATCAGTTTGTTCCTTAGTATTTTTTTTATAAGAACAGTAATTTCAAACAGTCATGAACAGTAGCCCCAACGGCTATGAACAGTATCCCCAACGGTCGGGAATAGTAAATTCCAACGGTCAAGAATAGTAAAATAACGGCTAGTTTTTTCCTATATATACTCCATTTTAATTTTCATTCTTCCACCAACCATATTCCTTTCATTTACTACTTCCAAAATGCCGCACCCTATTACTATCCTCGCAATCGTGCATGTCATTGTTGTCTCCATCTATTTGACATACGTCCCTGACGAAGATTACAAATTATTGGTTGGGATCTTAGCGTTTCTCATACCACTAGTGGCTCTAGCCATTGTCGTGGACAAGACATGGGGGCAATAGATAGTAGGAGTGTTGAAATAAATCATTGTAAATTTAGCACTATCGATGCTAATTTTATCGTTATGTATTAATTTCCGTGGATTCTAATAAAATTTACGTTATTTGTGTTTTTCATATATCTTGTGAATTCTTGTGATCCTCGAGTTCATACTCATGTCCTTTCAGATACAAATAAGCCCACTGGTTTAGAATTCATTATTTACATAGAGAGGCGTCCCAAACAATGTAAATAAAGAAGTATAAACTTATGGTTTGGTGATTCATAATTCCTTTATTTAAATAAAAAGGCGTCCCAATCTATTCAAATAAAGACATTGTAAAGCATCCTACTTAAGAATTTCTGACTCAACATTCGTACTTAACCGATGAATTACAAGGTATTTTAGTGAGGGTACGGAAGGAGTATTTACACTCATCTGTTGAGATAGGAGTAAGATAATCAAGAAAAGTTGACATAGTATTTAAAATAGTTTGGTGAGTAAAATAAGGTAGGAATTGTGCAACCCACAATGTCTTGGGAAGATTTCGTAAATTTCAAAAATGTAGAAGTAGGTATATGCTCGAGGAAATGTGATTGATTCGTGATGCCTTAGAATAGGCATACGCAAGTATGTTGATTCCGTTGTTTGTATAAAGTGATCGAAAATATGTCGAGTGTGTATATATCAATATACTAAAGTGTTTGTGTAGCATAAATTACTTAAAAGTCACATAATCGTTTGGAGGATGGAAGGCACGGAGAGCAAAAAGGCTATAAAACAATTTTGTGAAAAAGCAGTTATAGTTTAGGTCTCAATTAGACCCGTTTCTCTATAACTATAGCTATGATACCAATCTGTAGCACCCCCAATTTCGTGATACGCAGCGGAATTCAAACTGGGTGTTACTCGACGGCACAACAGTTATAATAATAGAAAACGATCTCTAATGGAGTCATTTTGAAAGATTTGCCATTCGAATTTTTATAAATATCAGAGTTTACAAAATGAGGTCCCAGTAGTTGAAAGATTTACAGAATAAGTTTTCGAATGATAATAAAATTTATAGCCTTCTTGATGTATTCGTGCTCCTCCGTGCCATCCTCGTCCATTATGGACCCGAGATAAACATGCTAAAAGTGTCAACACAAAGGTTGGTGAGTTCATAGAGTTTGTAAGTAAAACAGTTGATTCCAATAGTCAAAACTTGAGTGAATCCATAATGTTTTGTAAGCAAATCAGTTTAACAAAAGTTTCAAGTTTAATAGACAGTGGGTCCCATTGTTGCACCCATAAATTCAGTAGTGGCAGTACCGTATCATTACAGTACCATAATATTGCTCTAAGCCTCATGAAACTCAAACGTTAACAGTGGGACATCATAAAAATGATGTATATTACAGACATTATGAGAAATGTAAGCAATAATGCCCTCCGGTAGGAGTTTGCCAACTTCCTATTTGTTCTCAAATAAAAGGCATTTGGCTACTTATCCAACAACACAAATGGGCTGTCAACCTCCAATAGATCTATTCACTATATTCGCGTTCACTCGCAAGTGATTAATGGTTCATGATATGAGGGACTTTTAATGGCAACAGTGGTTAACTTAGGCAATATTAATCAAGATATCATACAGAAGGTACTTGTGTTCAGCATGTAATAAGTTTCAATAAGCTAATAGAGTGTTTCATCAATTGAGTAAAACGAGTAAGATTCGTAAGTAAAACGAGCATGTATCTCCCCCAAAGAGTTCAGAATAAGAAAAGAGGTGCTATGACTCATGGTAAGCCATAAGAGTTTAGAGTACTTGTGAAAGTAAATAAAAGTAGTTGAGCATTTATCTCCACCAAAAGTAATTTAAAATGTATAAAAGTAGGGGCTATGAAACTCACCTTAGTGAAATGGTAGACAAGGTAAACTAATGTCAAATGTAGAATGGGAATGGCTTCAACAATGACCTGAATAGTACGGAAGTTTGAGATTTCAATAATTGAAGTTTTATTCATCACGAATGTTGATATTTGAAATATTGTCGAATGACAAAATGGTTTTGTGGCAAAGGTGGCTTGTGTGGTGAAATGCTTAAAGTTCAAAAACAAAATTATATACTATATAACTTGTCTTGTATGTATAAAGTATCGTTGTTGTATATATTCTTGTCGTGAATAGTGATATATATATATATATATATATATATATATATATAATCTATCAATAGTTAGTTGATGATAAATTATAGTAATTATAAGGTATTTCTAGTTCAACTAAATCTTTGTATAAACGTTTCTAATCTGTATTCAAGTTTATTGAAAATAACTTTAAGTTTTACGTTTATAAATCGAGTTATGTATATATATAGTTATATATATACGTTACAATTTTCAGAAGTAAGTTTATATCGCTTTTCTCGTAATAATAGTTGTAAAATATATATTTGTAAAAATATAATTAAGTTTCTGAATTAACCTTTAAGTTATATGAAAGTTACACTTTTAACCCTAACGTTAAATATTTTATATATTTAGTCCAAAGTTATATATTTACAATTTAAGTCCTTAAAACTTTCAATTATTACATTTTAATACCCAAAAGTTTCATATATTCAGTTTTTAACCTCAAAATGCCAAAATGACAGTTTATACCCTAAGTTTCAGAAAAGTTACATTTTTAACCCCGGTGGCTTAAAATTTGCATTTTTAGTCCAAAATCATAATTTCCAAAGTTTATCATTTTCGTTTATTAAATAAGTTTCTAGTAGCTTATATGAGCTTATAAATCAGCTTATGGTGGCAAAATATCTTAATATTTAGTTATTGGGCCTTAAGAATACGTTTAAGGCCCGTTAAGGTTTTCAAAAGCTTAATGGACCTAAAATTCGTTGGGCTTTCACATGGACTAAAAATAGATCATTTCTAACTTATTAAAACTGTTTTAAATGCTTATCCTGATAGCTTATTAGAAAAGCTCTTGGGCTTTTAAGCCCGTTAAGGTTCAAATTAAATTTTAAGCTAAGCCGAGAGCTTTTAAGCTCTTGGCTTATTTTTCCAAGACTCAAAATAATGTCAAAGGTTATGCGGATAGCTTATATGGTTAAAAAAATCTTATTAAAGTGCTTATTTGGCTTAATGGGCTTTAAGGCCCAATCGATACAATTTTAGTTTTTAAAAATCTGCGCCAAACGCCTATAGCTTTTAGGTTCAAAAAGTTAATTCAAGTGATTATTAGGGTGGCTTATTGGTACAGCTTATTTGTTTGGCTTATCGGCTATTGGGTTGGGCTTTTAGACCGAAGTGTTATGTGTCAAAATAATTAAATACGAGCTCGTTTCTAAGGTGACTTGGTTTTTGAGTTCGATTTCTAATATGTCAATATTATTTGAATAAGACCATGCGACTTAGAGACGTGTCATAAAAATGGTTTATACGTTGATAAATGTTACTAATATTTATTTCACTTCATGCATTGCCATAACAAGAATCAATATGCCACATTTTTATCACAAATGTATTACTTGAGCACACTGAGACAAAGCCAAAGCTAGGTATGGTACAATAGAAATATAAGATAATTCTTAACAAAAGTACGTATTAACATAAGCTTACCTCATAAAGAATGGTTGGGAGAACATCATGCAATGGACTAGGATCTAGTGAAAAGAAAGTGTTGCTTGTTTGTGGACTCAACCGTGAGTTAAGACCAACCACTAGTCGACTTGAACACGATCTAAATCCCTTAAAATCTTTGCCCATTCTCTCGTATACATTAAGGTGGAAAAAGGCTTAGAAAATATTTGAAGTGTGGAGTGTGTTCGTATGAAATGGAAAAAGGAGCATGGCTTTATAGAAAGCTAGTATAGTATTACACGTTTTGATTCTTGCATGCATGATACAAAATGAAACACATAGAAGGCCTTGCTTGATAATACACGTTCTTGATTATAAAATGAAACACGTATGGAAATTTTGAAATGGATATGTTGTATGTTTATGAGACATATATATTTAAAGGAAAACGTGTGATGGTATTAGGACACAAAGAGTGAATGAATTACACACTTACACATATGAAACAATTGCTATTTATTAAATATGGATATAGTGTAAGTTGGGCATAATGTGTAGTTTGATCCCGGTAATTACTAACTTTAAGTCCTTAAGTCACGAAACTTAAAACAGGACAGCTTAAAAATATAATACTTATAAAAATGTCAAAATTTATGAATATACTCTATTTTTATATTAAAATGAGTCGTGGGTTTATCGGAGTGTTTAAACGTTGTTTAAACTTAAAAAAAATTAAAGTGATAATAAATAGAAGTTAATAGTTTGTTTAATAATCGTAAAATTACGGGTGGTTACAAGGTTTTCAAATTCAACACATAAAACCTTGTTTGTTGATCCAAAGTTGATATCATCAACATAAACTTGAACTAACAAGATATCATCTTTGTTCCTTTTGATAAACAAAGTTTTATCAATCTTTCCTCTACTAAAACCATTGTTCAACAAGTATGTTGACAATGTGTCATACCAAGCTCTGGGAGCTTGATGTAAACCATATAGTGCCTTCTCCACCTTGTAAACCTTTTCAGGAAAATTAGGATCTTCAAAACCAGGTGGTTGTGAGACATAAACTTCTTCTTCAATAGCCCTATACAGAAAAGCACTTTTCACATCCATTTAATACACTACAAAGTCTTTGTATGAAGCATAAGCCAAAAATAATCTTATAGCTTCAATTCTTGCAACTGGAGCAAATACTTCATCATAATCAATACCTTCTTCTTGAGTGCATCCTTGAGCTACTAACCTTGCCTTGTTTCTAATCACAATGCCTCTTTCATACTTTTTGTATCTAAAAACCCACTTAGTACCAATTGCCCTCTTCCCATTAGGCAAATCTACCAGTTTCCAAACTTCTTGAAGCTTAAATTGTGAAAGCTCTTCTTGCATAGCTTCCACTCAGCTTGGATCTTGTAATGCTTTATGAGCTGTATAGTTATCATAATCATAACATAAGAGAACTTTGATGTTTAAGGTTAAATTCTAGAGACAGAAAGTGGGAGCCTTTTAGAGAAAGAGAATGATAAGTATTAGATTGAAAGTAATGAAAGGTCCAACCCCTACCCTTGGTGGGAAAGGGGTATATATACAAACTCTAAACCGCCCCTACACGGGCTATGGAACGGGCTTACAGTGGGTAAAGACCCGACCCGACTCCATGATGATACGATAACTAAACCAAAACTAATAAGCCTACGAGCTACTTAAATGCTAAATAGATAATCGGGGTGACCGAGTCTTTCATGTGAATATTTATATTCCTAACAATCTCCCCCTAAGGGAGGTCACCCCGGAAATTACAATTTGAATTCTAGCATTCAATTATATGAATTTAAGTTCCTAGCTCGTAGTCTTTGATTCGTCAAAGTCATTGATCTTTTGTAACACCCCGACCCGACAAGGGTAGAGATGTCACAACAATGGTGACATATCAGAAACATACACAAGCATACATCTTCAATAATACAAAGGAATCCAAAGGTTACAAGAAATTACAAGGAAATACAAATTTACAAAGGAACAAATACTAAGTCTAAAAATATAAATTCTTCTAGTCATCTATATCAAATGGCTATCAAAATGTAGTCTTCTAAGTCCAATAATACTCTCCACTCATACCCAGCTTCCTACTAAAACCTGCCGCAGGAAAAGAAATGCGTCTGATGCGTGGGTTTTGCAACCTTACAACAGGTTTTACCTCTCGAGGGATCTCAAGAGGCTTACAACCCCACCAGGCAGTGTACCTGACCGATGTAGTATAGTGTAGTGGTAAGTACGGGGGATTGATCGTTCTCCACAGGGAATAGTGTTCGTTAGGTGTGAAAGGCTACTCTAATTAGGTCTAAGGGTTGAGGAAGATTCTTTTTATGTTTTTATAGTTTTTATGAAAGCAAGTAAAATCTCGGGTTTTGAAGGAGTGGGCGGAATTAGTTGCTAGTCAACTAACCCAAATTACTACAAATGCAAATAAAATAAAATAACAAAAATGAAAAGTGGTGAGAAACTTATGTGTAGAGAAATGTGTTTACTTAGATTTCCTTACTCCCTAACTATCTTTTACCGGTTAATTAGTGTGTATTAGTTGCGTGGATGACGGGTGTATTCCTTAATACCATTCGTGGGGTGGCGTACTTACTTCCCCAAACTCTACAAGCTCCTACTTCACTCCTATGTCGAGCCGGCTAGGAAGCTCCTAACATGGGATCACTAGAATTCGCTTGTGCATTAAATACAACCATAAAAACCTTTAGTACGCGTTTGGTTCATGTTTCTTAAGACGTTCAAGCAAGTTACCGAATAGGAAGTTAGCCAGTTTTCTTAAGCCTAACATAGATGAACAATCATCCAATACAACTAATAACACACTAACAACCAATAATCAATAGCTAGGTTTCATTAGATCTAAGCAAACACAAGATAAAATTAGCCTAACATGTTAAACAAAAGACAAGCATAAGATAGAATCAAACAACACATAGACATATTGAATGATTAATTGATAACTTATCTTTCAATGAAACATGGAAGATCTCAAGGCAAGAAGCCCTGAAAAAGTAGCTAAAATCGTCTTAGGGTTTTATCCCAAAATTCCACACACTAAGCTCTCCCTAATGACAAAAAATTAGAAAACTATATATAGACTTTGACATCTGACGGCGTCACCTTATGCATTGTGACGCCGTCACCTCGCCGCTTTTAGGGTTCCCGGATGACCATCTTGACGCCGTCCCTCTTTAGCTCTTCAAAAATCCATTCTGGCTTATCAAGGCTTGACGCCGTCGGATCATGAACGTGACGCCGTCCCCTTATGATTTAAGCCGTGACGCCCTTGATTTAGTTAAAGCGTGACGCCGTCAGAATTCTCATGCAAACTCACTGGCCCGTCATGAGTAAATTTCACATCCAACTTTTCTTGCCAAGGCATGACGCCGTCCCATGTTAATTGTGACGCCGTCAAGAGTAACTTTTAGCCGATTCTTGAGACTTTGCCGTTTTCTTCACTTTAATGCTCCAAAAACGTCCAAAATGCCTCCTTTTCCAGATTTCTCCTCAAAAGTACCTAAAATGACAAAAGGAACGATTTAGGGCAATATTTGATCAAATAAATACGATTTAAGGCTTAAATGACCCCTTAAAAGCGGTACACTTTTCGCCTCATCAAATACCCTTACACTTGAGATTTGCTTGTCCTCAAGCAAATGCGCTTTTATTCTAATCAAAATATAAGTTAGGGGTCATTTAATGCAAACATAAAAGTAATTACAACAAATAATCGTTCCACTTCAATCATAATAAGCACGGAGATTATATACTAGCACCTCACAAGTAGTGTTTAGATACTCACATCTCTCAAGTGTCATCAAAATAAATCTCATAAATGAAAACGGAAAATATCTCTCACTACCTGTCATAGCAAATAGATTACCATAGGCTTGGGAAAGGATCGAAAACCTCCTCCACTAGGCGTAAGCACCTAAGATAAACTATCAAAGAGGGCTTTTAAATGGGTTATAACGTTAGGTGTAGGGAAAAGGAAAACACGGTTTTGTTGGATACGGGATATTTTACTGGTGGCGAGTTAAAGATCTTGATCAATTACATGTACTATACAATGTTGCTAAGCCAAGACTAGACTCGATCTTAAGCTAGAAACAAAATAACATAAACATAAAATAAACATAAAATAAAACGGGATGGTAGTCCGTATGTTTTTTCTATTTTTCTTTTTCTCATTTTTTTTTTTGTATTTTTCTTGATTTTTTTTTTTTTTTTTTTTTTTTTTTTTTTTTTTTTTTTTTGCATACACTTTTACCCTACCATCCAAAATAATACATCATAGGGGCGTTGCATTCCCCTTACACTTGAACTTTTACATAACTTTACAAATAACTATTCTAATGGCTCGAATTAAGATAATCGAAAAACTTGGAGTACTTTTAAAATATTTAGCACATATGGGGGTAATAAATGATGTTCTTCCCCATTACTCCATTATACTAGTACTTTACCCATGAGTCCCAATCGTCCCAAAACAATATGTACAGGGATATGACTCGACTTAGCAACCATGTAATCAATTAGATAATTAACTTGGGTTTAAACAAATGTTGTCACAATAATGCACTAAAAATAAGTGCATACAAGGTAGGCTAAGGCGATTTGGGTGTACATTTAAGTGGGGTGTAACAAATTCTTCCTTTAAGTAAAATGCTTAAAGGTCGAAACGAAAAGATAGGCTCTGAGGGGTGTACTAGGGGTATCGTGTACTAAAAATGAGTACAACGCAAAGGGTGTGGGAGAATTACTTGACCAATGTAGCCAATGTAATTATAACAAAAACACAGGTGTAAAACAATGGGTTAATCCTAATGCCTCTTATCATGTAGTAAATCTAACTACACGAATGTAGTCTCACTTGTGGCCTCGGAATGGTCCTAACGCAAGTTCTAGAATCTAAGTGCTACCGGTACACACATCATAGCATAAATGCTTTTCCTACCAATTCTAGGGGCGAACCTCACATATTTGGGGTGGAAAATTTTTTAGTGGTACGGTTTTTGTGCTAGTCATATAACTCCTATCCATGAGACGCTTATTAGGATCAAAGTTTCACTCCTATATGTTGTAAAAAATTTTAAATTTGGCACTAAAATTACCTTAACAAGTATTTCTCTCAGTTTTATTACACATCTACCATCAAACAAACAAAAATCAAGCGCAATTGTATTCTCTAAAATCGTACTTTTACCCTCCCCTTACACTTAAGATGAACATTGTCCCCAATGTTCAAATAACAAGATGTAAAAGCATAAAGTAAAAGAATGAAATCAAATACTCCCCTGATTCGCTCGTTGGATAATGAAATTACACGGTTAAATCTTCCTCCAAAGAGAATGTTGAAGCTCCATGACTAATGCATCGCCATAAGCTTGATTCAAAACATTTCCTTGTCCAAAATAACCTGTTGAACCTGAGAAAACAAACACGAAAACCTGCATAACATCGGCGGGATAAAATCTATATATAAGGATATAATGCTTGTGGAATGATAACTTTGCAGATTCCTGGAGATTATAAGTTGGAGATTTTAATAAAAACTTTTTATGAAAACAAAACTTTCAAAAATTTCTGAAAATTAAATCTGACGCCGTCAGGTTGTAAAGCCTGACGCCGTCAGAAATGATCTGACAGAATTCTCATGTTACGTTTCCGGAAAAATTTTGGAAAAACCTATACCTTACTTCCTGGAATTCCTGCAAAACATCATTATGACTCGATACAAGCATTTGACTCAAACAAATACTAATATGTATGTTCATTTAATATTATTACGATTCATGTTCATTTGTTCTAATAAACCGATTTAGATTTCCCTTACACTTATCTTTTGCAAAATACCTTTATATGTAGTTAAGACGAAGTTAAAAACAAAATAAAGCATTTTCACAAATTAGTTTTGAACATGAATCAATAATAATAAAAATTAAACACACATACGGAAACAAATAAAATCAAACAAGCAAATAAATAAACACATAAAGCAAATAAAGCAAGTAACGCTTGGGTTGCCTCCCAAGAAGCGCTTGTTTTTGTTCGAGTCATGAGCCTGACTCTACCCTTATTTAATGGATAAAGGAGAGGTTTTCCCTACACTTAGGATTAAGTGCGGGTGATAGTAGCGATACACACCAGCTCGGTAGGAGTATGCCACGTGAGGAAAGAGTGGTGGATGAATTATATTCTCAAAGGGGTGTGCTCCTTTCATCATAACCTTGCCTAGTTCACTTTGGTCAATGGGTGATTTTGAGTTTCCTCCTAAAAAGGGATCATCTTCTATCAACTTCGAGAGATTCCTAGTTGGGAATCCATCTTGACCTAATAAACCCGGTTTAAACCCATAGTGTTTCTTGTGATCTATCATGAATGGGTGATG
This sequence comes from Artemisia tridentata subsp. tridentata, assembly GCA_021014915.2. NCBI lineage: Eukaryota > Viridiplantae > Streptophyta > Magnoliopsida > Asterales > Asteraceae > Artemisia > Artemisia tridentata. The sequence continues at coordinate 286,217,641 of CP139509.1, forward strand.
TAAGTATGTAAGGTCATGGTTCACTCCTATATTAGCTTCCTCACTACAAGGCTTAATGTCTACTACCTTAAACTTAAGATTACCCGGACTATATGGTTTGATGGGTGGATCGGGACCTAATTCAATTCCTAAGTTCACATTTAAGGATGGAAGATTAGGTAACGGTTTTGGTTTAGGCTCCGGTTCATCAAAACTAGGAACTTCCATAGAACTAAGAGTAAGGTTGTGATCACTAAAAGCATTCAAACCTATATCCTCTAGTTGTGTTTGGTTCAAAGGTTCTACCACTATTGGGGTTCCTATAGTCTCTTCTACTTCTTTCGGGTAAGTCACGGGCGGTGTATGTGCCTCAAATGATGGTTGGACTTTTGGGGTACTTGGTGGTCTTAGATTACTTACCTCATCATTCCTTATGTCAAGATCACCCATATCCTCATCATGTGTTTTAGTAGGATCTAACCCTAACATTTTACCAAGTATCTCAAGTGCTTCTCTAGGCATCTCAACTTCAATGTCCGAATCATAAGGATCATCCTGAATATTCTGACTGCTATATTCAAATTGCCCAAAAGATTCATCATGTGTTTCTTGAGATTCATCGTCATCGATCATAAAACCTAGGTCTTTTTGATCAATGTGATCATGCTCGGCTAGATCCTCCATCACATCAAGATAACCTAAGTGTTCACCCTGTATTATGGTAGTGCCTAACCATGACATGCAGCTAGGTGGTTCAACTCTACCCTCATCCCCAAACAAACTTGTTTCATGATCCTTGAAATTTGTGGTCAATTGACTTGTATTAATGTTTGTTGGGTTGTCTACCATATAATAATATTGGGCACAATTCTCAATAGCTTCCCATGCTTTCTCATCACTTAATTCCCTAATATCCCTGCCGGCAATATGGTAAATGTCCCTTTGGGCATGTCGGTCGACATGATTGTAAAAGATTTGAGTTAGGGACCAAAAATCGAAGTTATGATGAGGGACTTTTTGGAGTAAATATTTAAAACGAGTCCATGCATCATAGAGAGGTTCATCTTTATGTTGTTTAAACATCAAGATGTCATATGGAGTGGGTGAATTACGTGGTTGGTGGTATGGTGGATTCGCGTTCTCCATAATGGTGAACGGAAGAGTCAATGGAAATTACGAACAAACAAACAAAGAAATAAGATAGACTAAAGAAGACCTATAAAAATAAAATAAAAATCTCACTAGAAAGGAATCTAGTAAGTAGACCTAATAGAAATAAAAATTCAACCTAAACAATAACTATTCCCCGGCAACGGCGCCAAAAACTTGATGCGTGGGTTTTGCAACCTTACAACAGGTTTTACCTCTCGAGGGATCTCAAGAGGCTTACAACCCCACCAGGCAGTGTACCTGACCGATGTAGTATAGTGTAGTGGTAAGTACGGGGGATTGATCGTTCTCCACAGGGAATAGTGTTCGTTAGGTGTGAAAGGCTACTCTAATTAGGTCTAAGGGTTGAGGAAGATTCTTTTTATGTTTTTATAGTTTTTATGAAAGCAAGTAAAATCTCGGGTTTTGAAGGAGTGGGCGGAATTAGTTGCTAGTCAACTAACCCAAATTACTACAAATGCAAATAAAATAAAATAACAAAAATGAAAAGTGGTGAGAAACTTATGTGTAGAGAAATGTGTTTACTTAGATTTCCTTACTCCCTAACTATCTTTTACCGGTTAATTAGTGTGTATTAGTTGCGTGGATGACGGGTGTATTCCTTAATACCATTCGTGGGGTGGCGTACTTACTTCCCCAAACTCTACAAGCTCCTACTTCACTCCTATGTCGAGCCGGCTAGGAAGCTCCTAACATGGGATCACTAGAATTCGCTTGTGCATTAAATACAACCATAAAAACCTTTAGTACGCGTTTGGTTCATGTTTCTTAAGACGTTCAAGCAAGTTACCGAATAGGAAGTTAGCCAGTTTTCTTAAGCCTAACATAGATGAACAATCATCCAATACAACTAATAACACACTAACAACCAATAATCAATAGCTAGGTTTCATTAGATCTAAGCAAACACAAGATAAAATTAGCCTAACATGTTAAACAAAAGACAAGCATAAGATAGAATCAAACAACACATAGACATATTGAATGATTAATTGATAACTTATCTTTCAATGAAACATGGAAGATCTCAAGGCAAGAAGCCCTGAAAAAGTAGCTAAAATCGTCTTAGGGTTTTATCCCAAAATTCCACACACTAAGCTCTCCCTAATGACAAAAAATTAGAAAACTATATATAGACTTTGACATCTGACGGCGTCACCTTATGCATTGTGACGCCGTCACCTCGCCGCTTTTAGGGTTCCCGGATGACCATCTTGACGCCGTCCCTCTTTAGCTCTTCAAAAATCCATTCTGGCTTATCAAGGCTTGACGCCGTCGAACCCTGAACGTGACGCCGTCCCCTTATGATTTAAGCCGTGACGCCCTTGATTTAGTTAAAGCGTGACGCCGTCAGAATTCTCATGCAAACTCACTGGCCCGTCATGAGTAAATTTCACATCCAACTTTTCTTGCCAAGGCATGACGCCGTCTGGAGTTAATGTTGACGCCGTCAAGGGTAACTTTTAGCCGATTTTTGAGACTTTGCCGTTTTCTTCACTTTAATGCTCCAAAAACGTCCAAAATGCCTCCTTTTCCAGATTTCTCCTCAAAAGTACCTAAAATGACAAAAGGAACGATTTAGGGCAATATTTGATCAAATAAATACGATTTCGGGCTTAAATGACCCCTTAAAAGCGGTACACTTTTCGCCTCATCACTGTCGCAGGAAAAGAAATGCGGCTGAGCTACGAGAGCTCAGTGAGCAGATATAACGGTAACAAAGCAGTAATAAAGAATAGTACAGAGTGTCAGAAATATAAGTCATGCAGATATAATTAGAGTTAAAGGATAAACAAAGGAGTAAGGATAAAGGATAGGGAATAATAAATAGATAAAGGTAAAAGGGGAAACAGTGCAAAATATAATAAGGGTCAAAGGTAAGTAAATGTATATGGTATAGGGAGAACAGTAATCCACCACGAGCCCAGAAACAGAAGTATCATAACCATGTAACCATATCAGTAATCCAGAGGGGTTGCCTCTCAAGTAACCAGATAATATGAGGGGTGTCCTCATGTATCAAATACATATATGGAGTAGCTAGCTCCCAGAGGTTGTGAAAGACGTGTATCGCACACACCATCAGTCACCAGAGATATAACAGACAATATAAACAGATAACAGAAACAGAACAAATCTAGGATGCATCCATACGCCCCAAGTGGCCAGAGTCTACCAATAAACACCAGATAAAATAAAGTCAGGGACGGGATAGGTCATCTCTCTCCTACCCTAGAGTCAAGTCATCGGTGCATCAATGACAAGGACATGAACACCTCATGCCTAGTGAGTTGGCTCGGGTATCAAACCGTGGTCAGAGTCAGATATCATATCAGAGGGTCATGAATAAAGGTTCATGTCAAAAGGTTCATGTCAATTATTTCAGGAGTAATATCAGAGGTTCAGAAATAAATCAGGTTTATATCAGAGTTTATAAACATGTTCAAGTCCAGGTCCAAAAATAGTATATCAGATTAATGCTTATATCAAAGTTCAAATTAAGTTTCAAAACAAGAGTTTATAGCCAGGTTTAGAATAAGGTTCAAATCAAGGTTCAATAGGTCATATTAAAAGTTCATAATCAAAATGGTTTATAGGTTCATAGAGAAGATTTTTAATTCAAAGGTTTCATATTAAACTTGTATTTAGAATAATCTTTCAGTGACTTTCATAAAATGATGCTTAGTAAAACCTTTTTATAAAGATAGTCTTTTAAAGAGATTTTCATAAAACCTTTAGTGCAGTTCCAATCCAAAAATTGGTATAACATCGTATTCAAAACTTTTCTCAAAACCCTTTTCATATTATCAAGGAAAGTTTCCAATTTCAGTTATAATGTCAAAATGAATCTTCAGGGTATTCAGAGGTTTGCATATTCAGGTCACAAGGTGAAGAACGAATCATGTCAAGTATCAAAGGAATAAAACAGGGTTCAGTTTATCAAGGGAACTCAGAATCAGATACCATATCAGGAAGGTTCATAATCAAATTCTTATAACAAGGTTCCAATCAGGGATTTATAAACAAGGGAATCATATGAAAGGTTCAAGTAAACGGGATCATAGCAATGGCATCAATACAGAAACTGACAGATCAGAAAATGAAAGAGATCATGAGAAACCTGTGAGAAGGTTCAGAATATTTGTACCTTAGCAAAGCAAAACAATCAGAGAAGAAAACCGAGACCGAAGCTACTCCCTCTTTACAGAATCTACACGGATTAATAATGACGAATTACTTATAAGCCCATTTTAATCAGATTTACCCATTTAGGATTTAATATGACAACGCATAAAAGTTTTAGGGTTCAAAGTGTTAATATAGAAATTTCAGGGTCTACCATGTAAATTTATCATTGTTTAGGGTTAGATGTGCCAATTTTGCTTTTAGGTTTGTATAGCACACGCTTTAGCTTTCAAGTGGAATTACACATGCCATTTTCATTTCCATTGCTCACGCAAACTTTATTTTAGTTGATATGAAAATTATTGAAATCATGCACTCATATTCTATATTTATTTCGTTCAACATAGCCATACCGACAATCCAATCATTCCACTTTTTATATATAATCTTACCCATACCATATATCCACTTGACACGACACAAGCATGTAGAATATGTCCAGTGTATATTATTCCAGTGTATACGTCCTTTATATACATGTGATCTGATCGTTACTTCATGTTCATTAAGAACCCAAGTTTCATGCAACAAAATCTGATTTAGATGACCAAATAAAACCCTCTTCGCCATGTATATATTTACACCTTTCAGCATTAGTTTTCTTTACCATTTTATGAGATCAAGGTTCATTATTTCATGTAACATTCATCAGGTTTCAGATCATATAATACTGATTAAAACAAACGTAACAAGATCATAAAATAAGTTCATACACACACTGATTTAGAGAACAGAAATGGACCCAATATCGCCTTACATAAATCATCATTTTATGTGTTCTAAATATCCTTCATTTAATGCGTCATTGAGGCTGATTTTAGGGTAGGTTTATTTAATATTATTAGTCGACGTAGGGGCTGGAAACACGACACCAAAACAGCCACGAACTCGACACAAATGTGGTCTTAATAATACGACACACACAAAATACACAAATGGCTTTTATGTGGCACACACATATGTATTTCCTTATCATATTATTTAACGAAACATTTAGACTTGGTTTCATATCATACGTATGTATATCAAAATAGTCGGATCAAGAAGTACATCAAGGTGTTCAAGGTTTACCTCAGGTCGGATGGTGCGGACGGAACCAGAATCAAGAACGAATCACGCATGGAAACAAGACCCACGACTCCACATGATCACACCACCCACACCTTCGAGCCTAAAGTTACCACGCATTTCTTCAACTCTTGTCGCCTTCTGATTCATGGAGAATAAAATGGAGCAGTTGCTTGTTGTTTGTGTTGTTTATGTGTAGTGTCTGTCGTATGGTTGGAATGGGGAATGAAACGTATCAAGACAATTAATAAAAGGAGCGTGCCTATTGTGTAAATAAGGTAGTAATTTTCCTTTAAATGGCTTTTAATACAATCGGTTATGAATTGGTGATTGGGCGAAAATTGTGGCTGTTATTTGTGTAAAAAGGGAACAATTTATTTTGGGTAGATAAAGTTAATGAGCGAATGACCATTTAGTGATATTAGGAAGATTTAATTTGCAAAGGATTTTCATATTATAAATGTGTACTTAAGTTAGGTTATATTAGTTGTCATAACATTATACCATATAGTCTCTAGGTGTCAAAATAATTGTTACAACTTAGGTAAAAGTTAAATGTAGACGTAAAATTAGGAATCCGAATTTCCGGGTTTTACAACTCTTCCCCTCTAAAATAAAATTTAAGTCATCGAAATTTGAAGTCGCAAAGTTAGATGAAGTCTTAGCAAATCGCAAAAGATCGTCACAAACATTCTCACGCCCGGGGAGGTTCTTCCAAAAAGGATCTTCAAACCAAATAGTTTCTCATGACTCAATCAAAACAAGGTGGGTTCAAATTCCTCAGAAGGAGACAAATTAGGTTGATTTGATCAAAAGGCCCATGCCACATAAAATGGACGATAGGTGAATCTTCTAAAAAGCTTATGTGAAATACGGACAGAATCTCAAATCAAATTAACTGTATCATCAGTATAGGGCTCTACAAGGAGTTCAAGATATATAACTGAGGTCAACAGAATGCAAAACGAGAGTCCAAACTCATCCATATATCTAATGAACGAAAGCAGAGTATACGCATTGGTAGAATGAACCTAATGTCTCACTAATCACGGATAAACCAACGGAGATCAGATTCTAAACTTCTTAGATACTCCCCCAAGATATCCTATAGCCACAATGAGTGCACGTTATATGGTGTAAGTATTATCACGTTGATCAGGCGTCATAATACTAGCACCACATAAATATGCCTTCATGATGATCATACTTTATCTCGAGTCGTGTGTATAACAACCTATCTTAATCCACCTAGTACTTCTACAATCTCAGAGCCAATAAGATCAATGACATACTTAAGATGGTAACCAAACTATTCGCGAGAGTATCAGAATTCTAGATTGCCTAGCAGAAGTAAGGTACACCGCCACAAGCATCAGATTTTCCACAGTTCGCCTACATTCCTCAGAACAAAACCATCATCGAACATACGAAAATAAGCACGGGGCTGAAATGCTTCTAGGAAACTTAAATCATTAGCGGATCTTATCATGATATAACGAAGCTTAAAGGAGTCAACGAAAATGAAACTAATCGTCAATAACTTCGGTCTTCACAGAATCAATTCTTCCAAACATAAAAGGTCTGATTCAGAAATCCGTTCATTCAAAATATCAAATCTCTTCAAGTACGGTTAATAAGTCTTCGTTTTTCCATCAATCTGGGAGTGAAGCAAAATCATCTGGTTCATCGCGCCTCCTGCAGTTCATCTTGGAATGTGATGGAGTAATGTGAATTTCGGGCACGATCTTTAAGTTTCTTCATCATTCAGTCTGCTTCCGCTCTCAATTCACCTTAGTACAACCAAGATGAATAGGGAAGTGAGACTGTACGTCTTCATCAGCTCCAGGTTCGCCGTCTTTCTTCTGCATCTCCAACACTTCTGTCTTGTAAGGAATGTCTTCACTCTTCAGGGTAGTCACCGCTGTTGTCAACTCTAGGTCAGGTAGTGAAGTAATACTTCTGATGCGTTTCTAGTTGTCTTGATGCATACGCAAAACCTTCTGAGTCTCTTTCTGAAATATCTCAAAATTTGTTCCGTCTGTAGGTATGGAAACAAATTTCTATTTCAGCTTTCCAAAACTCCGTTCTCAATCAGACTAAGCTGTTTCTCTCTGGTCACGAAATTTATCAAGGGTAACGCAAGTTGTAAACGTCTTCAGAATTCTGATGCAAGGTTCAAAAGATTTCAGTTTACCATTTTGTTATCGGTCTTGACCATTCGGTGATAGTTTCAAAATTCGCGGGATTTAAAAGGGATATTCTCAATCAAGAAAAAACCGTTGTCTCAACAGATATCAATCTCTCAGAATGCACAAGTGATCGCCAAATTTCTTACAAAGTGCAAAAATGATTTTCATGTTCTTCTTCGTCTCCGAATGTACTATTAAGTCATACTCACGAGAACACATTCATTTATCAAATTTACAGAATAGTCAGAGCTTTAGCTAATACTATTAGCGTCACTAACCATCATAACAGACGTTGCGAATACGGAAGGTGATTCTAAGAATAACCTCAATTCATGCTTTCATCTGAAGGAAACTTCGTGCTCTGAAATTGAATAGATATAAAGTCGTTTCAGGGTGGAGAAATAAGGGTTCCAAATAGCAATACGGTTCAGCTTCCAGAAATCAATACATATCTCCTGTCATCATTCTTCTTTATCGCGAACAAAACTGAAATACGCCAAGAAAATGCACTAAAGCAAACTTAATTCACACTCCGGTCGAAAACTTGGTGGTTCAATCAGAAATCGTGTTTCAGAAAATTTAGGGTGCCAAGTATTTCTCAAGATGAGGTTCATTCATGGGTTTAAGGAAGACTTCGTAACCGCGAAAGTAACACACGAGTCTCCAGAGTAATAGCGATAGCAGAAAGTTTAACGATCGGAAATCGTGGTAGGGAGTTCAAAATTGTTTCAAACGCCAAAGGTGAGACATGGGAGGATAGTTGTCAATATTTTGGATGTTCAAATAATCAACCCTTTATTTAGAATAAAATCGGAGTTAATTACCCAAGGAAAGACAGATCAATATAGCAAATCTTATCGTTCAAAATGAGAAGGAAACATTCTTATACTCGTGGTTAAACACCACAAGGCTTTTCATAAGGACAGAGATGGGTAAGACAAATTCAAATAGCGTCAGAAAATTCATAGATGCTTATCAAAAGCAAAAGACAAATAACAGAAGGTGTCAAGTACGTCATCGCCAAGGAAATTTTCAGAATGCCCGACGAGGCATCAAAATGATTAACAGAAGGATCAGAGGTCAGAGTCGGACTCTGCAGACAAGGATCAAATAGTGTCAGGCCATATTATGCAGTTTTCAATGCCTTCCAGATTTATTTAATTCTCAAATCTTGGGTAGTGCAAAGCATAAGCTTTCAATTTCTAAAAGTGATCTTAACAGACTTAAATCAAAAGCAGGGCACGAATCAGAGTGATGCGGAAGCAAAATACTTAAACAAACGCCTTATAGTCTACCCATTCCTCACTGGTCAAAACTTAAGTTCATATCAAGAAATCCTAAAGCAAGTTCTCAGGGTGTTCTCCTATGTTATTACAGTGGAAGCCTAATGGTCCAGAACTCACAGGTCAAGGGTAAATGTATTACGAGTCGCAGCCTGTCTCTCTGATACCATAAATTGTAACACCCCGACCCGACAAGGGTAGAGATGTCACAACAATGGTGACATATCAGAAACATACACAAGCATACATCTTCAATAATACAAAGGAATCCAAAGGTTACAAGAAATTACAAGGAGATACAAATTTACAAAGGAACAAATACTAAGTCTGAAAATATAAATTCTTCTAGTCATCTATATCAAATGGCTATCACAGTGTAGTCTTCTAAGTCCAATGGTACTCTCCACTCATACCCAGCTTCCTACTAAAACCTGTCGCAGGAAAAGAAATGCGGCTGAGCTACGAGAGCTCAGTGAACAGATATAACGGTAATAAAGCAGTAATAAAGAATAGTACAGTGTGTCAGAAATATAAGTCATGCAGATTTAATCAGAGTTAAAGGATAAACAAAGGAGTAAGGATAAAGGATAGGGAATAATAAATAGATAAAGGTAAAAGGGGAAACAGTGCAAAATATAATAAGGGTCAAAGGTAAGTAAATATATATGGTATAGGGAGAACAGTAATCCACCACGAGCCCAGAAACAGAAGTATCATAACCATGTAACCATATCAGTAATCCAGAGGGGATGCCTCTCAAGTAACCAGATAATATGAGGGGTGTCCTCATGTATCAAATACATATATGGAGTAGATAGCTCCCAGAGGTTGTGAAAGACGTGTATCGCACACACCATCAGTCACTAGAGATATAACAGACAATATAAATAGATAACAGAAACTGAACAAATCTAGGATGCATCCATACGCCCATTTTAATCATGACGAATTAATAATGACGAATTACTTATAAGCCCATTTTAATCAGATTTACCCATTTAGGATTTAATATGACAATGAATAAAAGTTTTAGGGTTCAAAGTGTTAATATAGAAATTTCAGGGTCTAACATGTAAATTTATCATTGTTTAGGGTTAGATGTGCCAATTTTTCTTTTAGGTTTGTATAGCACACGCTTTAGCTTTCAAGTGGAATTACACATGCCATTTTCATTTCCATTGCTCACGCAAACTTTATTTTAGTTGATATGAAAATTATTGAAATCATGCACTCATATTCTATATTTATTTCGTTCAACATAGCCATACCGACAATCCAATCATTCCACTTTTTATATATAATCTTACCCATACCATATATCCACTTGACACGACACAAGCATGTAGAATATGTCCAGTGTATACGTCCTTTATATACACGTGATCTGATCGTTACTTCATGTTCATTAAGAACCCAAGTTTCATGCAACAAAATCTGATTTAGATGACCAAATAAAACCCTCTTCGCCATGTATATATTTACACCATTTCAGCATTAGTTTTCTTTACCATTTTATGAGATCAAGGTTCATTATTTCAAGTAACATTCATCAGGTTTCAGATCATATAATACTGATTAAAACAAACGTAACAAGATCGTAAAATAAGTTCGTACACACACTGATTTGGAGAATAGAAATGGACCCAATATCGCCTTACATAAATCATCATTTTATGTGTTCTAAATATCCTTCATTTAATGCGTCATTGAGGCTGATTTTAGGGTAGGTTTATTTAATATTATTAGTCGACGTAGGGGCTGGAAACACGACACCAAAACAGCCACGAACTCGACACAAATGTGGTCTTAATAATACGACACACACAAAATACACAAATGGCTTTTATGTGGCACACACATATGTATTTCCTTATCATATTATTTAACGAAACATTTAGACTTGGGTTCATATCATACGTATGTATATCAAAATAGTCGGATCAAGAAGTACATCAAGGTGTTCAAGGTTTACCTCAGGTCGGATGGTGCGGACGGAACCAGAATCAAGAACGAATCACGCATGGAAACAAGACCCACGACTCCACATGATCACACCACCCACACCTTCGAGCCTAAAGTTACCACGCATTTCTTCAACTCTTGTCGCCTTCTGATTCATGGAGAATAAAATGGACCAGTTGCTTGTTGTTTGTGTTGTTTATGTGTAGTGTCTGTCGTATGGTTGGAATGGGGAATGAAACGTATCAAGACAATTAATAAAAGGAGCGTGCCTATTGTGTAAATAAGGTAGTAATTTTCCTTTAAATGGCTTTTAATACAATCGGTTATGAATTGGTGATTGGGTGAAAATTGTGGCAGTTATTTGTGTAAAAAGGGAACAATTTATTTTGGGTAGATAAAGTTAATGAGCGAATGACTATTTAGTGATATTAGGAAGATTTAATTTGCAAAGGATTTTCATATTATAAATGTGTACTTAAGTTAGGTTATATTAGTTGTCATAACATTATACCATATAGTCTCTAGGTGTCAAAATAACTGTTACAACTTAGGTAAAAGTTAAATTTAGACGTAAAATTAGGAATCCGAATTTCTGGGTTTTACATCTTTGTTCTTCAAGCAATGTTCTTGTGATTGATTTTCCTTTGACTTGTGTGATCTTTGAGCATTCTTTGAGATCATCAGACACTGTAAATCTCCAAGTCATCCTTTGTAGCATTGCCTTCATGTGTAGTAGTGACCATCGGACCAGCATGCTCACACTTTTCTGGATCATGAAACTTTGCATCAGAGTTGCGAAAGCATTGTTGTAGATCTTTCACTTATCATGATTTCTTTAATTGTGAGTGTGAAGTGTGAGCATGAGGTTATGAATTGACATCTCATTGGCCATCAGCTGCCATCGTCGGGTATTCCTGCAAACAATAGTTAGCAATAAACACACGAAAGTGTCTTTGTTCACTTTCGTTGAATAGGGTTGCAAGAACCACGATTCCCCGTTGATCAGTATAAATACTGCCTGTGATCAGGTATAATTCCGAAGAATCTCCTTGACAGGGTTTCGCAGCTGTACTAGCCGTTCTCAAACCGGAGTGTCTCAAAGTTGACAAAGCACGGAGTGAGTGAATCGGCGAATTAGGATTTACTGATTAATGAGAAATTGATTTGAAAAACATTCTCGTATTACTGAATAAATAGTTTTTTAATTCGACGAAAGTTTTGTGAACAAAATCATGTTTCAATCACTAATACTTTTGTTTGAAAATTTATGCACTCAATGTGCTCGAAAACAGTTGTTGAGCACATCGAAAGGTTTTTCCAAAAGTATCCGTCAATTCATCTCCTAGAACAAATTTGATTCAAATGCAAATCGCCCCATCGTTTCTTTCCAGTTGTCACTAGTTTGATCCATGAAGGATCTCACATGTCACCTACCAAGAGCTTGTTTGATGTTTGCTCTAGAAGGATTTCCATCTTCATTGTGAATACTTACATATCACTCGGATGTTCTGGCAATACCACGAGGATAATGCGTAGGACTCTTAAGATCTTACTTGTTTCCACAGTTTGTGAAACCCAAGTGAATAAATTATTAGTGTCCTAGCAAGATTTATGGATGATCTCTTGGCTCTAGACTCAATAGTGCGCTTTGATTTAGTAGTTGGAGGCTGGAGTGGTATCTCCTGATTCAATATCAACATGACTTGTAATGAGCGGTCGATAGATAATACAGGGTTCCCCGTGAGAATGAAACAAGTCCTTTTAAGAGAACTTGAGTGGCTAGAAGGTTTAGTGCAGTGTGTCACTGGGTCCATGATGTCTTGTCTTCAATACCGGCATTACCTTAGAAGTAACCAGTAGCATATGAATTGAACCCGGTTTCTGCCCTAAGGTTGAATATTTGGAGGGCTATTTCTTTTCACCCTTTATCTTTACATTTCTTTTTCATTCTTCAACCCCTTCAGCACTTACCGAGACTTCATCACTAGCACCTTGTTGGGTTTGTTCCAGTACCAGTTCCATCTCAGTCGGCACTCTTCCCTTATTCTCACTTTTCTCCTTTTTTCATCGTTCCTAAGGACTTCTATTCTAACTACAGGATTGTCCCTGGGAAGATCCCTCCGGTTATGGCTGGTTCATGGGAACTGATACCTAACCTTGCCATCCTTATAACTCCAGTACATTAAATAAAATGGTCAGTCTTTGATATTCTTCCACAATTGCCATCATAAATCATTCGCTCCCCCTCAATATGTGCATCGATATACGAAAGAGTTTAGCACATATGAGAGAGACTACACTTGAGTCCAAAAGATCACATTTTATCAGTTTTCATATTTAAATCACATTCTCTCCCCCGATCAAAAATTTCAAACCTTTTGAGATTAAGGATCTCAATTGATTTAAGTATGTCAGCAATTATGGGAGAAAATGTGGTCTGATTCAATATATACTGATAATGGAACATTACTATGCTCCCCCTCAATCAATGAGGGAGAATGTTAGTGTCAGAAATGATGAGTTTATAAATGATTTTGGAGTTTAGCGAGAACCTCATGAAAAGATTCATATTCTGACAAATAACAACACATGTTTATTCATTACTTGAACCATACAAAGATACCATTTGATGACCTAAAATAAAATTTGAAATCACTCTCCCCCTCAATCTATGACCCGTTATCAATTTAAAATTTTATGAAAAATTAAACCTTTTGTCATAGATTGAGTGGCAAATTTTATGGAAAAAAAATTTAAGTTCAATTGATTTTCAAATACTGTTTTATACCACCATTTTAGATACAAATTATTTTTCTGAAGAATCATAGATGGAAAAAAATTGTTTTGGTAAAAGAAGACATCTCTTCTGAATCAGGAAATAATGCACTGAAGCGTACACTAGATCGAGGGTGCACGGATGTAAAGTAATCCATGCCCGGGAGAACTTAATCACCCGTTGTTAGGAACAACCGTCTTTTTGGCGACGTGCTTTCCTCATTTTGAAAAACGGGTTGCGTATCTGAAATAATAGCAAGCCATCTAGGCATGTTTTGAGAAACAATTTGAACTTCTGCTCGAACTTCATTTAAAGACCCGTGTCATTGTTGAATGACATTTCTAGGACCGTAAATGTTATCGATACCAGAAGACATGCCTTGAAAAACTATTTTTGGAATTTTCTATTTTTCTGATTTTTATGGTTTTTCTTGGTTTTATATTTTTGTATTTTTGTTTTTGGTATAAAATATATACAAAGGATACATGAGGCAAATCCATTACTCCTCAGTCTCTTCCTGAAGGCTTTTGAGTGTTTCTGGCTTCAGACTCTTCATACCAAGGCGCGGGAGAATAAACTGGAACCGTTCTCTCGGAAGTGCTTTAGTAAAGATATCTGCTAGCTGGTACTCAGTCCTCACAAAGTATAGTTCAACCACACCCTTTTCAACCTGTTCCCTAATGAAGTGATGTCGGATATCGATGTGCTTTGATCTAGAGTGTTGGACATTGTTGCAGCAGAGAGCAATGGCACTTTTGTTGTCACAATAAAGAGGAATCTTGTTGTATACAAAGCCATAGTCTGAAAGTTGGGATTTCATCCATAGGATTTGAGCACAACATGAAGACATGACGATGTATTCAGCCTCTGTACAAGACATGGAAGTACTCATTTTCTTTTTAGATGACCAGCTCACCAACTTTTCTCCTAAAAATTGAGCACCTCCCGGCGTACTTCGACGAGTATCTTGACACCCTGCATGGTCTGCATCTGCATAGGTTGTTAGTTCCATGGCGGTCTCCTTCGGATACCAGAGACCCATGTGAATGGTTCTTTGGAGATACCGAAAGACCCGCTTTACCACTTCAAGGTGCTTTTTGGTAGGCTTAGCCTGATACCAAGCACACATGCATACAGCGAATAGAAGATCTGGCCTACTGGCAGTGAGATACATCAAGGATCCAATCATACTACGGTATTTAGTTTGATCAACCGGGATCCCAGAGAGGTCCTCATCCAGTTTTGTTCTCTCTACCATGGGAGTGTCAACAGGGTCACATAAATCAAATCCAAATTTCTTTAATATTTCATTAGCATATTTAGATTGATTTATGAAAATGCCTCCAGGACGTTGAGAAATTTGTAAACCTAAGAAGAAAGACATTTGTCCCATCATTGACATTTTAAATTTCGATCTCATCTCTTTTGAAAAATGATCACATTCCAATGGGTCGGTCGAGGCAAAAATAATATCATCAACATAGATTTGAACATGAAGTAAATGTTTGCCTGTTTTCTGAGTAAACAATGTGGGATCAACAACGCCTTTGGAGAATTTGTTTGCCAGAAGGAACTTTGACAGTGTATCGTACCATGCCCTAGGCGCCTGCTTAAGGCCATAGAGAGCCTTTTTCAAACGATAGACATAGTTAGGATGATCAGGGTCCACAAAACCTTCTGGTTGACTGACATAGACAACTTCATTTAGCTCACCATTTAAGAATGCAGTCTTCACATCCATTTGGTAGACTGTCATGTTCTTGCTAGCAGCATTAGCGAGGAAGATTCTGATAGCTTCAATTCGAGCAACAGGTGCGAATGATTCCTCAAAGTCTATGCCCTCTTCTTGACGATATCCCTTTGCAACTAGCCGTGCCTTGTTTTTCAGAACGTCACCATGCTCATCAAGTTTCACTTTGAAGATCCACTTAAGAGCTATAATCATAGCACAGTCTGGAGGTGGTACTAATTCCCATACTTCCAATCGATCGAACTCGTGAATTTCTTCTTGCATAGCATTGAACCAACAATCTTTCGAGATGGCAGTCTTGAAGTCTTTAGGTTCGACTTTTGATAGTACTGAATTATAAAAGCACCACAAGGCATCAGTGGCAAGTTGTTTTCGTATAGATACCAGACAAGAAGGATTCCCAATAATGTTGTCAATCGGATGATCATTTTTCCATTTTCTGAGATGTTCATGTGGTTGAGGACAGGGAACTGATGTAGCCATGTTAGGATCTCTTGAAGGAGATGCATCATTAGATGATTTAGGAGCAAATATGTTCATGAACGAAACATCATCAGCAGGAGAAAAAGGATTCACATCTAAAGAATTATCAACTACAAAGCTTTGTTGTACCGAAGGAGATTGAATATTCGATGATGATGGTGAGTGACAGGCAGATGGTGCGTCTTGACTAATTAAGGCACATACAGATGGACCATCTGAGTTGTGTGGAATTGGAGCATCAGTAACTGGAGGTAAAGGTGGAGCTTCATATGTAGTATCAACAGTTGGTGGCTCAAAGTATTCATCACACATCGGATCAAACAAATTCTTCAACTCATCACTCGTAGGGGTTACATAAGGAACTGCAGGAGTGGGACGTTGTACAAGACCTGAACTAATTGGTCCAGGAGATAAAAGATTAGGTGCGGGTCCAGAACTTGTGTGTCCAGGAGCCGTTTGCTCAATCAGCTCATCGAATGTCACGTGAATGGTTTCCATAATTTGTCGGGTTCGTTTGTTGTAGATTCGGTGTCCCTTGCGACCTGATGCATACCCAACGAAGAATCCAATATCTGCTTTAGCCTTTAGTTTTCCCAGATCCTAATTGTCATTTGTAGGGTAGCATAGAGTACCAAACACTCGCAGAAAAGAAAGATCAGGTTTCTTGCCATGTATCAGCTCATATGGAGTTTTGTTGTGAAGAGTATGTATCAAGGATCGGTTTTGGGTGTAACAAGCTGTAGCAATTCCTTCCGCCCAAAGAAGCATCGGTGCCTTGGAAAATATCAGCATAGTTCGTGCAGCTTCCACAAGAGTACGATTTCGTCTTTCAACAACCCCGTTCTGCTGAGGAGTGCGTGGAACACTTTTCTAGTTAGTTATGCCAATACTTTCATAAAATTGAATGAGTTGTTTGTTAACAAACTCAGTTTTATTGTCTGTGCGGATGATTCTGACGGTTTTGTTGAGTCTTACTTGTAGCTGTTTGACAAGTTTGATGATAACCTCTGGAGTCTCGTCCTTGGTTCTCAAAAACTTCACCCCATGTAAACCGAGAGTATTCGTCGACCACCACAAGAATATATTTCTTCCCATTTATACTCTGCACTCTCATTGGTCCGCATAGATCCATGTGAAGGGTGTGAAGAGCTTCCATAATGGTGTTGACAGACTTGGATTTGTGAGTATGCTACTTGCTTTTTCCCAGTTGACAAGCAGAAAAAACATGATCTTTTTCAAACTTTAATCTGGGCATACCTCGAACAAGATCCTTGCGAGTAAGTTCATTTATGGTGCCGAAGTTTAAGTGATTTAAACGACGGTGCCAAAGCCATGATTTGTTCTTTGAGGCCTTTGACAGCAAACAAATAGGAGAGGACCGCATTATGTCTTCAATAGAGATGGTGTATAGATTAGTGCCACGATTGCCTTTAAGGAGATCAATACCATCCAATTCTCTGACGAAACATGTGTGTTTTCTGAAAGCAACTTCAAGATCGGAATCACAAAATTGACCAACAGAGAACAAATTGTACCCAAGTCCTTCCACGTAGTATACCCTGGAAATTACACTGTCACCAAAAACATAATCTCCATAACCCATAATTGCCCCAAAATGGTCGTTCCCGAATCTAATTGTCCTGATAAATTTATTCACAAAATTCTTGAGCCGTGAGCGATCCCCGGTCATATGTTTTGAGCAGCCTGAGTCCAAATACCAAAGGACGATTTGTACTACCTGCATTTGAAAACAGACAACGATGGATAACTGAAAAAAGTGGATCCCCACGTGCAACTGGGGTCCGTTTGGTTAGCACAAACAAACTCTGGAACTACAGGATTCATAGATGCCATGGTATTCACAGTGGAAACTTCACTAGTAGCAGCAATTGACCTAGTTACAGGGCATTGTGTCTCTAAAGCGAAAATTCGACTAGTTGGCTTCCATTCCTTAACAGTCACTACTTTATGATTAGTCATTCTAGTTAAGGGGCACTGATCTCCTAAAGTGAATTTTCTTCCAGTGGGTCTCCATTGATAACCAACATTAGCAAACATTTTTCCTGTTGCTTTCCAAATTTGCTTACTCAGTTTAGGTTTCCTAACATTCTTAACTGGGGATCATTGAGAAGACATCAAGAATGACACAACACATTCATCAGGATTACCAGAAATTAAGCATTCATTACATGTCTTACAAATAGCATTAGAATTCGAATTAATTACAGTACGCTTATAGCTAATACGAGAATCAACACGATTCTTTTTGATCAAATCAAGTTTATTGTTCCTAAGATGGTCTTCTACTTTCTCCTGATGAGCACTCTTAGCTGGCGCAGTCCTATCTTTCTTTGTATTGCGACTAGGCTTTGACCTGCTAGCTTTAGTGTTACTATTTACTCATGTAGAAGTAATGATGGGAACATTAGTTTGTTTCACTGCCATTTTTTTTCTAGTTTTGATGTGCTAGGTTCAGATGTCGTTAATGGTACATCAAATGTAACATGCTTGTTCTTAGTCATTGAGGATGATGCAATAAACCTATCTCGCTTGTTATCAATCTTAGGACATGTGCCAATGACGTATTCTAAGAGTTCCTGAGATCGTTTAGTGAGGAAGCAGGCATCTACAACTGCACTATCAAGTGGTTTATCTATCTTATCCTCTTCTACGGTCTCACAAAGAATGTCAAGACTATCCTTAAGATATGTGAGATAAACATGATGAGCTGACCTATTGTTCCTAAGAGGAAGCGGAATGGTCACAGCATCAATTGCATATTTTCTACCAGCAGAAACCTTCGAAACAATATTATCACTGGTGATGACTGGCATTTTCCCTTTCACCTGAGCCTTTAGATTCTCAATCTCATTAAGCAAATAAGTTATTTTTTCATTGGTTTTATCATGTGTGATTTTAATCGAATCATATAACTCTTTGTAACGCTGTTTAACATTAGAGTTTTCAGCTTGAAACCAATCATTTTCATGTTGTAATTTATTGATGGTGTCTTGATAGTGAAAATTCTGAGAATCTAAAGACGATGGTTAATGGGTGCCATTCACATCACTCTTATTCGATTTTGATTGGGCAATTTGGGCCCTCAATTTTCGAATCGTGTTAGTGTGAGCTTGAACTTTTTCATCTCGTTTGCTTAATTCAAAATATGCATCAAATTCAGGAGCATCCAAATATGTCTTGGCATTTGAGATTTTAATTCTTTCTTCTAAATGTTGATATTTTAATTGCAAATTAAGATTATCAACCTCTAATTTTGAAAAATGCCTGACCATGTTATCATGGTCATCATTTTGGATTTTCTCATGCAATTTTAAATTCTCCCCCTCAAGCTCAACAATACGATTCTGGGTAACATTCAATGCAATAGACAACTCATGAAATTGACAAGAAGTTAAGGCATAATCAGTAGCAGTATAAAATACATCTTGTGCAATACATCTAGCAATCGTATTCTCATTAGTGATGATAATGTTCTTTCTTTTAACCTCACAACATTTAAGATCAATAGCATTTTGTTTTCCCAAGTTTTCCATATCTTTAAACACTTCTTTCATTTCTTTTAATTCAGTTTCAAGGGTTTTTTTTCCATGCCCTCGAAATGTTCTTTGAGAAGTTTAAAAAATGGAATAACCTCAGTTAAGTAGCACCGTTTTGTCTGTTCAAAGCCCCTTTCCCCTTCAGTAATTCCCGTTGGCGTAATTCTCTTCTTACATGTTTTATCGAAATCAGCAAATAGTTGACAAAGAACATATATGCTAATTAGAGTTTTACATTCTGTGGGAAGAGTTAAAGGAACTAAGTGCATGGGTGTATTAGGTGGGTACACCGTTGCTGCAGCTATCTTTCTAAAGGGTAGAGTTTTGGCTTGAAGTTCTTCGGCTTTCATTTTTTCTAAGTCTAAGGACCAAAATATTTGTTTTGGAGTCAACTTAGTTTGAGGTACAAAAATAGCCAATCGGTTCTCCTCAGAGTAATCATGGGGTTTGATTATGACTCGATTTGCTATACATTTGGGATCCTTCATTTTTTCAGCCAATATTTCTCTATTTATTACTTCTATCTCATTACTCTCTTCAAATGATGACACATTAGGAGGGGTATGACCAGGCTTAAGCATTACATTTGCATCATATAATGCAGGTTGAGCAACTTTAACACTCCTAAGAAAAACTGATTTAGGTTCACCTACATCCTTTACACTATTTTCATCACACAACTTTTTATGCTTTTGAATCATTTGAGCAGTTTGTCTGGTCTGGTCTTGTGTGTACAACTGGTTTTCAATCTTATTCTTTAACGTTTTAAGTCTGGAAAAATCATTTAAGAGTTTTGTTTCTTTTTCTTTGAAATCATGTTTTAGTGTAATTACACTTTCTTGGATCTCCTGTTTTTGTTTAACAGTTTGATCAAGTTGTTTCGTAAAGAATATAACTCCTTTTTCAATGTTTCTTCCCTCAAAACTACGTTCGGTTATGAATGTACGCATTTGACTATCCATTTTCTGCTCGCGTTCAGTTAGCTCAAATTTTGCACGTTGTTCATATATGGCCACCTGATCTTTATAGATGTTAAGTCTAGTGGTCAAAGTGTCATCAGGGATAAACACGGTGTTCTCATGCAACTCACAAGTATTATCAACAATAGAAGATGCACTACTTGGTACAACAGACACGTCGTTGTGATTCACATATTGTTCATATGAGATAACATTACTATTTCCCATATCAGCAGTATCTGATTCAACAGCATTTGTTGGTTGTACTTCGTTAGGAATCTTTTGTTCATGCAACACATTATCATCATTAATAACAGAAGATACCCCACTAGGATCAACAGACGCTTCGTTGTGTTTCACATGTTGTTCATATGGGTTAATATCGCTATTTCCCATATCAACAGCATATGATTCAACAACATCTGTCTGTTGTACTTTGGTGGGAATCTTCTGTTCATCGACCATGTTATACATGTCATACAACTTTAGTACCTCATATATGACAGATGCATTGGAAGAACCAGATTGTTGTGGTGATGAGACTGCAGAAGACAGATTAGCCATGAAGATGGTTTGAGCAGTGGGTTCATCATCAACGTCTGAGTCAAAAGCATCACAGTCATCAACTTGGAAGATGTTGGGATCATTTAGTGCCAAGTCCTGAACTGCTTGATCATCCACATCAGCATCAAACGTGTTTCCCTCATCACCAACAAGAATAAAATAACTCTTCTTCATTCAAAGCTACTCCATTCTCTTGAGCTTGCATCAACAACATCTTATCTTTGAAGTAGTCAGAGTTCTGTGGACGTTTTGGTTGAGTGCAGTTCCTTGCTATGTGTCTTAGTCCACCACAGTTGTAACATTTGATTTGCCTTCCCTGTCCCTGATTAGCATTCCCAACCCTGTTCTGTATGTTACCCCGACCAATGTTCCTTTGATTCACATTCTGCCTTCCCTGAACATTCTGAACCACAACCCTTCCATCTTCCACTGTTGCTTGATTATGTGGATTTGATGAAGTTCGAAGTTGGTTGTTGGTTTGAGGGAGTGTTGCTCTGAACTGTTGGACAAGTAAAGAAACTTGGTTGGAGAGATTATCAATCATCTTGTCAGTATGAGAGTATCCTGAGTCCAGTTGGGTGTTCACAGCAGATGGTTGGTGCAAAGATGATTGGACAAATGATGTCTGATTCTGTGATGAAGAAGGATGGTGATAAACTTGATCAAGTGAGGATTGATTGAACGGCTGAACATTTGAGACAAGTACAAGTGGATCATTAGTTGTCGTTGGATTGATTCTTTCCCTTAATTGACGATCATAGACAGCATGCTTTTCATGTTGTTGTAAGTAAGCATACAGCTGTTCATAATTCGTCTCTCTCAATCCTTTGTTGAGCTTCATGGTTGTGACAAATCTATCCCACTCGGGTGACATGTTGTTCACAAACTTAGAATTGAGCTGGATATTTGGCATTGTCATCCTGATGATCCTCATGTCATTCACAAGCTTATGAAATCTCACATAATACTCAGTGATATTTTCACCAGGATTCATCTTGAAGTGCTCAAACTCACCATACAACTGATATTCACGATCTTCTTTGGTCAGTTCAGATCCAGCCAGAAGCATTTTAACATTGTCCCAAACAGCTTTGGCTTCAATGTTGAAGTTGATAAGTTTGTAAACGTCTTTGGGAAGTCCTTGAATCACAACGTTAGAAGCTCTAATGTCTGTATCATAACGCTTCCTCTCCTCCTCATTAAGATCGTTGTAATTATGTGGCCTGTCGATTCCAAGAGTGATAGTTCCATCCTCAGCGGTAGTGACAACATCTCTAGTGGTGCCCATTTGAATAGGTCCTTCATTAATGGATTTAAGAATGTTAACCCCATTCTCTTTTCCCAAGCAATAAAGTCGTATTCTTTGTGCCCATGATTCATAATCCGTCCTATCAAGCATAGGAGGGTGGGTATCGGACCCGGCAGCTTGAATGTCATCAGAAGAAGTGCTTGCCATGAAGTTAATAAGCAAGGGATTTTACAATTCTATGATTTAAACCGAGAAATAGAATCTTTCGCGGGATTTTACAAAAATCAAGAATAAACCGTGATATGATTACTTGAATGTGTTATGATGAGAGTTTGGATCGATAATGATTAGTGATTGTATGTTAAGATGAATGATTGTTTGTTAGTTTAGGTGAATTGTTGCAAGCATCAAATCGCAAACCGCAACCAGACAAAAATGTCCCTTTCTTGCGATTTGTCTTCTTTCCCTTTTTAGTTAAATGCCAAATCGCAGGACAAGAAGAACACCAAATCGCAACTCAGAATTTCCAGCCCAACTCAAATCGCAACCACGAAAATATTATCGAGACTCAAATCGCAACTAAGAATAATCTTCAAAACACAAACTAAAGTCACCAAATCAATCTTAGGATACTAGGAAATGATGTAAGAGATCGTAGTGAACACAAAAGTACAAGATTATGCCAACAAACACCACAAACACTTCACAACTCGTGGGTTGTTTAGTGTTTTGAGTTCGAACCAAAGAAAGAAACAAGAATGATTGAATGAAAAGAAAACCAAAGAAACAATCACACTCGAATTCAACCACTAATCAACCATGGCTCTTGATACCAATTGTAGAGTTATCATAATCATAACACAAGAGAACTTTGATGTTTAAGGGTAAATTCTAGAGATAGAAAGTGGGAGCCTTTTAGAGAGAGAGAATGATAAGTATTAGATTGAAAGTAATGAAAGGTCCAACCCCTTCCTTTGGTGGGAAAGGGGTATATATACAAACTCTAAACCGCCCCTACACGGGCTATGGAACGGGCTTACAGTGGGTAAAGACCGACCCGACTCCATGATGATACGATAACTAAACTAAAACTAATAAGCCTACGAGCTACTTAAATGCTAAATAGATACTCGGGGTGACCGAGTCTTTCATGTGAATATTTATATTCCTAACATGAGCATTCTTGGGTTCTATTTGTGATAGAAAACAATCAAATAAACAGTTTTGAAGGTTTTTGTGACTGTTTCTTTGATGAAGGGTTCTAGCAAAGAAACCTTGTTCCTTCAAATCTTTTATCATTTTTCTTGTTTGAACAGCATATTTTGGTTCTCCAATGATTTGTTCCTTAAGATGATTCTTGTGAACTCTTGTAGTTGGAATAGGACTAACATGTACTACAACTTCCATATTGGTTAAGTCAGCCTCTGCACCAAGTACATCATCATCAGTATCAAGATATATTTCTTCCAATTCAGGCTTGTCTGGATCATCTGGATAGTCATCATCATCAAAAGATATGCCTTCCTTGTCAGCAACATTAACACATGGCTTAGCAGTATTAACAAAATTAGTACTGCTAGTGTTAATTTCTTCATTAGCAGCATTAACACTTGGCTTAGCAGTATTAACATAGTTAGTACTGCTAGTGTTAATTTCTGATACATCATCCTTTTCTTGATCATCAGTCTACTTTTCTTCATTAATCACTTTATTATCATCAGAAGATTTTACACCATCTTCTTTATCATCTTTTGGATCTTCAGCAAGATCATCTTCTTGTGAACTCTTTGACTTTTGGGTTGAGAAGGGTGGATCAGCAGTCCAAATAGGCAGCAAAATATAATCTTTGTCAGGTCTTTTCTCCTTACCAGCTTGACCTGCATCATTATTTGCTTTTGTACCTGCAAAATTGTTAGATTTTGTACCTGCATCAACTGGCTCATAATTCATAGTCTTGGTTAGTGAATCAATATCAAACAGCCAGTTTGGTCCACTCCCTGCAACATTAGGTGTAATTTCACTAAACCTAACATGCAAGTTCTCTTCCACTTTTCTGGTCCCACTATTGAACACTCTAAAAGCTTTGCTATTCATTGAGTATCCAACAAAGAATCCTTCATCATTCTTGCCATCAAACTTGCCTAAGTGATCTATGGTATTCAAGATAGTAACAGGACACCCAAATGGTCTTAAGAAATCTAGCAATGGTTTTCTTCCATGTAAAAGTTCATAAGGGGTCTTGTTGTGAGGCTTAACTACTTTACTTCTATTCTGCACATAACAAGCAGTATTAACTACTTCAGCCCAAAAAGTATTAGGTAATTTAGAATCAGCTAACATTGTTATAGCAGCCTCAATAAGTGTCATATTCCTCCTCTCAGCAACTCTATTTTGTTGAGGAGTTCTAGTAACACTATACTGTCTCTCAATACCTTTCATCTCACAAAACTGGTTCATATCCCTATTCTTGAACTCAGTTCCATTGTCACATCTTATCACTTTAACCTTATAGTTAACTAGATTTTCTACCTTGGTTATGAAAGCCTTAAGAATCCTACTGGTTTCATCCTTAGTTGCTAAAAAAAACCCAAGTAAACCTGCTATAATCATCTGTGACAACTAGGCAATAAATCTTTTTCATTAAACTTTTTACAAATGTTGGTCCAAATAAATCCATGTGCAACATATGTAAAGGCTGAGTTATAGAGTTCACTACTTTGGGCTTACAAGAAGCTCTAGGTTGTTTTTCCTTCTGACAAGCAACACAGATTTCAGTATTTTCAAAAACTTTTGAAGGTAAACCTCTTATAAGGTTTCCCTTAACCAATTTATTCATTGTTTTGAAATTTAAATGTCCAAGTCTTCTATGCCAAAGCTTAGATTCATCTTATGTGGCCTTTGCAAAGAGACAAGACAAACCTCCTTTGGGAACTATATTCTTTAAATCAACACTGTATATGTTGTCTGTTCTAGGAACTTTAAGTAGAACATGACTTTCATCAGTCAACTTAAAGTCAGGAGATAAGACAAAACATTTAGTGTCAATAAAAAGAACACTTTTCTTTTTGTCACACATTTGTAAGACACTAAAGAGATTAAACTTAAGCTTTCTTACAAAGTGCACATTATCAAAATCTTATTTACTAGTTTTTATTGTACCTTTGCCAGTTATTTTCCCTCCTTTGGGATTACTCCCAAAAGCAACATATCCTCCATCAATAGTGATGGTCCACACGAATTATGGATCCAAGTAGCCTTATTACTTGTTAGACGACTTGTATAAACCAAATCGATTTAAGGAAGAAACTCTAACACCTTGCTTATTGTTAATGCGGAATCTTAACAACAAACAATGAAGAACATAATAATAATAACTAACTTCGTATATTGATTCGTTTAATCTAAGTGATTACAATCTTCGTCGTTATCAAAAACTAATGACTAGGGTTCCTTTTATACACTAAGGAAACCCTAGATACAAAACTTGTTAAAGGATATACGTATCTTCTCTAAAGATAATTACGTATCCTTTCCTAACTTATATCTAACAAACTTTCCTAACTTTCATGACCAGACTTAACAGCTAAAGTCAAACAGACTTAACTTACTCTACCAGACTTAATAATGAACAACCAAACTTAACTATTACAAGACTTAACTAATAACACCAATAGACTTAATTACATTGTCCACCAGACTTAATTATGTTCTTCCATTAAGTCTTCTCTTGTCTTGTGATAATTCCCAACAAATAGCTTCAAAATCTTCAAGATAGGACATGTTTCCAGTCATGTGCCTTGAGCATCCACTGTCAAATACTCCTTTATCTTCCAATTCCACCTGTGGATTGCCCTGCACATAAAGTAAGAAAATTAGTTCGTTTTGGGGACCCAAGCCAATGCTGACTTGGATCTGCCTTGTGCATCTACATAATCATACCTTTTTAAAACTATGGATGCATTGTTGTTTCTAGAAACATGATTTAAAACTTTAATTTAGGTTTCCAGACCCAACAAGCTGAGGCCTTAACAGCATAAAAGTGATTTCCCAAAACAGTATCAGTTATTGCTTTTGGCTTAGCAGTAGAAACTACTCATTTTGCCTTAGCAGCACTAATTGCTGTATTTTTTTAAATGGGCCTTTTTACAGTTGAATGTGCTTTATTTGAAAACTTTGACTATTGTTTTACACCATTCATTGTTCTCTTTGTGTTAGCAGTACTAGCTGATCTAGCAGTATTAGTTACTACTGCTGGTTTAGAAACATTTTGTTTGGAAGTATTAACTGATACTAAACCAGATTTTGTTTGTACTGCTGTTGGAACCATGTTTCTTTTAGCATGTAGGTGAGAATTTTTAGAAAAACTTTGATGATTCACCCTCTTAGCATAGTTCCAAACTGGTTTTTGATAGTAAAAACAATTATCCTGTAAATGTTCAAAACTACTACAATGATAACAAGCCTTGTTAAACATCTCAAAGTCACTACCTAACCTTTGAGATATCATTCCATTCCAATTCCTCTGGTTACCTCTAGGCCTGTTAGTGTTCTCCCTAGGTTGCTCAGTGTATTCAACAATTTTCCTAGACACCTTATTACCAAAACTAGGTTTGACAAACTTAATTTGTTCAACACTAGGTTTAACTGTTACACTTTCAACCTTAGGTTTAGTCTTCACCTGTTCCTCATCATCATCAGACACCCAATTTTCAATGATAGGTGCATCAGAATATGTCTTTTCAGCCTTAGGTTTCTCCTCATTAGACTTACTATTTTCTCCTAAAGGCTTAGCATTAGACTCACCTAAACAAGACAATTCAGGTATAGGAGGTACATACTTTCCAGTTATTGAGGGAGGAACTTCATTATAACCAATACCACTACCTCTCCTCATTAATTGACACTCAATTGTCTTATTTACACTTTCAGATGCAAATTCAAGCTTATTTACCTTACCTTGATGTTTTTCTTTCTCTTGATAAGCTGCATCTTTTTATTTTTGAGCCTTTTCTAACCTTTTAGAAAGTCCTTTAATTTCATGCTCTTTAACATAAAGCTTACCTTCAAGAACATTAACTTTCTCTACATACTCTGACTCATTTTGTTTAAAAAACTCAAGCCTTTCCTCAACAGATTTTAAGCCTAATTTATAGCCTAAATTATCTAACTTTAACATCTTTACCTCTTCTATTAGCTTTTCATTCCTAGCCTTAAGTTCCTCAATAATATCTAAACAAGATTTAAATGAACAACCAGAATCATTAGATACCTTAGAATCAGAACTTGATGAAGAAGAGTAGGCCATAAGTGCAAAGTTTAGTCCTTCAGCTGCTTGGTCACTCCATTCATATCCTCCTAAACCATCACAAGACACGAAAGCTATAGAAGT
The DNA here is from genome assembly GCA_021014915.2 of Artemisia tridentata subsp. tridentata. Taxonomy (NCBI): domain Eukaryota; kingdom Viridiplantae; phylum Streptophyta; class Magnoliopsida; order Asterales; family Asteraceae; genus Artemisia; species Artemisia tridentata. The sequence continues at coordinate 286,245,205 of CP139509.1, forward strand.
CTTAGGTTCCTTAGCTTTTCTTGAGCTCTCTCCAGTCTTGTAGTCTTGGCTCCTTGGAGCCCTGTATTCTCTTGCAAAATATCCCTTTCTATGACAGTTGTAGCATTCAATCTTGGATTTATCAAAACCCAAGTTATCCTACCCATTGACCTTAAGGTTTCTTCCAGTCTTCTTCAAAAATCTTCTTGCCCTCATTGTCAACATTGCCATCTGCCACTTCAAGTCCATCAGTTTCTTCCAGTCTTCTTCAAAAATATTCTTTCCCTCATTGTCAACATTGCCATTTGCCACTTCAAGTCCATCTCTTCAAGATCATCTGGATGGATCTGTTCTAAATCTTCATACATAATCTGAGGACTAGTAGATTTACGTGCCAAGAAAGCATAGATAACAGCATCACTCAAGTTATCAAGGGTTGTAAACCCAGCAGCATTAATTTGTGTGCCAGCAATACTAACTCAATGAGCAGTATTAACTGCTTCATTAGTACTGCTAGAACTGTTATTGAAGGAGGACACAAAAGCTAGGTTTTGTGTGTTTGATGATGAGCTAGATGACCCTTTGACTTCAGGTTCATAAACTTTAATATTGTTGTACAGATCATCTAAACTCATGATATCAAGATCAGCCTTGTTTCTCCATACCACAGTGTGTATATTCCATTCTGGTGACAAGCTTCTCAGAAACTTTTGATTGACATCATCTTGAGGAATTAAGACTTCCACAAGTGCTAGTTGACTGATAAGTTTCTGAAGTCTGTCAAAAGTCTGATCAAGATTCACAGAACTTGGAGCAGCAAAATTCTCATATTGTTGCTTCAAGAGGTTCTTCCTAGTCTTCTTGTTAGCAACATTCCCTCCAAACCTTTTCTCAATAGCTTCTAGCAACAATTTAGCATCCTTGATGTAATTGCAGGTCAACTGATGGTCATTAGGAATCCCCATCATAAGAGTGCTTCTTGCCTTTACTTCCAGTCTCCTTTCTGCCTTGTCTTCAACAGTTTTGATAGGCAAGGTAATGATAACACTATCAGCAGAAGTTTCTGTCTTAGGTAGTTGATTTTCAGTCTCTATAACCTCCCACATAGAATAATCAACCATCTGAATATAATGCTCTATTCTCATTCTCCATAGCTCATACTCTCCAGACTTGAGCATGGGCACCTTTGATGCAGTAATCATGTGTGTATATTCTGAGTCCATGTCTTCAGTAAGATGAGTTTAAACAGGTTCTTTGTTATTCACAGCTTCTTGATCACAAGCTCTGATACCACTTGTTGATCCCAGTTGAGCACTTGATCAAATCCTTTAGCTTGTAAAGGTTAAGTAATATTGAATAAATCCAATACAACTTATGTAGAAACTGTCTTTGATTAAATTAAAGTTTATGTGGAATCTAAACATTAATATTCCGAAGAATTTAACAATTAATATCAAACAAATCACTTCAATATTATTAATAATACGAATACTCAAAAGTATTAGGGTTTACAACCTTGAAGTTTTCTAAAGAATCACGTATCTATCTCTATGCCCTAGGACCTCTTTTTATAGACTAAGGAGTCCTAGTCGGCTTACAATTACTTGCTATACAAGATAAATCTTAAAAGAATATTTTCTATATTTATCTAACCGACTATACATGTTTATCTCATAAGCAGTACTAACTATACACTCTAGCAGTTGTATCACTAACTCTAGCAGCATAAACTTTTCAGCAGTAGTAAGTTTGTACTAGCAGTACTAACTTTTCTTCTAGCAGTACTAAACACTTAGAGTATTTTTCTTCAAGTTCATCAGCAGTTGTAACTCTGAAAGCAATTGTAACTCTGAACTGGCAGTTGTAACTTGTTGTCTAGCAGTAGCAACCACTTAGTGTATTTTCTTGAACATCTTCAGCAACACTAGCAGTAGTAAAATACATAAGCAGTTGTAACCTTTAATACTAGCAGCAACAATGACTTAGAGCACTTCCCATCAGCAGTCTTAACCAAACAAGTAGCAGCAACTCTAAAACCCAATAGGTTCCAACACAATTACGTACACTTTCATGTCTTTGCGATTACAATGATCAATATTGTGGTCATTACATGCAACGTTGAAACATTGCATCCTTAAAATTCTTGACGCCTATCATTCCTAACCTTAACATCTATTTTCTTCAAACATTGAATATTTGACTCATAACACTACAAGGAAAATGGCTTTTTGAGACGAAACTTTTTGAAATGGCTAATACACTGTGCAATGTGAACGTATTTTTTTATAGTGTCCCTCACCCTAGGGATGGCAGAAAAATCCGTACTCGATGGGGACCTGAGCCCCAAATCCGATTTGACTGGGGAATCCCTGAGTTGACCCAGGGATGAGGACGGGGATGGGGAATATCCAAAATATGAAACCGCGGATGGGATAACATAAATCTCGGAACCATGCCCCAACCCTGATCTTTTTAGCGTATAAGTACCTAAAATTTATATGTTATATCTATATTCGATCAACTTGTATATGTATATGTATATATGTTTTTGAGTATCGACATGTATATTCATATGCATATGTGATATTTATAGGATCAAACACCTTTAGGATTAGAAGTATAAGTATCAACTACATATTACTTAACTATTTTGTCCGAATATAAACATATATTACATATTGTTTTTATATTATATGTGATGCTACAATGTTTACGATCCTTTAAAGTTGAATTGAAATTGTAATTAATCTAACTATATGCGATGTATGTTTGTTGAGACACTTTACGAGTCAAAATTCTTATATTTTCGACGAGTAGGTGGAATTTTTATGATATTTCACAAGGGTGAAAAATCCCCGAATCCCACCGGGGATCCCTGATCCCCATTTAGGACGGGGATGGGGATGTAACGAAATTCTTCCACAGGGATGGGGATGGAGAGTGGAAAACGAGGATGTGATGGGAAATACAATCCCCGTCATTCCCCGCACCTTTGCCATCCCAACTTCTCCCTCTTCCCATTTGCTACCATTAAAGCAGTAATGGCAACAACAATATTTTGTTGTACGTTTTTATATAAGTTTAAACATTTTTTATAATTACAAAACTTGTAAGAGACAATGCATCTAAAACTCTATTGGTCAAGTTCGTTTGCTTTTTAAAAACCGTCGCATCCGCTTGATTCAGACAATTTTTTTTTCTTCATGAAAACATGACTATTTATGAAAAATGTCACTAACAAGACTCGAACAAATTAAAAAGAGACTGAAAGAAGTGTGGTAAATTTAATGCTAGAAATCTACCCTTGGGGCCTCAACAATCTCTCATAAATATCACTCTGCAATAATCAAACTATCAAATTTTTTAAGTCTACGCGTTTTCTTTTGGAATTCATGATTCAAGAAGTCCAAAAGAACAATGTGTAGACTTAAATGCTTTGGTAGTTTGATTATGACAAGATGATATTTATGAGAGATGGTTGGAGCCCAAAGGTAGTTTTGCATTAAATTTATAACACTTCTTTCACAATCTCTCTTTAATTTTTCAAATCTTGTTTTTTTTAACCATATATTTTTTTTACACTCTATACCACATATTTCACAATAACACAAATGACTCATGTGAGGCTTGAACCCACAACATAGTCATGTTTTTTATGAAGAAAAAAATTGCCTGGCTCAAGCGGATGCGACAGTTTGCATAAACACAATGTGCTTTAGCTAGGGAGGCCAAATACATTAATTAAGGAGAGTGATGATGAGAAATAAGGCTCACAAAGTTTTTAAAAAGCAAAAGGAGCTTGGCCAGTAGAGTTGTTGATGTATTGTCTCTTACAAGTTTTGTAGTTATAAAAAATGTTTAAACTTATATAAAAACCTAAAAAAATAAAAAAAAAAAAAAAAAAAAAAAAAAAATTGTTGTTGCCATTACCACTTTAATTGTAGCAAACGGAAAGAGGGTGAGGGAGCAATAAATGAAAGGATTGAAAGCGAGTGGAGTTGGCCGGATATCATCATCCATCAATGCGACATATCACTCGACAAAATGTAACATTTGAGCTTCCAAGTCAATTCTAATATTCTCTTTTCCACACTTTGTTTTTATTTTTATTTTCAAATAATATAACTCTACATAATGAATTATGCAACAAAAAGTTTTATATTGGTTTATTTTTCTAAGAGAAGAAAAAAGTAAACTGCAAAACTAGTTTATGTATTTTGTCCAATTCGGCAAAAACATTCATATAAAAAAATTATTGCCATTTTAATTTTATTTTAATTTTAAGTATAAACATTTGTCAATGTTTACTGATCACCAAACGATAAACATCACTAAAAATACAAAAATATTCCACATGGTTTACTTACGACTAGTAGGGTACCCGTGTGATACGACAGCGGGTACCTTGTAACAAAAAGTTTTGCCGTGCAATATTTTTCAATTATACATTTCTTGTGACAATAACTTTACAGATGTTGATAATTTAAGTCAGAATAGATTTAAGCAATATACAGAAATAGTAGGGTAGCTGCGCAATGTTGAGGCAATATTAGTAAAAAGTAACTCCTAATACCGTGTTTCACGGGTTATGGGTCCCAATACCGTTACGGTGTATGGGGGAGGTTGAGACGTAGAAAGCCTTACCCCTACCCCTACCTAAGGTAGAGAGGCTGCTTCCGGTTCTACCTAAGGTAGAAAAGGACCTCCGGCCTTTTGTAGGGAGTGAGGATCAAACCCCTGACCTCTCGGTTGAGAGGCAAGGGGTTTTCCAACTGATCAAACCCTACTTGTTTTGAGGCAATATTAGTAGTGGTCGGTAAATTATGAGGGTATGAAGTTAAAATTAATGAAAATGACTTGTAGTCGCAAGTAAGTAGGAGACGGTGTGATAACTTTCATTATTTTCTTATAGTTTGTGCATATTCGAATTAATTTTAAAAATTGAAGATTGTTCTAAAATATAATTCTGTAAAAGAAATAGTGTCATTATTTAATTCAGAATATAATCTGTAAATTGAATTTTGCTGTATTATTTCTTAACATATAATTTTGTATATTGATTGTAGTGTTATAATTTTGCATGTGTAATTTAGTAATGTTATTGTTTTCATTGAAACTAAGAGATTTACACTTATATGTATTATTTGTAGTTGAGATTTCTACATGAATACCGGATATTTGTCACTAATAATATAAAGTTTGCAACATTTTGTAAACTCTACATCATTTTATAAGGCATATAAACATAGATAAACTAAAATTCATCCTAAAAAGATGTGACACGTTCCCTTTTGTTATTTGATTTTACTCTAATTTAAATTTATCAGAAGATGTTGGTTAATTATTGAAAAAGTGTGAAAATAAACATGAAGTATGAACTGAATGGAGCCTAGTAAACTTAGAAAGGACGTAAGATGTATTAGGACTTATAACTTTGTTTTTTATAATTAGGGTTTTTCGTTTTCAGTTAATGCTTCAAAACACAACATACACAACCACACTTTTCTTCTTATATGTCTTTCTCCCTCATACCCACTCCAAGCACATTTTACTCTGTTAATACAAATAATGTCAAAAACGTCATTTGCATTATTCGGTCTCTAACTCTTTGATAATCATAAAATATAAAAACACGTTACGGAAAACTACATTTGATAAGTTTTTAACCGAGGAAAATCGTTTCAACAACGTACCGACTAAAATGTCACTTCAGGTATGAACAAACACAATACCGACATTAGTAAAGTGATCAAAGAATTTATTTTCTCAAAACTTCACATTTTTTTGTGACAAAATGTTTTTACAAAAGTATTTTTGTAATTAAAAAGAAATTTTTTATTAAAGAAAATAAATTTGAATTTCAAATCTCCCAACAACTAGTTTTCCCGCTTAAATTAGATAAGTTTTTCACCAGATAAACTTTCACCACATCAGGACAAAAATAGGAGTGTATGTCGGGACGGTCCCGTAAACATGGCGACGGTCCCTTATTATACGGGACCATCCAACTTTAAGGGACCGTCCCCCGCTCCTCCTGGTGCCTATAAATACTACATTGTTTTATCAGAAAAAACTAACCCTCTTTGCACAAAAACATTATGGTCTTTCTTCCTCCATTCTTTGATCACTATAACGTGTCGATATGTGTTTATAAGTGATCCCGTTACCCTCTATATCAAAGTGCAAGAGAAGTGTTAGGTCACCATAATAGATATAACACAAGAATATAAATGAGAGAAAGAGATAAGATATTGGTCGATTATATCATAAGAAAGAATAGCAAAGGTTTAGTAGCAATATGAATATAACCAACAATTAGAAGTGTGTGTTTACATGGGTATTTATAGGAGGGGATGCTAGGGCAACACCCCTAGATCCTTACATCCATACGTTTGGGCTTTGTCATAGGCCCATGGGCTTACTTCATAATCCTAGACATAATAACTAACTTATAAGCCTTATAATTAAGCAACCTATTACATATTTAAATGACCAAGACTTGATAATAACTAGACGTATTCCCAACAATCTCCCCCTAAGGGTTGGTCATCTAAGGTTGCTTGACATCTTCATTTCTTTGTTGGCTTTGACGTCTCTTGTATCTTTGTTCTTTGTTCTTGTTCTTTGTGATATGATAATGACATGGTATGCCTTTCATCAACGTCTTCGTTCGTGGTGTCTTCATGTCTTCATCCAACATGCTCATATTTCATTTGACTTTGACTCTTCAGACTTGTGGAGTTCTCATTCTTTAACTTTGATCTTTGTCTCTTCAATTATGTAGATTCTTTGGCATAAAAGTCGAATCTTTCATAAATGAACTTTGCTTCTATCTTTAGTGAGAACTTTATCATCAACAGTGTTGCAAAAAAAGGTCTACAAGGCCGATTAATCGCTGATTAGGTGCTACAAGGCCACCGACCATGCCGATTTATGTAACTGGATCAAACAAATAGGTCAACTGTGGTCAATGGCTATCAACGGTGGTCAATGGTTGTCAAACTTGCTGGAAACCTATAAATCTTGCCGGAAATACCCAACACTCACTGTAAACTTATTTTGATCACTTATAGTAACTCTTTAATTCTATTACAAGTTGTTTTTTAGAAAATACCTTGCCGGAAATACCTAAAACTCACCGAAAATACACAAAACTTGCCAGAAATAACTAAAACTAGTCAGTAATAACAATCCGATTAATCACCGATTAATCCCGCCTAGACCGATTACAAGCTACAAGGTGGTCGACCGCCCGACTACCGATTCGCGATTTTTGCAACCTTGATCATCAGTGATATTGTTGATATGAGCATGTGGATCTAATGGTCTCCCTCCAAGGTATTCATTGGTATCTGCATGGTAAAGTTTAGTAATAATTTCCAATCAATTACGGTGGACTTTTCTTAGAGAATTGACCACTATGATTGTTTTACTGATGAATGTCTTGATTTCATTCACCTTGGTCGGGCACATCAGCCGTCCGATTCCTATTAAGGACAATTATCAGTACTTTGGATAAAATCTAAGTACTGACCCACATTTTCAGGACTCGATTCGTAAAAGGAATCTCATTAGCTGGATTTCCAGCACTTACAGGTTCAGATTTCGAGATAATCAACAGCATAGTGTGAAGATTCTCTATAATCCTTACAAAGGTTGTTCCTGAATTGGATACCCTCAAGAAGGCTTACACAAATGCACCGAAGTACATCAACAATTCAGGTGAGCCGCTGAAGTATACCGAAGTATCACTCCATGACTGTAGACCGTTTGAAGCATAGCAACAACCACCATGATGAAAGTGGCAAGATCCAAAGATCTCATAAAAGACTCTTATACAACTTGTGTCCTTTTTGGCGAACACAAGTGTAGATTATGGAAAGTGTATCCTGTTAGCATCAAAGAAATGTAAAAAGAAGTGATGGTCATTCTCTGATTTATAACTTTGTAATGTGTCGTAGAATATATAATAGAATAGTTAATGAGATCATGGATTGGACTAATCTAATAGGTTAGTATAATATGTTAAGTCCAATCCAATCCAAGCCCAACCAAGGCCCATGGTAAAGCCCATGAGGCATATGAACCTAAGTATAAAAGGCACCCTTGCCTCATTTGTAAGTGTGTGTTTGAGTGTGTAAGTGTGTGTGTTTTAATAATAATTCTATTGTTTTTATCTCTCTTGTTTCTCTCTCTAAAAGTCGACACCTACATCTCTTGCCACCATCTTTATGCATCAGTATTGTGTGATAAGGTTATAGATCTAAGGTCCTATAAGTGGTATCAATCGCCTAACAATGATCTAGGAGTGTTTTGAGTTTTGTTTTGTCACTTTTTAATACTTTTCTACATGTATTTTTCATAAAGTCACTTACTTTTTCTTTTCTTTTTTTCTTTTTTTTTTGGTTTTAACACTTTTTTTATTACAAAATAGTGTTATAAACCTTTAGTAACAAGAAAGTTTCAACCTTTTTGAAAAATTTGAGTTTTAAAGAATCGTACTTTTCTGTTCTTGCAAAGTTTCTAAATAGCATATTTGATCTTTAAAGTGTTAAAGTTTGCAACTTTCTTCAAGTTTTAGTGTTATTAAGCTTAGTTGTACAAGAAAATTGTGGTAAGAAACAATCCTTAGTTAAATTTATAGTGTATTGGAAATTCTGAAAAAGTTTCAAAATAGCTAAAACCCTAAAGTTTCGAAATACCCCTTGTTGGGAATTATTGTAGAACAGACTTAAGTCTGCTGATGAAATCGTTAAGTCTGTTAGCCTAGTTAAGTCTGCCAGTACAAAGTTAAGTCTGGCAAACATAGTTAGTACTGGTAGGTATTATTAGTTAAGTCTGTTTATGTTTAACAGAATAGTTTGTTAGCTATATGTTAGGAAAGGATATATACGTATTAGTTATCTTATTAGGAGATATGTTTATCCTTTCACACGTTTTGTAACATTAGGGTTTCCTTAGAGGATAAAAGGAACCCTACGGCATTATATTTTAGTGTGACAATTGAAAGTTTAATAGTAATACGAAGTTAGTAATCATAGTTGTGTTCTTCATACTTGTTGTTTGTTAAGATTCCGCATTAACAATCAATATACTGTTAAGAGTTTCTCATATAGATTAATTTGGATTTATTCAAGTTATCTATTGTCTAACACAGGCTACTTAGATCCATAATCGTGGACCTACACCCCTTAAACCCTAAAGTTTTGAAATCCTAAACCTTAAAGTTTCTAAATCACTCTTCAGACAGTTTCTTCAGGATTTGTAGATTAATCGGTGTTCTTCTTTCTTGTATAAGTGAGAAAAACACTTCGACTTGTGGAAAAACTTTCAATTCGTACGAATTAGAAAGTTGGAAAAAGTTTCGAGATCACTCAAAAAGTTTCAAAATCGCGAAGTTTCGAAATAACTTGAATGTTTCGAAATCGCAAAGTTTCTAAATCGCAAAGTTTCGAAATCACAGAGAGTTTCGAAATAGGACAGAAGTTTCGAAATAGCTTGAGAAGTTTCGAACTAGGTGAATCTTGACTTAAACTCAACTCCTACTTCGTTGAACCGATCCAAGATCAACTTTATCAAACATAACTTCATCAATGGCAACTCAGCAAGATATTCACGCAGCCGGTGCAGAAAACCGACCTCCCATGCTGTGAAAGGGTGGATACTCACAGTGGACTAGTCGTATGATGCGCTATCTTAAGAACAAACCAAACAGAAAACTTCTTATCAATTCCGTTTTGGAAGGACCCTTTAAACCACGACAAGTCCTAGACCCTGGAGATCCTAATGGAACCTTCCCTATACAACCATTCTACCGAGATCAGACTGAGGCTGAGTACACTGAGGAAGACAGACAACAAATTACAGCTGATGATCAAGCATTTCATTTCGTCGTTCTTAGTCTACCTGAAACGACTTACGCAACTATGGATAGTGAAGGAAGTGCTCATGCAGTCTGGGAAAGAGTCAAACGGTTAATGTACGGGACAGACATTGGGAAGCAGGAAATGGAAACACAATTGCTCAAGGAACTACATAAGTTCACTTTCATTCCGGGTGAATTGTTGGGAATTAAATATTCTGAAGACTAAGTATCGGGAATTTCTCTTAAGTGATTAATTCTGGTAGCTTTAGTGTTAAGTCTGGTGAGTTCCAAAGTTAAGTCTGTTGGTTAAATCTGGTTAAGTTTGGTCATCCAATATTAAGTCTGGTGGTTAAGTCTGCTTGATTAATTCTGGTGAGTGCCAAAGTTAAGTCTGTTCTTCTAAAGTTAAGTCTGCTTGCTGGATAGATAAGTATTCTAAAGTCAAATATACACGGTAGATAATATCTTACCCCATTTGATCAGTCATTATGTTATATTCTCAGAACAAGTTATAAACATAGATACATGTTGTATCTTAGTTACTGACTCACATAAGCTAGCAAGTAGCTCGACAAGACTTGACAAGAATTAACAATATTGTAAAGATCTCCTTGGACTATAAAAGGAGATCTTAGCTTAGTCATATGCGTGACTAATTTAAGAACTTTCATATCTGTTAAGAACATAGAACAAACACATATATCACAAGTCATAGAAACATAAGATTCAAGGTTTTGTAACCCTAGTGATAGTGAAGATCACTCGTATTATTTTGAATAATATTGAATCGTTTGGTGTTAACATTGCATGTTCATTGTTCGTTACTAAAGCATTACTTTCCATTTCCATAACCAAAATAACCTTCTAAGTGTGGTTAAGTAGATTCCGCATACTTAATCATATTAACTCAATATATCACATACACAAAGCCACAAAGGTTTAACCACCTTACAGTGTATCGAAGCATCCTCTTAATTGGTATCAGATCAAGGCTGATATAGTTGTTTTAGAAGAAGAAGAAGAAGAAATGGACGTTCAAGATACTCAGGCTACAAATATTGCTGCAAAGTTGCCCATGATCAAACAGAATGAGTTTGAGTTGTGGAGGTTAAGGATTGAGCAATACTTTATGGTTCAGGATTATGCTCTTTGGGATATCATTATGAATGGTGATTCTTTTACACTAGGTTATACAGATGTTATTCTTGAAGGCAAAACAGATAGGAGAAGAAATATTGGACCAGTTACTGGCGAAGAAAAGATGCAGAAAAGAAATGATCTAAAAGCAAGAAATTTGTTGCTTATGACCATTCCTGGTGAGCAGATGCTATCCTTTAGCAAGTATCCTGATGCAAAAACTCTTTTTGAAGAGATTTGTGCATGGTTTGGTGGTAATAAAACTACCAAGAAAACACAGAAGACATTGCTGAGACAACAATTTGAAAACTTTAATTCAAATAGCAATGAATCACTTGATAAACTGTTCTCTAGATTACATAAGCTTGTCAGTCAGTTAGCTGTGTTGGGGGTTGAGATAGCCAAGGAAGATCTCAACATGAAGTTTTTGAGAAGCCTACCTGATGAGTTCCATACTCATGTGGTTGTCTGGATGAACAAGCCAGACATTGAAACCATGAAACTTAATGATTTGTACAACAACTTCAAAATTGTTGAACAAAGTCTAAAGAGGTCTGAAAACTATAGTACTAGTTCTGGGAATGTGACACTTCTGTCATCTCCTAGTATTAGTAAGTCAGATGAGGTAGATGAAGATGCAGGTGTTTCTACTGCTAACTATAGTGGTCCTACTACTAGTTCACAGAAGAATGTTGTTGGACTTGGAGATCCATCATACTATGTATTCATGTCTAGTCAAACTAGTGGTTCTCCTCTAACTCATGAAGATCTTGATCAGTTGGATGATGATGATTTGGAAGAGATGGACATTAAATGGCAGGTTGCTTTACTTAGCATGAGGGCTAAGAAGTTCTGGCAGAGAACTGGTAAGCAGATTACCATTAATGGTAATGAAACTGTTGGGTTTGATTAGAAGAAAGTAGAGTGTTTCAACTGTCACAGGTTAGGACACTTTGCTAAAGAATGTAGAAACCCAAGGAAGCAGGATAATAAAAGCACATGGTATAGGCAAGAGAAGAAGAAGGAAGTCACAGTGGAAGAGCCAAGGGCTATGCTAGCCATAGATGGTGTTAACTATGATTGGAGCTTCTTGGCTGATGAAGAGGAAGCACCAACGAATGCTGCTCTTGTAGCCACTGAAACTGCACTAATGGCCTTTTTTGATTCAGAGGTAAATTCCATAATTAAATGTATTGAATCATGCTATGCTCTTAAAGCTTATGAAGATCTTAAAAAGAGATTTGATGATCAACTAGAACAGTTATATGATGCATTAGCTAATTTAGCTAATCATAAAAGAGGTCTAGTTGTTCTTGAAAAACAAATCTTACATTTTCAAGGAAATGAATCTAAGTTTACTGAAGACATGAATGCTCTAAAAAGAAACATAGAATTCAAAGATGAGTGTATTACTAAACTGAATAAATCCTTAGCAGATCACAAAAATAAAAGTGAAAATGTTAAGATAACAGTAGATGCTTTAGCTTATGCCTCAGAGGGAATTAATAAAATTTGGGAAGCTCAAGTAATCAATAAAGCTAAGTCTGGCTTAGGATACAAGTCTGTTCCTCCACTATACAGAGGTATTCCTTCACCTCCAGGTATTGACCTAGCACACACAGGATTTGTTGAGTTTCAAGAACCAATAATGAAATATGGTTCTAAGTCTACTGTGAGTCCTAAGGTAGAGAAAGTAAGTGAGAGTTTATCTAAAACTTCACTTTCTGAGGACAAGGTGTCCTTTAATAGGAAACCAGATGCTATAGTTGTTGAGGAATGTACAACTAATAGTGATGATGATCAGGTTATGTCTAAACCTGAAATTGTTAAGAAAGCAGGAATGAAGGTTCCAAAAGTGATTAAAAAGGATACTGTTAAGCCTAGAACAAACATTAAACATGTTAGGAAATCAGTTAAATATTATGAACAATATAGATCCACTAGCAAGCCCAGAGGTAACCAAAGAAATTGGAATGACCTCAAGTCTAACCAATTAGGTGATGACTTTTTCTTTTATAATAAAGCTTGTTACACATGTGATAGTTTTGATCATCTTGCAGCTTTCTGTAACAAATGGGTATCTGGGTATGAAAATAATAGGGTGAATTTTAAAAGGCAAATTCCTCAAACTCACTTTCACTCTAGTTCTAATTTTAATAGAATAAAACCCAAAACAGTTCCAGTTAAGTCTGGCTTAAAACAAGTTAATTCTGCTAGACCATTTCAGACTGTTAACCCAAGACCAACAGTTAAATATGCAAAATCATTTGACAAAAATGCATCAAAAACTGTTCAAAGGCCAATTCAAACAAAAGCAGTGGTCCAAAAACAAGTTTGGAAAATTAAGGGTACAACTACAAAGCCAGCAGTTAATACTGCTAGACAAGTAGTTAATTCTGCTGCTTGGGAAAAGAGGGCCAATGCTGTTAAGGACTCAGCAAGTTGGGAAAAGAGGGCCAATGCTGTTAAGGCCTCAGCATGTTGGATTCTTAAATCCAATGTTGCATCAACTGTTCTCAAGAGATTAAATTACATTGATGCAAGAGGCAGATCCAAGTCAGTAATGGCTTCGGTCCCCAAAGAAAACTAATTTCTTTATTTGTGTGCAGGGACATTCACCATCAGATGCTAAAGATCAATGAAATCCTCAGATAATGGATGTTCAAAGGCACATAATCTGGCAACATGTCACATCTTTAAATCATTGGATATGTTACCATCAAAGAAGGAATATGTTTTAGAATTACTAGTAAAGATACTGGTAAATGGCAAAATTTGTTCAATAAATACAAATTTTGTTTGTTTCATGTTCATACAGTTAGTCATATGTTTATTCTAATATAAGACAAGTACTTTGTACATTATTCTTTTGGTTTTAGACTAACAATTTCAGGTATGAATATTTAAGCACAAAGGATATTTCAAGTGAAAGGGAAGCAGCAGAATGATAATATCAATTGCTGACACATTAGGTTCATGATAGAAAGAGTTTGGGAATTTACACATCCTTAAAACTTCTTTCTTGAAACCTGATTGTGAAATTTCACATTGAATTGATGACGTAGTTGATCATAAAATAACTGATACAACTCACTTTCTATCATTTTATACTTTTAAGTATAATGAGAAAGTCTAAGGACATCTGATAGAAAGAACAGCTAGTAAAAGTGAATCTAACACTTGTGTTAGAGGTAACAATTACTATGAGCTGTAAACCCTGTCAAGAAAGCCTTTTGAATAGGTTTATCTTTACACAGGCAGTTATTTATAACTGAAAAACATTGGTTCTCACACAACCAGAGGTTACTTTAAACCGAAATTTTGATTAAGTATCTATAACTACACTTGATCCCTTCAAAATGGTTGGAAGCAGTATGATTTTTAATAATAAAATCATATGCATACTGCTAAAAGTCAAAGGTTTTCTTAAAAAGGATTTTTGGAATAAAAATGACTCAGAAAAACCATCAAATGATGGATTATGAGTTATTGCCCCATGATTCACCACTCATAGGAGGTTACACACCTAGAAGTGATGAGGGCAGCAAACTAAATTTTAAGGAATTGATGGCTTCATGTACAACATTGTCTGACAACAAGTTCTAATTGATAGATCAGATGATAGTGAGAGATCTTTCAAACAGGGGAGGAAGGAAAGGTTCTTTGCCCCAAGGGATGATATATTTTGGTACATGGTGAGAAATCTTCAAAGCTCAGAGGAGATAATAAAATGAGGGGAGGAAGATTAACCAATAAGGGAAGGAAGTATGCTTAGTGATCAGGGGAGGAAAATGATCCATAGCAGATCAAGTTCAATAAGAAAAGTCAAGAGCATACAAGATGATGAAGTTAGCTTTTTGAGAAGCTAAAATGGGAATAAGTTGTTTCAGCTGATAGATAAAAGGAATAAGCTCTTCAAATGAAGAAAGTTCAAATGAAGATTCTAGAGTATTTTATATATTCAGAAGGGATGAAGCATTCAAAAGGAGAAATTTCTATCTAGGAGCTTTCAGTTTCAATTTCAGTTCACTACGTTTGTTCATCACTTGCAAAGTTTTGCTGATAGATGATTTCACTTGTTGAAACAAGCATCCAAGATATACAGCACCATTGCCTCTTATAATTCCTCCATCCAAGGAAATTGCACCATCTTTTAGGTCAATGTTTGAAGCCTGAAGATGTGTATTGATGTTGTTAAAGTCAAAGAATAGAAAGCAAATGAGTTACTGAGAAAGATATTCAATCTCACATATCAGAAGAAAGCTCAGATCAAGGGTCTGACTATGAAGTGTTTGCAAGATCCTCACAATCAGAAATTCAATTTAGAAGAAACATGTTGAAAAGGGTTCACATGTTTCGGGGAGGATTTTTGGGAATTAAATATTCTGAAGACTAAGTATCGGGAATTTCTCTTAAGTGATTAATTCTAGTAGCTTTAGTGTTAAGTCTGGTAAGTTCCAAAGTTAAGTCTGCTGGTTAAATCTGGTTAAGTCTGGTCATCCAATATTAAGTCTGGTGGTTAAGTCTGCTTGATTAATTCTGGTGAGTGCCAAAGTTAAGTCTGTTCTTCTAAAGTTAAGTCTGCTTGCTGGATGGATAAGTATTCTAAAGTCAAATATACATGGTAGATAATATCTTACCCCATGTGATCAGTCATTATGTTATATTCTCAGAACAAGTTGTAAACATAGATACATGTTGTATCTTAGTTACTGACTCACATAAGCTAGCAAGTAGCTCGACAAGACTTGACAAGAATTAACAATATTGTAAAGATCTCCTTGGACTATAAAAGGAGATCTTAGCTTAGTCATATGCGTGACTAATTTAAGAACTTTCATATCTGTTAAGAACATAGAACAAACACATATTTCACAAGTCATAGAAACATAAGATTCAAGGTTTTGTAACCCTAGTGATAGTGAAGATCACTCATATTATTTTGAATAATATTGAATCGTTTGGTGTTAACATTGCATGTTCATTGTTCGTTACTAAAGCATTACTTTCCATTTCCATAACCAAAATAACCTTCTAAGTGTGGCTAAGTAGATTCCGCATACTTAATCATATTAACTCAATATATCACATACACAAAGTCACAAAGGTTTAACCACCTTACAGTGTATCGAAGCATCCTCTCATGAATCAATAGAATCGTACTATCACAGTTTCTGTAAGATCATGAATGACTTATCTAGACACAACCTCACACAGAAGAACATAGCTAACAACACCAAGTTTCTGAACGAGTTACAACCAGAATGGGGATGACACGTCACCATTGTTTATCAGACAAAGAACTTGCATGAAGTTAACTATGATCAGCTCTACGACTTCTTAAAGCAGAATCAAGCTGAGGCAAATGAAGTCAGGGCCGAATTACTTGCTAAAAAGCATGACCCTCTCGCATTAATTGCTAACACACCAACACCTTTTTCAGTGAACACACCACATCAACCATCATCATCTTCCACTCACAACTACATGCAACTACCATACATTCCACAACCAGCACCTGTCTACCAACAACAATTCTACCCACAACAACAACATGTTATTCCACAACAATAATATCCACAATTTCAAGAACCAGAGTTCACTGACAATGATGAATCTACTGCTGCTTTGACACAAGCATTTGCTTATCTAACAAAGGCATTCCAAGGACGCTATTCTACACCAACAAACAACAACCAAAGGATTTCATCGAACACTCGCAATAAGCAGATTGCTCAGCCGAGTTTCAATATGGGTCAAGGAGGACCAGTGGTTGGAGTTATTGGGAATCAGTAGGGATATGCTACTGGATTTCACATGGGTAATCAGAATATGCAGAATGCAGGACAGTATGCAGGGAATCAGTTGGGTCAGTACGCAGGGATTCAGAGGGGTTAGAATGTTGGGCATCAGAAAGTGGGTAATCAGATTGGGAATGTGGCAGCTCCAGTTGTTGGGAATTATGAAAATGTGAATCAGGGTAATCCGATGAAGTGCTTCAACTGTCAAGGTGTAGATCATATTGCAAGGAACTGTCCTACTAAGCCGAAGAAGAAAGATCCAGCATACTTGTAGAAAGCATTGCTGTTGGCACAAAAGGAACAAGTAGGGTTTCAGTTGAATGCAGAGGAAAATGATTTTATGGCTCTTATGGATGACATGGAAGAACAAGAGAACATCGATGCGAATTGTATCTTCATGGCAAATCTTCAGGAGGCTAAGTACGACACGGATTCTGACACACCTCCTGTTTATGACACCAATGCAGTATCTGAGGTACCATTATTCAATACATGCCACAATAATGATATATTTGATATGTCTCCTCATGAGCAACAACATTCTGAGACTCCAACACCCACTTATGATACATACTTGGATACCCCGAGTAGTAGCAATATTCCTTCAGCAATTCCAGATATGAATCATAGTGGAGGCTTAGTTTAACAGCATGCTGAGAATGATGAGGAAACATGTGCTCTATTTGAATCATTATTGAAAAATTGTAGTATTGAAATTGAGAAAGTGAAAAAGGTCAATCGTGATGTTAAGGCCGCGAATGAGAAATTGGCCGCTGAGCTTGAGAGATACAAGGAAAATGAAAAAAGTTTTCAAATTGACACTAAACGCGAGTCAGAATTTGAAATTGGTTATAAGAAGTTACTTGTTAAAGATAGGGAATTGCAAAACAAATTTGATAATCTTCAAATTAGTTCAACGAAAACCATCAACTCTTTAAAACGAGAAATTTCTGATTTAACAAACCAACTTTCAAAACAAAAATCAGCTTATACCAATCTTGAAAAAGAACGGGATGAGTTAAAAAAGGACTTTGCATAGAAAGAAGATAAACTTTTGGATGAAATCATAGAGTTAGAACATATGATCGCAAAACTAGAAGCCTTATTGGTTAAAACAGGTCATTCGAGTCAAACAATTCATATGATTACTAATCAAACTGATCCGATTTACCATACGAAACAAAAAATGGCTCTAGGTAACAAAATTCCTTGTAATCTCAAGAAAGCTCAGAAAGAACAGAATGTTTTGTATAATGGAAATGTTATTTATACCAAACATGATCCTCATATTGTTCGTGATTATGTGGAAACAATAGAACTTGTTGAAGAGAGTCAAACCAAAATGAAATAAAATAATCCAGGCCAGAAATCCATTGATTACAACAAACTGAACAAACTTTCTGGAATTACTTTTGTTCCACAAAAACAAGCATCTAAGTTTTCCAAAAACCAAGGCTTCTCAAAACTAGTTTCTAAACCATTAGTTGCTTCCAAATCTCTTTCAAAAATGGAACAGATGTCTTCAAACAACACTTTTAACACAAGTGCTGCCAGAGGATTTCTTGATGATATTAAAACCAGAATTGGGCAACTTCAAACGACTTTAGAATTTAAAATGAGACTAACTGAGAACAACTGGAATTCAACGGTTCATTTACAACTGAAAAAGATTCTTGAAAATGAATTTACTCCTCAAATTAACAACATTAATGCTCGAGTAATTCATTTTGAAAAAGCATTTTTAACTGAAATAGTTGACTTTGTCAAGGACCACAAATCCCTGATAAAGAAGGCTACTGAATCTATTGAGCAAATCAATGTTTTGGAAAATTTAAATGATTCTCTCTTAGAAGCAGTTTTGTCCACTGATATTATGTCCATTATTTTACAAACATATTCTGTTGAAGAAGATGAAAGACTGCGAGCCGAGACCTCGGCAATTGTTTCAAAATATGAAAATGCTCTTGTAAAACTTGAAAAAGAAAATGTGTCATATTTTAAACAACTTGTTCGAAAAACCGAGGAATGCAAGTATGAAAAACTGTCGTATGAGTGTGCCTTCATGAACATGAAAGAGCAAAATGATCTTTTGAGGGCTTAGCTGGAAAGTCAAAAAGGGAAGGGTGTGGACACCAAGTTTGCAAAACCATCGACTTCGGACAAACCAAATACTTCAAAACTGGTTGTTAAACCAAAAATGTCGATTTCTCAATCTGTTTCAAAAGTCGATGTGAAAAATGATTTGACAAAACCAGTCACTCCAACACCCTTTCTGTAACACCCCAACCCAACAAGGGTAGAAGTGTCACGCAAATGGTGACATATCAAAGGCAAGCATAACATACGACTTACATAATACAAATGGTTTACAATGTTACAAAGGAAAATATACCAAATCTACGAAGTCATACATAAATGAATACTAAAACTAAGGTATCGTCTTCATAAGCTAATCTCTCATCCCAAAGCAAACCAAAGCTCCTGGCTTCCTACTAAAACCTGCCGCAGGAAAAGAAATGCGGCTGAGCTTAAAAAGCCCAGTGAACAGATATATAATAAACGAAAACAAAATCAAATGGAAATGAACAGACATATCATAATGAATGAGATATAGGAAAAGGAAATAAAGAGTAAGTTTTAGGACAGTCATCCACCACGAGCCCACATATATCACATCACATAAGCCTGCATAATCTAGAGGGAATACCTCTTAGTAACCAGATAATATGAGGGGTGTCCTCATGTATCAAATGGAGTGATCAGCTCCCACATTTTGTGAAAGACGTGGATTGCACCCATCATCAGTCACCACATATCACATATCACATCACATATCACAAACGAAACTAGGATGCATCCATTCTCCCCCCCCCCCCACAATTCACATTGGCCATAATAATCATAAAGTGCGCATATCACAATCACAATGGGGGACGGTGTAACCAAATCACTAGGGCTACACACTAGTCATGCCAGTGGTGCATCACAGACACGGCCATATTACCTTCATGGCTAGGAAACACATTTTGGCTCGGGTATCAAACTGGGGTCACAGGTCAAAGGTTCATATCAAAGCAAAGGTTCACATGGTTATAATCATAGTCCAAATCTCCAGGTTCACATCAAAGGTTCATATGTCACAGGTTCAAATATCAAAGGTTCATATCACAGTGTAGGGAACATAGCAATGGCTTAGGAAACCCTAATACGAATCAGAATATAGACCGAAGGCTCCTTATCAAAAGAGCAGAATATCTGTACCTTAACCGCCAACGAACATAACATAAGGATAAGAATTCACTCCTCCTTCGGCGAATCTACACGAATCAATGATCGACTTATTATTAATAACTTATTCAGATCAGAGTTCTTATATTAGTCAGCTTTCCATTTTTAGTAACTTTCCATTTTTAGCAGGCTTTCAAAATTAGCAAGTTTTCATATTTAGTAAGATTGTGTCATATAATTTAATTAAATCATTATTAAATGGAAATAGGGTATACTTGATCAGATTTACACATTTGGTCCTCACGGTTTCATAATTTACAAATTACACCCTTTATTTTATTAAGTTACACTTTAAACCTTTTTATATCCATAATTACACATTAAACCCTGAATTAATCAAATTTACACAATGAGTACTTATTTTCACATGTTATACGAATGTACCCTTAAATATTCATAATTTAAACATCAAGTCCCTCAAGTTATCTAAGTTACATATTAAGCCCTTTAATTTACAATTTCAACATTTAATTATTAATAATTACATCTTAAGCCATTAAATTATCAAAATTGCACATAACCCCCTGAATATAATTTATTACTCAAATCAACCCTAAGTTTCCAAAAATAACACATTTAGTCCCTCTACTTAATTAAATTCCAATTCGAATTATACTTTATGTAATAAAACATTTTAATCCTTTTAAATATAAAAATTACACATGACACCTCCAACTTATATTTTATTCGAATAGTACTCAGTCCAAATAATGTTCTAAAAATAACCCATGAGTTTTAAATGTTACAAAACGCACCCTTAACCTTTTAAAACAATCGCATGACACTTTTAATTAACAAAACCCTAACCTCATCATTCCAATCATTAAGCTAATCATTTGAACATCATTAAACATCATTTATTAGATCAAGAACAAACCCTAATTCACAAAACCCTAATCGAATCATATTTTATTTCTTTTCTTTCTTCGTTTTCTATAAATCCGATTATACAATTAATTCCAAAATGATTATTTTAGGCCATGACAAATCGAATGGATATTTTTCCAGTATCATATAGTTCATAAGAATCATACATAAAATATATCTTCTGCCCAAAAAAGTCGCATAGGTTTTTATAGAGTTTTCACACGTTTTTATGGGTAAATTCACAATTAATTCATTGATCATGCATGGTTCGTGTATAGTATTTTATTTGAGATTCATATGATGCAAGATTCATAGGAAAAATACCAGGTCGAATATAGAACGAGTAGAATAGGAGTACGAATTATATATCACTCGGATGAGCACCACGATACCACAAAATTCCCACAAGCACACGAACGATCCCACAACCTTGTAGCCATTTTTCACAGAGTATATACATTATAAGGAGTATGAGAAAAATGCTAAACGAATTTTAAGAGGTACGTATGAATCGTTTGGATTATTACCTATCGAATGACAAAAGAAATGGCTAGCGATCAAACGAGCGAGACCCACGACCTAAACCAAATTTTCTAGGCTTCCACTGATCGAGAAAAACACCAAAAAATTATCCCTTGAGCTCCAAAAAATCGTATGAAGTTGCTATGAATTTTTGTGTGTGTTTTAGTTTTCTCGGTAAAGGATTTTAGGGTTCAAAGAGTTTGTTATCTATAAAAGTGGAGGATTGCCGAGACGTAGGGGAGTGTAAGCTGGCAAAAACGTGTGGATTCAATGACCCAATCAAAATTATATAACTTCCTTAATTATCTTGCAATTACAATGGATTTATTTTAATTATAAGGTTTAATGTAATCTTAGTAATATACATAATAATTTTCGGCCCATACATGTGTCCAAATAATTTTAGTGCCTCCCAAAATGTCAAATGTGATAGTATAATTAATTTTATTTCATATCTTGAACATCTCCCGAAGTTTGGAATTTGTTTGGTATTTTATAAGCTTATTTAATCAGATTTTAGAATTACAGGGGCAAATTGGTCTTTTTACATGTTTCAGATTTTAGGGTTTTACAACTCTTCCCCTCTAACAGAAAATTTTCGTCCTCGAAATTTGCAAAGAATCAGAAATGAAAGGATCGAAAATAAAATAGGGACGTACCAGATCAGAATACAAAATGCGGATAACTAGCTCGTATTGATTCCTCGGTTTCCCAGGTAGCCTCCCGCTCTGGGTGGTCCTTCCAAAGAATCTTTACGAACGGAAATGAAAAATCCCAACGATCGAAAATGAAACGAAACAGAAGACACAACGGATAGTGAACGGAAATGTAAAAGACTTGTTTCTCATGACTCTTCGTTGTCGATCTAAGATAGCTTCGGGTTTCTCAGAAAGACATACTATACTGAATTTCAGATTGCAAAGATCATATCCAACATGACAAATGATTATCGCGTTCCCTCGGAAGAGATACAAAGAATACATAGGATTTTGACGGATATGCCGTCCATAGAATTTGATTAAGCAAATCACATGAGATCATACAGAACATAGATTGTTGGTGACATCAAATGGGAGAAAACTTCACAGCAGATCTTAAGATTCTTATCGGAATAACAGGGTCAGCAACCGCGTATCGAGAAATCCAAACGTATCAATTCATATAACGGCGAACAGATTAAGCGTACCGGTGGAACGAACCTAAATCTTACAGATGCAAAAAAATTCTCACATCTCCTATCAACCTTATAAGGTTTCTAAAGTACTCCTCGAAATATCCTATGAACACAATAAGGGTACGTCATATGACGTAAGTATTATCACGTTAGCTACTCGTCATAATACCAGCATCATATGAGTATACCATCATGATGGTCATACTTTATCTCAAGTCGCCAACAGAACTACTTATCTTAACCACCTATCAGTCTTTCTACCTCCTAAGGTTGGTCCAAAACAAACATCACTACGGATTCTAAATCGGAGGAATTTGAACGTACAAATAGCGTAACGGAATGTGTACACCTCAAAATGAAACTCATCGTCGAAACGTTAGGTCCTCCACAATTCATCATCCTTCTCATAACGAAACCATCATCCAAACAAATGCATAACGAACACAGAACGGAATTTCTAATAGGGTAAGGCCCATTCAACAGATCCTATCGAAAGGTAACGGAAACTTAAGTGGTCTAAGAGGAAATGAATTACGTCTTCAACATCTTCATCCTTTTCAAAAATCAAATCTTACAAATCCAAACGTTTACTTCAAATTTCATCCATTCAATTTCATGATCTTGAATCTTTTCAAGTTCCAAGTAGTCAGTCTCTTGTCTAATCATATTCTCATTGGGTGAAAAGGAATCATAAACTTGAGTCTGGTTCCTCAAGCCTTCGGTACCTCTTCTGGACATTGTGGTGCGGTAGCGTGAATCCCTCACGTGATCATCGTGCATTCCTCCATTTGCGAGTCTGCTTCAGTTCCCAATTCATCTTAGTACAACTAAAATGAATGGAGAAACAAGGTTTGCTTGTCTTCGACAGGTCTTCTAGCATGATTCAAAATTTACCAACTCAAACTGCTGTCGACTTCCTGGTTATGTGCTGAAGGTTCGTCTCCTACAGTCCGGTTGTCTTGATGCTCAATTGAAATCTCCACGTGCTGCCTGAGGTATAGTCGAGTCCCATATCAGTCTGTCTTCTCCTCACATGCTTCTCTCTTGGTAACACCTGTCACTAACATCTTCCACTGATCATCTTCAAGGCCTCTAACTCTGACAACGGTCTTCAATCTTGGTCCTTCTTGTGGAATCTCTGTCATCATCGGATACTTGTTAGTGTTTTCTGCTACAGTCTCTGAACGCAATCAAAACTATTCTTCTAGAACAAAGGGTCGGTTCACTTCATACGAAAAATGGTCAACGTGTTCCTCGCTCGTCTCTGAGCACAAACATACTATCATACTATGACAATTGTCCAGATAATTGCGAAAACATGAATCTTCTACCAATACAATTGACATCATTCAAAACTCATAGTGGTCATACGAGTACGAAAGCAACTTCAGGAATCTTCTTAGGGAAAAGCTTCTTATCACAACTCTTTCTCTTCGAAATTAAAATTGCAATGCTTTGCGGAATTTAGTCTCAACTAATCAACTTCCTTCTCAGATGTTCTTGTGCTTGCTTCTTCAGTCTTTCGAACTCAAGTGAGGTCGTCTGCTACGGAGCTTCAAAGGTAGAACGAATCAAATATTGATACGCGGAAATGGAATAATGATTACGGTTAAATTCACGATGGTCGGTGCGCCGCCGCACGCTTCTCTCTTTCTTCTTCATAAACCAACAGGAGCATTCAAGAGATCACTGAAGTGAACAAACTCATATTCCATCAGTTCCTACAATCTCTTAACTTCTTCAGTATCGTGGTTTCGCCAAATTCAGATCGGTTCAATGCAAACTTTACTTCCCAAACGGATTTCAAAAATTCGTACACCAAAACTTTCAAATGCCGGAGCTTCCCAAGAGTGGATACTAACAGGCGTTAGGAGAAAATTGGAAGTCAACGAGATCGGAGTATGTGCTTCATAGCAACAATAATATTAACAGATTCAAATGATTGAGAATATCATATCAAAATATGGTGAAGCAGGTTGTTAAAGGTCGCATTTCAAATATTGCAGTCCATGATAGCTTTACAAAAACCACCAATCCATAATCGAAAGACCTCAAAGTCAAATGCATCCAAAGGTAAACGGATTCTTAGAATGAAGGTGGTTGTCAAAACATACGGATAGTTCACAGGTCAAATTCAGGTACATGGTTCATCAGAGTGTGGGATAGAAGAGTAAACAGTTCAAGGTATTGGAATCTTGTTTAGCTTATAGCATAGGAATAGTAGGGTGTGCATCAAAAGTAATACGAACATCGCTTAACTGTCAGAATTGAGATGTATGGAATATCAGTTGTTAGCATCAGCATGCTCAGATAACAATTCCGTACTGGACAAAATATCAACATCAAATCCTTCCAAAGGAAATTGGTTAACATACAAAGTTCATCATTCAAATGATGGAGGGTAAGACTTCCTTGTCTTCTGAGACAAACATCCTTATAAGGCATGACTAAAGGCAGAGGCAAGATTCAGAGTGATGTGGAAGCAAATACTACTCACAAGGATGTCCTAGTCTACCCATTCCTCACCGGTTATAACTTATGTTCCTATGGGAAAATACTTAAGCAACTTCGCAAAGGTTATCCAACGAGCGCCTACAGGGGAAACTTAGTGGTCCTAACTTACACAGGCCAAGGGTAGATGTACTATAAGTCGCTAACCTGGCTCTGATACCATAATTGTAACACCCCAACCCGGCAAGGGTAGAAGTGTCACGCAAATGGTGACATATCAAAGGCAAGCATAACATACGACTTACATAATACAAATGGTTTACAATGTTACAAAGGAAAATATACCAAATCTACGAAGTCATACATAAATGAATACTAAAACTAAGGTATCGTCTTCATAAGCTAATCTCTCATCCCAAAGCAAACCCAAGCTCCTGGCTTCCTACTAAAACCTGCCGCAGGAAAAGAAATGCGGCTGAGCTTAAAAAGCCCAGTGAATAGATATATAATAAACGGAAACAAAATCAAATGGAAATGAACAGACATATCATAATGAATGAGATATAGGAAAAGGAAATAAAGAGTAAGGTTTAGGACAGTCATCCACCACGAGCCCACATATATCACATCACATAAGCCTGCATAATCTAGAGGGGATACCTCATAGTAACCAGATATTATGAGGGGTGTCCTCATGTATCAAATGGAGTGATCAGCTCCCACATTTTGTGAAAGACGTGGATTGCACCCATCATCAGTCACAACATATCACATATCACATCACATATCACAAAGGAAACTAGGATGCATCCATTCGCCCCCCCCCCCCACAATTTACATTGACCATAATAATCATAAAGTGCGCATATCACAATCACAATGGGGGACGGTGTAACCAAATCACTAGGGCTACACACTAGTCATGCCAGTGGTGCATCACAGACACGGCCATGTTACCTTCATGGCTAGGAAACACATTTTGGCTCGGGTATCAAACTGGGGTCACAGGTCAAAGGTTCATATCAAAGCAAAGGTTCACATGGTCATAATCATAGTCCAAATCTCCAGGTTCACATCAAAGGTTCATATGTCACAGGTTCAAATATCAAAGGTTCATATCACAGTGTAGGGAACATAGCAATGGCTTAGGAAACCCTAATACGAATCAGAATAGAGACCGAAGGCTCCTTATCAAAAGAGCAGAATATCTGTACCTTAACCGCCAACGAACATAACATAAGGATAAGAATTCACTCCTCCTTCGGCGAATCTACACGAATCAATGATCGGCTTATTATTAATAACTTATTCAGATCAGAGTTCTTATTTTAGTCAGCTTTCCATTTTTAGTAACTTTCCATTTTTAGCAGGTTTTCAAAATTAGCAAGTTTTCATATTTAGTAAGATTGTGTCATATAATTTAATTAAATCATTATTAAATGGAAATAGGGTATACTTGATCAGATTTACACATTTGGTCCTCACGATTTCACAATTTATAAATTACACCCTTTATTTTATTAAGTTACACTTTAAACCTTTTTATATCCATAATTACACATTAAACCCTGAATTAATCAAATTTACACAATGAGTACTTATTTTCACATGTTATACGAATGTACCCTTAAATATTCATAATTTACACATCAAGTCCCTCAAGTTATCTAAGTTACATATTAAGCCCTTTAATTTACAATTTCAACCTTTAATTATTAATAATTACATCTTAAGCCATTAAATTATCAAAATTGCACATAACCCCCTGAATATAATTTATTACTCAAATCAACCCTAAGTTTCCAAAAATTACACATTTAGTCCCTCTACTTAATTAAATTCCAATTCGAATTATACTTTATGTAATAAAACATTTTAACCCTTTTAAATATAAAAATTACACATGATACCTCCAACTTATATTTTATTCGAATAGTACTCAGTCCAAATAATGTTCTAAAAATAACCCATGAGTTTTAAATGTTACAAAACGCACCCTTAACCTTTTAAAACAATCGCATGACACTTTTAATTAACAAAACCCTAACCTCATCATTCCAATCATTAAGCCAATCATTTGAACATCATTAAACATCATTTATTAGATCAAGAACAAACCCTAATTCACAAAACCCTAATCGAATCATATTTTATTTCTTTTCTTTCTTCGTTTTCTATAAATCCGATTATACAATTAATTCCAAAATGATTATTTTAGGCCATGACAAATCGAATGGATATTTTTCCAGTATCATATAGTTCATAAGAATCGTACATAAAATATATCTTCTGCCCAGAAAAGTCGCATAGGTTTTTATAGAGTTTTCACACGTTTTTAAGGGTAAATTCACAATTAATTCATAGATCATGCATGGTTCGTGTATAGTATTTTATTTGAGATTCATATGATGCAAGATTCATAGGAAAAATACCAAGTCGAATATAGAACGAGTAGAATAGGCGTACGAATTATATATCACTCGGATGAGCACCACGATACCACAAAATTCCCACAAGCACACGAACGATCCCACAACCTTGTAGCCATTTTTCACAGAGTATATACGTTATAAGGAGTATGAGAAAAATGCTAAACGAATTTTAAGAGGTACGTATGAATCGTTTGGATTATTACCTATCGAATGACAAAAGAAATGGCTAGCGATCAAACGAGCGAGACCCACGACCTAAACCAAATTTTCTAGGCTTCCACTGATCGAGAACAACACCAGAAAATTATCCCTTGAGCTCCAGAAAATCGTATGAAGTTGCTATGAATTTGTGTGTGTGTTTTAGTTTTCTCGGTAAAGGATTTTAGGGTTCAAAGAATTTGTTATCTATAAAAGTGGAGGATTATCGAGACTTAGGGGAGTATAAGCTGGCAAAAACGTGTGGATTCAATGACCCAATCAAAATTATATAACTTCCTTAATTATCTTGCAATTACAATGGATTTATTTTAATTATAAGGTTTAATGTAATCTTAATAATATACATAATAATTTTCGGCCCATACATGTGTCCAAATAATTTTAGTGCCTCCCAAAATGTCAAATGTGATAGTATAATTAATTTTATTTCATATCTTGAACATCTCCCGAAGTTTGGATTTTGTTTGGTATTTTATAAGCTTATTTAATCAGATTTTACAATTACAGGGGCAAATTGGTCTTTTTACATCTTTCAGATTTTAGGGTTTTACACTTGCCCAAGCAAAATGAAAAAGAAACGATTGTTGATAAAGGAAAAGAGGTTGTCGAAACACCAAAAGTGATTGCACCTGGCCTTTATAGGATTAGTCCGACTATTGTGTCTGCCTCCACATCTAAAACATATGGAACAAACAACAAGAGCGTAAAAGATAATCCTCAAGAGTCTAGGCATGTTACAACAACTTCTAAGGACAACAATATAAATCCTAATGCGTGTGCCTTACCTTCTACAAGATTAGAAAGCACCTCTAGGAGCAGCAGACTAAAGCCTAGGAGCAATACAAGGAACAATAGAGTCTCGTTTGTCACTAAGAGTAGTTGCAAGAATAAAGTTGAAGAAGTAGAAGAAC
Source organism: Artemisia tridentata subsp. tridentata (assembly GCA_021014915.2). Lineage (NCBI taxonomy): Eukaryota > Viridiplantae > Streptophyta > Magnoliopsida > Asterales > Asteraceae > Artemisia > Artemisia tridentata. The sequence goes on from CP139509.1 coordinate 286,273,851, forward strand.
ACCCTAGGAATTTATCACTTTGTAATAAGAGACATATTTCATCTGAATGTAATGTCAAAAGTACTATTTCTAATACATGTAATGTCTCTGTTTGTTTAATGTGAAAGAAATGTTTATCTAATGATGTTTGTGATGATTATGTTTCTAAAACTGTGACTGTTACGCCTGAACAGAAGAACATTCCAAAAGGAACTAGTGCTAGATCTAGATCTACAGAAAGATTAGTTGCACGCTTTAGGTCAACCACTAGTAGTCAAATTCCTAGGAACTATCTTAAGTATTGTGTATGGAAACCAACGGGTAGGCAGTTCATACTCCAGAATGGCAAATTGAAAGCTGTTGAAAATAAACCAGTAGAAACTTCCTATGAGTGTGATACGGATTTTACTCCTAACCCCATGGAACCAAATTCAAAACGGTTTCCGAATACAAACTCTTCTGCTCTTCGTAGGTTACCGAAATATGTCTTTGGATCATCGACTCGGGTTGCTCCAAGCACATGACCGAGAATCTAAAGCCGCTGATCAATTTCGTCTGGAAATTCATAGGAACTGTACGCTTTGGAAATGATCATGTAGCAGCTATTCTGGGTTATGGAGATCTTCAGTTTGGGAATTATTTGATCACTCGAGTTTACTATGTCGAAGGGTTGGGACACAACTTGTTTTCAATTGGGCAGTTTTGTGATGCAGATTTAGAGGTTGCATTTAGGAGAAACATGTGCTTTGTTAGAATTTTGGTTGGCGATGATCTCTTAACTGGGAATCGTAGCACCAACCTATCTGCTATTGACATCAACCAAATGCCCTCTTCATCACCATTTTGTCTTATGACAAGAGCATACGGAACAAAGTCCTGGCTGTGGCATAGAAGATTATCCCATCTCAATTTTGACACCATCAACAAATTAGCCAAATACAACATCGTCAACGGACTCCCTAAGTTCAAGTACACCAAGGATCAATTATGCCCATCATGCGAACAAGGAAAAAGCAAAAGGGCATCATATAAACCCAAAACTGTACCTAGTTCGGAAGCACGGTTACATATGTTGCACATGGACTTATGTGGCCCAATGAGAGTTGAAAGCATAAACGGGAAGAGGTATATTCTTGTTATCGTCGATGATTATTCAAGATATACATGAGTAAAGTTTCTGAGATCAAAAGACGAAGCACCATGCATCATCATCACCTTTCTAAAGCGTATTCAAATTCTAGTTCAAGCTCCAGTAAGGATTGTAAGAACAGAAAATGGCATAGAATTCACAAATCAGGAGTTAAGAACTTACTTTGAAGATACTGGAATCACTCATCAGACTTCAGTTGTCAGAACTCCACAGCAGAATAGGTAGTTGAAAGAAGAAATCGAACTCTTGTAGAAGCTGCTCGCACAATGGTAATTTATTCTAGTGCACCATTATTCTTATGGGCTGATGCTGTTGACACTGCTTGTTTTACTCAAAATTGTTCCCTAATCCATCCAAGATTCAATAAAACACCATATGAGCTAGTGAACAATCGGAAACCTGATATCTCTTACCTTCACGTGTTTGGCGCTTTGTGCTATCCAACGAACGATAGAGAAGATCTAGGGAAGCTGAAAGCTAAGGGTGATATTGGAATCTTCATTGGATACTCAGAAAACTCGAGGGCATTCTGGGTGTATAATAGAAGAACAAAAAGGATAATGGAGACGATGAATGTGAAGTTTGACGAGATTTCACAAATGGCTTCTGAGAGACTCGCTCTAGAACCCGCGCTTAATCCGATGGCTTCTAATCAAAACAGATTAGGTCCCGCACCAAACCTGCAGACTTCTGGACACATTAGTTCTGGACTCGTACCTCAAAGAGCTCAATCAACAACCACTGACAAACCTTCAGAACAAGAACTGGAAAATTTCTTCGAGTTAATGTTTGATGAATACTATGGTGGAACTTTGACAAATGCATCACAACAACATTCCGCTGCACCCGCTCAAAACCATCAACCACCACCACCATCACAAGATGCATCTACTACAATCGAAACTAACGCACCAACTCCCTCAACCTCATCTACATCTACTCCAGAAACTCCAATTCTTGAAATTGTTCTACCAAGAGCTAATGAGCAAAATCATAACACACCATCTCAAGAAGAAACAATACAAAACCAAAACGATGCTATGTTAGAAAAAGAAGTATTTGAAAACCCGATTAACACACATATGTTAAACCTAAGGTACCCTTCTACACTCCAATGGACTAAAGACCATCCAATTGAACAAGTTATTGGTGAACCTTTGTTGATCCCAGTTGAGCTTAATCGATCTTTTTAATTATCCTAGATGTGGATCTAAGATAATAGGTATAGAGACTGTTCTTGAACAATCTATTAATTACTACGTGGAATTTAGTAATTAATCTTAAGAAGAATTAACAATAACACACAGTAATTCTCTCAACCTTTACCTTAATATATTAATAAAAGGTTACTCAAAAGTAACATGATTACAATGAACCTTGAAGTGAATACAATACGTAAGCTAAAACCAATCGTATCCTAACCCTAACCCTAGATCCTCCTTTTATACTCTAAGGAGTCCTAGTCGGTTACAAAACTTTCTATACAAGAATAATATCTATACGTATCTTTACCAGAAACAAACTATACATTTCTAATAAGCAGCAGCATCATTACTCTAGCAGCAGAATCCTCGTAGGCTAGCAGTAGAGTGAGACTTAGCTTATTTCACCATTCATCAGTTATCACCAGCAGAAGAACAAATATACTAGCAGCAGAATGTTTATGCCTAGCAGCAGAATCATACTTAGTATATTTCCATTAAAACCATGAGCAGCAGAATAACATACTTAGCAGCAGCATCTTCTAAACCCAACAATCCTCCCCTAAACTTGATATTTTCTCCCAAAATATACAAGTTTCTTCTAAGCACAGACATACACAAAGAGGATGCTTCCAAACACTTTCTACTATGAAGTCTTTGATTTCAGAATCTTTCTATACTTTTCTACTAACTCATAAGCTTGATGATCTGAAAGAAATGCTCTCTGTAACCTCAACTTACCATGTTGTAACATCTGAGTAAGAATAGCAGTATTTTTGGTAAATGGGTAGTCTTTTTCAACCAGCATGTATACACTTACACCTCTACCAACCAACTCATGTACTCCACATGATTGATATAGATACCATTTATGAACCTTGGTAGAACTTAACAAATCCATCCATTCAATATCCCTCTTATCTGGCTCAAACATATTCCTCAAATAGTAATAGTGTAGCCTTTCATAAATCACCTCTGGTCTTCTATCACCATAATTTTCCTTATATAATCTCCAGAGTTGCACTATATCATCTCTATCCATGTAATGTAGCATCTGTGAAAATCTAATAAACTTCTGACATAAGCCATTTGATCTCTTGATTTCCTACCATGCTTCACTTCCATCTTGAACATCATGTGTATAATAAATGATTGGGTACTTTGATTCCAAAGGAACTGCATTAGCTACTTCGGGTTCTTCTTGTGGTTTATGAACTGTAACATCCATAATCCTTTTCATGTCATCTGCAGTCACTTCTTCAGTTCCATACTCATTAGCATTTGACTCCTTCTCACCTTTAGAATTGCTTTCTGAATCACTCATTACAACAGATTTAGCTCTATTCTTTTTCCTTCCAATAGACTTTAACCTTCTTTTTCCTGTTCTTTTTATCCCAATAGTAGACTCAGATTTCTCCTCTGTTACTTCTTTCTTCCTTTCCTCAATCACATCTTTCTCCTTCACAACTTCATCAACAATCTCCTTTTCATTTTCTACCTGTTCTGGTACAACTTCTGATACTCTAGAATTTTGAACACTTGACTCAGACATCAAGTAAGCATTTGGTGCCACTTTCATTCTTGTAACCTCTTTAACCTCAGCATCAGTCATAGGCTCAATTGGTCTGTTGAGTCTTGCATGAGTCTCATAGTAAGCCTTTGCAACAGCAGCTCTACTCATTCCTCTAAATGCACTAGGTTTCCAATAAGCTTGATTCCTCAGATACATTTTCATATAATTATACTCATCAGTTTTTGAAGGTTTCTTCTTCTTGTACTCTCCTTTTTTTTCATTTTGTTTCTTTCTAAATTGCACAAGCAAATCATCTATGGCATCCTGTCTCTCCTCAGAAGTATATCTTTCACTTTCATCCCTTTGAGCTTTCATAGTTATTTCTCTGTCAGTCTGTTCTTGCTTGAGTCTTGCAAGTTCCTCTTCATCCCATTTTGCTTTCAAATTTCTGGCAACTTCTTCATCCATCTGCTTTTGAAGTTCCTTTTCTTTTAAGGATTGAAACTTAACTTTTTGCTTTGGCTCCTCAACAAGAATTCCTTTTCCCTTATCTGTTGATGCAATAACTGGTTGTGCAGGTTTTGGAATTGATACAGGTTCTTGAATGACAACTCCTTTAGCTGGTTTTCTTGAAGGTTTTGGGATTGGTGTTGGTTTAGTTGATGTTGGTTTAGATTGCTTTGTTGGTGTGGGAACTTTGCTCTTCATATTTATCATAACTTGAGCCAAACTAATTTGATCATCATCTGACTCTTCTCCATCTTCAGCAACAAAATGTTCTATACCAGCAACAAACACAACTGCCTTTACCTTTTTAGCAGCAGAACCCTGTTCTATTCCAGCAAAAGAATCATCTACCTTGTTAACAGCAGAATCTTCATGTACCATTTTGCTTGTAGCAGTATAATCCAGATCTTCCAATATTAGCTCCTCTGTATCAGCATATAAGTCAACTTCTTCTGTATGTTCATGCTGAACTCCCAAATCCACATCAACTTGAGTCCCTTCATTAACATTACCAGCAACATTTTCATCTTCATCCATCTCCACCTCCCCTGAACCCTTTACATCATCTTCTTGCACATTCCTCCCCTGTTTGGGAGCATCCTCCCCCAAACTTGGTTTGGAAATCTTTGGTTTTGAAGTCCTTGATCTCAGTAACCCCTCAAGATGCCTAACCCGTTGTTGTAGCCCTCTGATTTTAGTACCCTGAGTAGAATTCACCATCTTCAATCGCCTCTTGAGACCAAGTACTTCTTTTGACAATCTGGTACATTTATCCGTCAATTCATTCAATTGTTTCAGAATATCCTCACAACTTCGGTCTGTGTTACCTGACCCGAGAGGTTGATCATTGGATTTGGCATTGTGTACATTTGTATTACCCGTCAATTCCTCTGTTTCTAGTTCAATTCTAGCCTCAGTACTTTGACCTGTGTTACCTTGTCCAAGAGGTACATCATGGGCATTGTCATTTTGTACAGTTTCATCCATCAATTCATTTTTGTCATCCCTATCCTTATCACTTCGGGATGTGTTACCTTCCCTGAGAGGTGAATCTTTGGACTGAAACTCAGTCTCAATCCTAGATTGTGCAGCTGAGCCCCCCTTTTTAGCCATTTGGCTGGGGTTACCATCATGTGCATCAGGTTCATGAGAACCCTCAGCAGTAGATGTTGCCAAGGTTGGGGTCTTATCTATGTTGACACTGGCCTGTTCAACTTCTAAGTTGGAAACAGTAGTATCAGCCCCTTCCTTCATGCCATCTCCATCACCTATGGCAGCCTCATCTGGTTCTATACTAGCACTAGTCTGAGGTAACTCAATGCTCTTTTCTTGTGAAGACCTAGGTGATTGGGTATTTTGGGGTTCATTTTGGGATGATTCACTATTAGATTCAGAGGTGGGTGTGTGATGGGAAGCTGTTGGGTTTTCAGCTTCTTCACCCTGAGCAACAGCAATAACAATGTTTAAAATATGTTGGGACAAAAGAGTTATTCTCCCAGAAAAACCAGTCCCATTTTTCTTTAAATAAGAAAACATTTTGCTTGTTAATGCAGGAGTTGGTTCAATTCCTGTATGTTCCAAAGGTTCTTGCAATTAACTATTGATGATAAGTTGTAAAAACCTTGGGTAAATATAATGTTTCCCAGAAATGTTCTTTTTCAACCCTTCAAAAATCATAGCCAAAAAATTGAATGGTTGGCCTGAAGCTAGACAAATCAAAGCTGAAGCTTGAGTTGTACTAAACTCATTCCACCAGTTGTTTTAGAGCTAAGACAATGTAGAAGAGTATGAATAAGAAATTTCCAGTGTGGGCAGAGGAGACGTTTGAAAATTTTTAAATTAGTATTAGGCCTCTCATACCCAATGTTTGCAAGTTCTTCAAAAATAGTAGAAGTAGGAAGGCAAGTTGTTGCTTCATCATCTGCAAGACGAAGGATTCTCCTTACAGATGTTTCAGTAACAACTATTCTTTCTTCATCCACTGTAGCAATTAACATTTGTTCCCCATTTTGAGTTTCAACCGTAACAGTCGACCAAAATTGTCGCATGTGAGATTTATATATAGTTGGATTAACTGTTAATGCATACCTAATTGAAGTAGCATTAAGAAAGTCGATGACTTCAGTAAATCCATCTGTCTCAAGGACCTTTTGAAGAAAAGCGACTGAATTATGGTCGGCGGAGTATTCGCGTCTTGTCATCGTGAATTAGGGTTTTAATTTTAGGGGTTTTTGATCGGATGATACAAAGATGTGTTAGGGTTTGAGTTGAATTTAATTTTGGGCGCACAAAATTATTGGTGAGATCTAATTGGGTTTTTATGCCGTTTAGATCTAATTAGGGCTTTATTCGCGCCAATTTGCAAAATGGTCCCTACACTTTCAAACCAAGCAGCAGAATCCAATAGTTTCAACTTTGAGCAGCATAACCTTCAGCAGCAGAATGATATGCCTAGCAGCAGAAACTTTTGAACCAGCAGCAGAATGTTCTCTGAACATTTCAATCATCTTTTTCTCATCAATCAAGCATTTCCTTGTGATTTATCCTGCAAAATATTAGTCCAAAACCACAAAAACACAAACAAGAGTATTCCATAATAATCACAAGCATTTATAACACTTAGAAACAGAATAACCAACTAGCAGCAGACAACATACAAACAAAGCAAGCAATAAAAACAACTTATTTGATCAATAACAGCACAAAATCCTTACACACTATTACAAAAACACACAGAGATAAGATTTTTGATTTTCAAAGATTGATCATTCCTATACTAGCAATTAAAAATTGAAATCTACTCACATCAAAACCTTTAGTGAGTAGATCTGCAACATTATTGTCAGTATGTATTTTAACTATTTGAATTAGCTTTTTCTCATAACAATCTATTATAAAATGGTGTCTTATCTCTATATGCTTTGTTTTTTAGTGAAAAACAGGATTTTTGATGATACACATGGTACTGTTATTATCAATATAAATTTTGGTGTTCATAAAGTTGTACCCATAATCCAGCAATTGGTTTTGGATCCAGAGCACTTGTCCACAGCAACTAGAAGCAGCCACATACTCAGCTTCAGTTGTTGAATTGGCCACCACAGTCTGTTTCTTGCATTGCCAAGAGATCAACCTATGTCCAAGGTATTGACATCCTCCAGTGGTTGACTTTCTATCCATACTTGCTCCAGCATAGTCACTATCTGAGTATGCTACCAAATCAAAAGGTGAATCCTTAGGATACCAAAGGCCCAACCTAGGTTGACTCCTCAAGTACCTAAAAATCCTCTTAACAGCATTCAAGTGTGAGACTTTTGGGGACACTTGAAATCTGGCACAAGCACACACAGCAAACATGATGTCTGGCCTTGAAGCAGTTAGATACATCAATGAACCAATCATTGATCTATACAAATGAACATCAACCTCTTACCCATCTTCATCCTTGAGCAAAGGCTTGTTGGTCTCCATTGTTGTCTTAGCTGGTTTTCCATCAGTAAAGCTAAATTTCTTCAAAATATCAGCCACATACTTGTCTTGGCTGATGAAAATTCCATCTTTCATTTTTTTAACTTGAAGCCCCAAAAAGAAGGTGAGTTCCCCCATAGAACTCATCTGAAATCTATTATGCATGAGCTTCTCAAATTCTTCACACAACACCTTGTTTGTAGACCCAAAAATGATATCATCTACATAAAATTGGACTAGTAGGATATCCTTTTTGTCTTTCTTAATGAACAATGTCTTATCAATGGTTCCCCTATTGAATCCATTAGATAACAAATACCTGGACAAGGTGTCATACCAAGCTCTTGGAGCCTGATGTAGACCATATAGTGCTTTCTCCACCTTATAAACCCTATCTGGATAATCAGGGTCTTCAAAACCAGGTGGTTGCATCACATAAACTTCTTCATCAATCTTTCCATACAAGAAAGCACTTTTCACATCCATCTGATACACTGGGAAGTTCTTGAATGAAGCATAAGCCAAGAATAGTCTGATGGCCTCTATTCTTGCTACTGGAGCAAACACCTCATCACAGTCAATGCCCTCTTCCTGAGTGTATCCCTGAGCCACCAATCTTGCCTTGTTTCTGATCACAATTCCTCTCTCATCTCTCTTGCATCTGAACACCCATTTTGTACCAATTGCCCTCTTCCCATTAGGCAAATCAACTAATGTCCAGACTTCTTGAAGCTTGAACTGCAGCAACTCCTCTTGCATAGCTTCAACCCAACTTCAATCTTGCATAGCTTTGTGAGCATTCTTGGGTTCTACTTGTGACAGAAAACAAGCAAATTTACAATTTTGTAGATCTTTGTGGCTATTTCTCTGATGTAATGACTGAGCAAATAATCCTTGATGATGCAAAGTATTCAACCCCTTTGCTTTACTTCTGGTCTGAACAGCAGATTTAACATCACCAATTATCTGCTCTTTTGGATGATTCTTATGTATCCATGTTGTTGGAGTAGGACTAACAGGTATATTAGTCTCCATATTTGACAAATCAGCTCCAGCTCCAAATACACCCACAATTTCATCATCAGTGTCTTCATACACTTCCTCTAATTCAGGCAACTCATCAGAAGAATCGTCAAAGAAATTTCCATCTTTGTCAGCAGTAGAATACTTGGGAATAGCAGCAGAACTGCTAGGCTTAGCAGCAGAACTGCTAGGCTTAGCAGCAGAATGTTCTGTACTACTGCTGGGCATAGCAGCAGAATGATTTGGCTTAGCAGCAGAATAGGAGATACTGCTGCTAGCTTTATTTCCTTGGCTTCCTTGATTTGCTGACCTTTCATTCCTTACATCATCATCATTCTTGCCATCATTTGAAGGTCTATCACCACCTTCTTCATCATCCTTTGGTACTTCTTCATTAACAGCAACATCCTTTGAACTCTTGCCCTCTTTCTCTTTTGCTATGAAAAGCTGATTAAGCTTCCATTTCTCAATCAAGACAAACTCCTTTGCAGATTCATCATCTTTAGCTTGTGTACCTGCATTAGGGTTAGCTTGTGTACCTGCAGACATGTTAGTTGTACCTGCAATCACTGGTTGATAATTCATATTCTTGGTTAGGGAATCAATATCAAACAGCTATTCAGGTCCTTTTCCAGCAACACTAGGTGTGGTTTCACTAAACCTAACATGTAGGTTCTCTTCCACATGCTTTGTTCTTTGGTTAAATACCCTAAACGCTTTGCGATTAGTTGAGTATCCAACAAAGAAACCTTTGTCTGCTTTCTCATCAAACTTGCCTAGTGAATCAATGGTATTTAAGATAGTAACAGGACACCCAAATGGTTTCAAAAAATCTATCATAGGTTTCCTACCATGCAATAATTCATAAAGGGTCTTGTTATGAGGCTTCACTAACTTACTCCTATTTTGCACATAGCAAGCAGTGTTAACTGCTTCAGCCCAAAAAGTAGTGGGTAATTGTGACTCTGACAACATTGTCCTAGCAGCCTCAATTAATGTCCTATTCCTCCTCTCAGCCACACCATTTTGCTGAGGAGTTCTAGCCACACTAAACTGTCTTAAGATACCTTTTTCAACACAGAACTGATTCATCACACTATTCTTAAATTCAGTTCCATTGTCACATCTGATTATATTAACTTTGTGATTAACTAGGTTTTCTACTCTTGTTATGAAAGCCTTAAGAATGCTAGATGTCTCATCCTTAGTTCCTAAGAAGAAAACCCAAGTAAATCTGCTAAAATCATCAGTGACCACTAAGCAATACATCTTTTTATTCAAGCTTTTCACAAAAGTTGGACCAAACAGATCCATATGTAACATATGCAAGGGCTCAGAAATAGAGTTCACCACTTTGGACTTACAAGAAGCTTGTGTTGCTTTCCCATCTGACAAGCAACACAGGTTTCAGGATTTTCAAAAATTTTTTAAGGTAACCCTCTAACAAGGTTGCCCTTAACCAATTTATTTATTGTTTTGAAATTCAAATGGCCCAATCTTCTATGCCAAAGTTTGGATTCATCAATTGTGGCTTTGGCAAACAGACAAGTTAAATCTCTTTTGGGAAGGATGTTCTTTATGTCCACACTGTATATATTGTCTTTTCTAGGGACTCTAAGTTGCACTAATTTATCATCAGGCAATTTGTAGTCGGGAGATAAGACAAGACACTCAGTGTCTGTAAAAAGAACAAAATTCTTTTTGTCACACATTTGTGAGACACTAAAAAGATTGAACTTAAGTCCATTGACCAAATACACTTTTTCAAAATCCAAGGTGCCTGTTCTAATAGTAACTTTCACAACAATTTTACCTCCTTTGGGGTCATTCCCAAAGGCAACAGATCTACCATCCAAAGCTTCAAAATTTTCCAAGGTGCTTTGGTCTCCAGTCATATGTGAAGAGAATCCACTATCAAAAATGCATTTATCCTTTAGCTCCTTTTGTAGATTGCCCTGCACAAAAAGTAAGAGAGTTAGTTTCTCTTTGGGACCCAAGCCATTACTGACTTGGATCTGCCTTGTGCATCAAAGTAATCAAATTTCTTGAAGTTCATTGATGCACTGCTGTGTCTGGTTATGGGTTAAACAACATAGAAATGAGTGCCCACAACAGTATTAGTAACCACTTTTGGCTTAGCAGCAGAATGAGAAGTACTACTGCTAGCTTTAGCAGTAGAAAACTCTGTTTTCTTTGGAATGGGCCTTGGTGGTGCAACAGGAGAAATAGTCCTAGAAACACCATCTCTTAACAAAATCTCCCTAGGAACCATGTTTCTTTTGGGGTGTGGGTGAGTCTTTCTAGCAAAGTTCCTATGGTTCACCCTAGTATAATGGTTCCATACAGGTTTTGGAGCACTAGTTCTCTTAGGTATTGAATAATAACAATCTTCTTGCAAGTGCTCAAAACTACCACAACTGTGACATGCCTTCTTAACCAGTTCAAAGTCACTACCTAACTTGTGTGAGATCACCTGGTGCAAGTTTCTCTGATTACCTCTGGGCAAGTCACTAGTCTTCCTAGGATAATCTCTAGGTTTATCATCATACTCAGCCACTTTCCTAGAGATTCTACTTCCTAGCACATGTTTAACAAATTCAACATTTTTAACTTTATATTCAGCTGTGTTAACATGTGTGACTTTTGGTTCAACGGTCCTAAAAATTTCTCTCTTATCAGTTTTGGGTGTTGAATCAGTCTCATCATCCTCACTATCTGACACCCAATCTTCAATGATCACTGTATCAGACTTCTTTTCTACCTTAGGTGCATTTGTTCTATCAGCTTTTTCATTACTTGACTCACCTACAGGTTTGGCTTCTACCTTAGTTAAGAATGACAATTCCTTTTTGGGAGGTGCAAAAGCACTTTTGACTGGGGGTGGTATTTCAGCATATCCTAAACCACTCCCTCTTCTAAGTATTTGACTACCAATTGATTTATTGATAAGATCAGTTGCAAGCTGTTGTTTTTCAACTAGTATGACATGTTTTTCCTTACTAGTTAAAGCTTCATCCCTAATTCTTTCAGCTTCTTCAACTCTTTTACTAAGAACACTAATCTCAGCATCTTTCTTAATAATTTCTATTTCTAAACCATTAATCTTATCAACGTACTCTACTTCATTTTGTTTAAGAAAGTCAAGTTTTGCTTCTACTGATTTTAGGCCATATTCATAACCTAAATTATCAAGTTTTAACTTTTCTACTTCCATTCTTAAACTTTCATTTCTAGATTTTAATTGTTCAACAGTATCTAGGCATGATTTAAAAGAACAAGATGACTCATTGGATACCTCAGAGTCTGAACCAGAGGATGAAGAAGCATAGGCCATTAGTGCAAAGTTGTGTTCCTTCTTTTCTTCTTCAGCCATGAAAGCAGCATTTGGTCCATCCTCTGCATGATCACTCCAGTCAAACTCTCCCAATCCATCACAAGACACCATAGCAGTAGTGGGCTTTGCTTCTTCAATAGGAATCTGCCTTTTGTTTTCCTTGTTCTTCTTTGGTGCTCTACACTCCCTAGCAAAGTGACCCTTTCTCTGGCAATTGTAGCACTCCATCTTTGATTTATCAAACCCCACATTGGTTTGACCTTTGTACCTGAGTTCTCTACCAGTCTTTCTCAAAAACCGACTAGCTCTCATAGTTAGCATTGCAAACTGCCATTTCAGATCAATCTCTTCTAGGTCATCTTCATCAATTTGATCCAAATCTTGATCAGTAACAGAAGTACTTGTGGGACCTCTGGTAAGATCAGCCAAAAAGGCACAAATAGCACCATCACTGATGCTGTCACTATTTGTACTAGCAGTAGGACCAACAGCAGAAACCATATGACCAGCAGCAGAATGATCTTCTTGAGAACTACTAGATCCTTTGTTGTTTGAAGACACAAAGGCTAAGTTGTTTGCACCAGAAGATGAACTAGAAGCTCCCTTGACTTCAGATTCATATACTTTTAGATTGTTGTACAAATCATCCAAAGTCATTGATTCAAAGTCAGTCTTATTCCTCCAGACCACTGTATGAGTATTCCATTCAGATGGTAAGCTCCTCAGAAACTTCAGATTGATGTCTTCTTGAAGCAATGAGACCTTCATAAGTTGTAATTGACTCACCAACCTCTGAAGTCTATCATAGGTAGCATCAATATTTTCTGAACTTGAAGCAGTAAATGTTTCAAATTGATGCTTGAGCAGATTCTTTCTAGACTTTTTAGTGGCCTCATTCCCACCAAATCTGAGTTCAACTGCATCCATCAACTCTTTAGCAGATTGAGTGTTACTAAAACTCAATTGGTATTCATTCGGGATACCCATCAACAGCATATTGTGAGTTTTGATTTCCAGCTTCCTTTGTGCCTTTTCCTCATTAGTTTTAATGGGTATAGGTCTCCCATCAGCACCCTTAGCAGGAAAAGTGTCTCCATTCTGAATGACTTCCCACATGGAGAAATCAAGCATCTTCATATATTGCTCAATTCTCATCTTCCAGAGTTCATATTCACCAGTCTTCAACATTGGTACCTTTGAAGCAGTCACCATATGAGTAGTATCGGAATCCATTGCTTATGAAGATAATGAACAGATCTGATTATACGAAATTCTTCTTGATAGCAGTCTCTAGATCACAAGCTCTGATACCACTTGTTGATCCCAGTTGAGCTTAATCGATCTTGTTAATTATCCTAGATGTGGATCTAAGATAATAGGTATAGAGACTGTTCTTGAACAATCTATTAATTACTACGCGGAATTTAGTAATTAATCTTAAGAAGAATTAACAATAAAACACAGTAATTCTCTCAACCTTCACCTCAATATATTAATATACGGTTACTCAAAAGTAACAGGGTTACAATGAACCTTGAAGTGAATACAATACGTAAGCTAAAACCAATCGTATCCTAACCCTAACCCTAGATCCTCCTTTTATACTCTAAGGAGTCCTAGTCGGTTACAAAACTTTATATACAAGAATAATATCTATACGTATCTTTACCATAAACAAACTATACATATCTAATAAGCAGCAGCATCATTACTCTAGCAGCAGAATCCACGTAGGCTAGCAGTAGAGTGAGACTTAGCTTATTTCACCATTCATCAGTTATCACCAGCAGCAGAACAAATATACTAGCAGCAGAATGTTTATGCCTAGCAGCAGAATCATAATTAGTATATTTCCATTAAAACCATGAGCAGCAGAATAACATACTTAGCAGCAGCATCTTCTAAACCCAACAACCTTCAAGGCCAGTTCAGATGAGAAGACAACTTGCCACAGACCCTGAAATGTGCATTTACATTTGCTCTGTAAGCCTCAAAGAACCAAGGAACATTCGGGAAGCAATGGCAGAAAACGCATAGATAGAAGCGATGCAGGAGGAACTTCTTCAATACCAGTTACATGACAGTTGGGAAATTGTTCCACGACCACTTGACAAACTTGTTATTGATCTCAAATGGTTATGGAAGAACAAAAAGGATGAAGAAATTACTGTAATTCGTAACAAAGCTTGTCTCCTAGCTAAAGGATTCAGACAGGAAGAAGGGATGGATTTCAAAAAATCATTCGCGCCAGTAGCAAGACTTGAAGTAGTCAGGATTTTTTTAGCCTATGCAGCTCACAAGAACATCACAGTATATCGGATGGACATCAAGACTGCGTTCTTGAATGGAAATCTGAAAGAAGAAGTGTATGTGAGTCAGCCAGAAGGATTCATTGACAAAGAACATCCAGACTACGTCTACAAGCTTAAGAAAGCCATTTATGGTTTAAAACAAGCTCCAAGAGCGTGGTATGACGAACTATCATCTTTCCTGATCAAAAACAATTTCACCAAAGGAACTGTTGATTCTACCTTGTTTACAAGGAAATACAAAGATGATATTTTGATTGTTCAGATTTATATGGACGACATTATCTTTGGGTCCACTAATCCGAATCATTCAAAACATTTTGAAAATCTCATGAAAAGCAAATTTGAAATGTCCAAGATGGGGGAACTAAAATTCTTTCTTGGTTTACAAATACATCAATCCCCTCGTGGTATTTTTATTAATCAAGCTAAATATACAATTGAGAGTTTGAAAAAACATGGTATGGAAAATTGTAACTCTGTTGGTACACCAATGGTCACTTCACCAAAAATCGGTGCTGATTTATTTGGGAAACCCATCGATCTGAAGAAATATCAGAGCATGATTGGTTCTCTCATGTACCTTACTGCTAGTCGACCCGATATTCATTTTTCTGTTTGCTTATTAGAACGGTTTCAAGCAAGGCCTACTGAACTTCACCTCCAAGAGGTTAAACAGAACTTTCAGTACCTACGAAGAACCATTAACATGGGACTTTGGTATCCGAAGGATTCCGGGTTTAAACTAATAGCATTTTCAGACGCAGATCACGCAAGGTGCCAAGTTATAGCAAAAAGTACATTAGGAGGATCACAATTTTTGGGTGAAAAGCTAGTAGGGTGGTCATCAAGGAAATAAGACTGTACTGCATTATCAACCGCAGAAGCCAAGTATGTGTCTCTATCGGCATGTTGTGCCCAAGTTCTATGGATGAGGACACAACTCACAGATTATGGCTTTACTTTCGATAAAATACCTTTGTATTGTGACTCGAAAAGTACCATAGCCATCTCGTGCAATCCAGTTCAACACTCAAAGACCAAGCATATTAGAGTCCGCTATCACTTCATAAAAGATCATGTAGAAGAGGGTACTGTTGAATTATTTTTCGTGAAGACGGATTACCAACTCGCCGATCTATTTACTAATGCCCTTCCAAAAGAAAGGTTCGACGATTTATTTCGACGAATTGGCATGCGAAGCCGAACTCCTGAGGAGCTAGAACGTCTTCTTGAATGTTCTTGAGAATATCTTTCAAAAGGCTCCGCTGTAAATATTTTTTGAAAAACAAAATACAAAATTTGTAAAACCAACAAAATCAAAATACAAAAATAGAAAATTTTAAAAAATCCAAAAACAATCGAAAATTTTCAAAAATACAAAAACAACATAAAATCGAAAAACGAAAAAATATTCTTCTCACGACATGTCTCTCGTATAATCGATATTCTGTACGTATCTAGAAATGTCATTCAATAATGATACGGACATGTACAGATGCTTGAGCGAGAGTTCACTATAATGTTTTCTAAAACATGTCGTCTCTCAAATTTTCTCAAAAATATGGATTTCGTATACTTCAGTACGAAACCCAGACTTTAATCATGACTTCTGATTATTTCAAATCAAGACTCGTACGTTCAAAAGATGAAATCCTTTTTAAAAGTTCGAGTATAAACAAACGAAAAGATTTCAAACATAAACTCGTTTCTCAAACATAATTCTTGAGCACCTCTTCAAGATTTTTCAAAATCTTTCACAATAGTGCTCAAGATAACTCCCTCCCAACCCTTAATTGATTTTAACATTCCTGTATGAAATATGCTTTTCATTAAGGGGGAGTTTAAAAACAAAAAATGTTCCAATTTCATGCAAAACAAATCCATCTATCTCTCCAAAAGTTTTTCCATTAATCAGCTGATATCAAAAATATTACGAATATGCTATTTTTGAGGGGGAGAATACGTGATTAAAATGTGATCAAAATGTTTAAAGATTGTGGTTGAATCTCAAAAGAGCTCGACTCAGAAACAACCAAAGAATTGATGAAGCTTAAATGTCAGTAATCGAAAAAACTTGTCCTGGACGGGTAATAATTTCAAGCTAGTCTAACTAGTGATGTAAGCGTTACTTGAATAGGACTTGTCTAAGTAGAATGTACCATCTCAAAGACTTTCTTTGAACTTGACCAGGACGGGTAATAATTTCAAGCTAGTCTAACTAGTGATGTAAGCGTGTCTCGAATTGGTCATGTTCACTGAAAATCGATCAATTCAAAAGTGCGAACTCTACCCAACATGTGCAAATTTAACTTTAAATCACATAAGCATATGTGAAGGGGGGGGGGGTATTTCAAAAAATGCAAAACTCTTGAAGTGTTAACAAAATGTGTTCTATATCCATAAACACTTTGAGAGATTTTCACAAAAAAAATGTTCTATGGCAAGTGATCAATGAACCTAGGATAATCATGGAGTGATAAGGTGATTATGGTTAGGTTTATGTCCTATGATCTGCCAGAGCCGGAGGGATCTGCCCAAGGACAAATCCAATAGATTAGAATTAGAAGTCCTTAGGTATGATTGAAAAAAAGAGTAAAGTGATGAAAGGAATAGCCCTCTAATAAACTTAGGAACAGAAACCGGGTCAATACATCTACTATCGGTTATCACAAAGATGATACCGGTATTGAAGACAAGACGTCATGGACCCAGTGACGCACTGCACAACCCCTCCTAGCCACTCAGGTATCTCTTAAAAGATATTTGTTTCATTTCTCACGGTGAACCTTGCATAATCTATCGACCTCTCACTCCGAGATGTGTTGATATTGAAAAAGGAGGCCGTCTGCTCCATGCCTCCGATGACTAAAACAAAAATGCACTAATCGAGTTTAGAGCCATGAGATTCATCAAAAGATCTCTTCGAATACACTTCCAATAGCATACACTTGTGTTCGCCAAAAAGGACACAAGTTGTACAAGAATCTTTATGAGATCTTCGCATACATCATGATTGTGGTTATTTGTTTCAAATGGTCTACAGTCGTGGAGTGATACTTTGGTATACTTCAGCGGCTCACCTGAATTGTGGGTATACTTCGGTATATCTGTTGTAAGCCTTCTTGAGGGTATCCAATTCAGGAACAGCCTTTGTAAGGATTAGAGAGGGTTTTCACACTATGCTGTTAATTCTCTCGAAGTCTAAACCTGTAAGTGCTGGAAATCCCGTCCAGGAGATTCCTTTCATGAATTGAATCCTTAAGACGTGGGTCGTTACTTGGATATATCCTATGTAATGATAACTGTCCCTAACCGGATTCGGACGGCTGATGTGCCCGACCAAGGTGAATCGAATCAAGACATTCATCAGTATAACAATCGTAGTGGTCCAATCTCTAAGAAAAGTCCACGATGATCGATTGGTGATCTCAACTAACATTTTATGCAGGTACTGATGATAATCCCTTGGAGAAAGACCGTACACCATCATTTCAGATATCAAACATCTTCACCTCCACATACTCATACTTATGAAGTTCATCCTCAACAAGCTCAAGTAAAAAACGTTCTAGACAAAGAGACCGAGTTAAAGACAATGAGTTACGTCAAATTCAAAGAGCTAATCAAGAAGTAAAGAACAATTTCATGAATCAATTGAGGAAGACATAAGTATGAAGTTCAAATTCTTACCAAGAAGTATGAGTATGTTGGAAAAGACGTCACTGTAAACAAGTGAAGATGTTGATCAAAGGAAAGAAAGATCAAAAGACGTTACTTCAAAGATCACAAAGCATGAAGGAACAAAGAATCAATACTATTCTATGATGACACACAAAGTTCAAGACCCAGAAGACGAAAGACCTAATCACGTGAAGCATCATTCGAATGACCACCCCTTAGGGGGAGATTGTTAGCATCAAAGAAATGTAAAAAAAAGTGATGGTAATTCTCTTATTTATAACTTTGTAATGTGTCATAGAATATATAATAGAATAGTTAATGAGCTCATGTATTGGACTAATCTAATAGGTTAGTATTATATGTTAAGTCATTTATGTAAAGTCCAAGCCCATCCAAGGCCCATGGCAAAGCCCATGAGGCATATGAACCTAAGTATAAAAGGCACCCTTGCCTCATTTGTAAGTGTTTTCTTGAGTGTATAAGTGTGTGTGTTTTAATAAAAGTTCTATTGTTTTTATCTCTCTTATTTCTCTCTCTAAAAGTCGACACCTACATCTCTTGCCACCATCTTTGTGCATCAATATTGTGTGATAAGGTTATAGATCTAAGGTCCTACATATCCTAAGATATCTTTTGATGAATCTCATAGCTCTAGACTCGATTAGGGCGTTTTGGTTTTAGTCGTCGAACGAATGGATCAGAGTGCCACATTTTCAATATCAACACATCTCGGAATGAGAGGTCGATAGATTATGCGAGGTTCTCCGTGAGAAATGAAACAAACACCTTTTAAGAGATACTTGAGTGGCTAGGAGGTTAAGTGTAGTGCGTCACTGGGTCCATAACGTCTTGTCTTCAACACCGGTGTCACCTTAGTAACAACCAGTAGCATCTGAATTGAACCCGGTTTCTGCCCTAAGGTTGATCATTTGGAGGACTATTTCTTTTCATCCTTTCATTAACTTTTCTTTTTAATTTTTCAACCCCTTCTTTCTCCTTTCATTTCTTTACTCCTTTTTTCATCATACCTAAGGATTTCTAGTTCTAAACTATTGGTGTTATCCTTGGGTAGATCCCTCCGGCTCTGGCGGATCATAGGACATAAACCTAACATTAATCACCTTATAATTCTATGATTATCCTAGATTTATTGATCACATGCCTCAAAACTATTTGTAAAATCTCTCAAAGTGTTTATGATGGTAAAACATATTTTATTAACACTTTGAGAGTTTTCCATTTTCTGAAGTACTTCCCCTTCACATGTGCTTATAGTTTTTTAAAGATCAATTTACACATGTTGGGTGGAGTTTGCACTTTTGAATTGATTGAATCTCAGTGAATATGACCGACTCGAGACACGCTTACATCACTAGTTAAACTAGCTTGAAATTATTACCCATCCTGGTCACATTCAAAGAGAATCTCTCGAAACGGTACACTCTACTTGGACAATTCTTATTCGAAACACGCTTACATCACTGGTTAGACCAGCTTGAAATTATTACCCGGCCAGGACAAGTCTTTTCGATTAATGACATTTAAGTTTTGTTAATTCATGGGTTAAATCATAGTCGAGCTCAGAAAAGATTTCACACAATTGTTATCATATTTTAATCACATTTTATTCCTCCCCTCAAAAATAGCATATTGATGTTGTTTTTGGAAAATATTTTGATTAAAATATGCTTTTTGAGGTGTGTGGGAAGAAACCAAATAGAACTTTTCCATTATGAACAAAGATTGTTTCAAATACTCCCCCTCAATAAGTGAAATAACTTTTTGAGGTTTTTCATGATGCGTGGTTTTGCGACCTTACAACAGGTTTTACCTCTCGAGGGATCTCAAGAGGCTTACAACCCCACCAGGCAGTGTACCTGACCGATGTAGTATAGTGTAGTGGTAAGTACGGGGGATTGATCATTCTCCACAGGGAATAGTGTTCGTTAGGTATGAAAAACTACTTTAATATAGGTCTAAGGGTGAGAGAAGATTCTTTTTATGTTTTTATTTTTTTGGAAAGCAAGTAAAATCTCGGGTTTGAAAGAGTGGGCGGAATTAGTTGCTAGTCAACTAACCCAAATTACTACGAATGCAAATTAAATAAAATAACGAAAATGAAAAGTTGGTGAAAACTTATGTGGAGGGAAATGTGTTTACTTAGATTTCCTTACTCCCTAACTATCTTTTACCGGTTGATTAGTGTGTATTAGTTGCGTGGATGACGGGTGTATTCCTTAATACCATTCGTGGGGTGGCGTACGTACTTCCCCAACTCTACAAGCTCCTACTTCACTCCTATGTCGAGCCGGCTAAGAAGCTCCTAACATGGGATCACTAGAATTCGCTTGTGCATTAAATACAACCATAAAAACCTTTAGTACGCATTGGTTCATGTTTCTTAAGACGTTCAAGCAAGTTACCGAATAGGAAGTTAGCCAGTTTTCTTAAGCCTAACATAGATGAACAATCATCCAATACAACTAACAACACACTAATAACCAATAATCAATAGCTAGGTTTCATTAGATCTAAGCAAACACAAGATAAATCTAGCCTAACATGTTAAACAAAAGACAAGAGTAAGATAGAATCAAACAACACATAGACATATTGAATGATTAATTGATAACTTATCTTCAATGTAACATGGAAGATCTCAAGGCAAAAAGACTTGAAAGAGCTGCCAAATTCGTCCTATGGTTTTCACACACAAAGTTCCCCAATAAGTTCCACACTAATGACAAAGAATTGCAAAACTATATATAGATTTTTGGATCTGACGGCGTCACGTTATGGAGTGTGACACCGTCACCTCGCCGCTTTTAGGGTTCCCAGATGACCTTCTTGACGTCGTCCCTCTTTAGCTCTCCAAAATCCGTTCTAGCTTATCAAGGCTTGACGCCGTCAGACTATGAACGTGACGCCGTCCCTCTTTGAATTATAACGTGACGACCTTGATCAGATTAAAGCGTGAAGCCGTCAGAATTTCCATGCAATTTCTCTGGCTTATCATGAGTAAATTTCACATCCACCACTTTTGCCAAGCCATGACGCCGTCCAGGGTTAATCCTGACGCCGTCAAAGGTAACTTCCAGCAAGATTTTGAGACTTTGTCGTTTTCTTCACTTTTATGCTCCAAAAACGTCCAAAATGCTTCCTTTTCCAGATTTCTCCTCAAAAGTACCTAAAATGACAAAAGGAACGATTTAGGGCAATATTTGATCAAATAAATACGATTTAGGCCTTAAATGACCCCTTAAAAGCGGTACACTTTTCGCTTCATCAAATACCCTTACACTTGAGATTTGCTTGTCCTCAAGCAAATGCGCTTTTATTCTAATCAAAATACAAGTTAGGGGTCATTTAATGCTAACATAAAAGTAATTACAACAAATATTCGTTCCACTTTAATCATAATAAGCACGGAGATTACAAACTAGCACCTCACAAGTAGTGTTTAGATACTCACATCTCTCAAGTGTCATCAAAATAAATCTCATAAATGGAAACGGATAATATCTCTCACTACCTGTCATAGCAAATAGATTACCATAGGCTTGGGAAAGGATCAAAAACCTCCTCCACTAGGCGTAAGCACCTAAGATAAACTATCAAAGAGGGCTTCTAAATGGGTTATAATGTTAGGTGTAGGGAAAAGGAAAACACGGTTTTGTTGGATAAAGGATATTTTACTGGTGGCGAGTTAAAGATCTTGATCAATTACATGTACTATACAATGTTGCTAAGCCAAGACTCAACTCAATCTTAAGCTAATGAAAGAAAATAACAAAAACATAAAATAAACATAAAATAAAACGGGATGGTAGTCCGTATGTTTTTTCTACTTTTCTTTTTCTCATTTTTTTTTGTATTTTTCTTGATATTTTTTTTTTTTTTTTTTTTTTTTTTTTTTTTTTGCATACACTTTTGCCCTACCATCCAATATAATACATCATAGGGGCATTGCATTCCCCTTACACTTGAACTTTTACATAACTTTACAAATAACTATTCTAATGACTCGAATTAAGATAATCAAAACACTTGGAGTACTTTTAAAATATTTAGCACATATGGGGGTAATAAATGATGTTCTTCCCCATTACTCTATTACACTAGTACTTTAACCATGAGTCCCAATCGTCCCAAAACAATATGTACAAGGATATGACTCGACTTAGCAACCATGTAATCAATTAGATAATTAACTTGGGTTTAAACAAATGTTGTAACAATAATGCACTAAAAATGAGTGCATACAAGGTAGGCTAAGGCGATTTGGGTGTACATTTAAGTGGGGTGTAACAAATTCTTCCTTTAAGTAAAATGCTTAAAGGTCGAAACGAAAAGATAGGCTCTGAGGGGTGTACTAGGGGTATCGTGTACTAAAAATGAGTACAACGCAAAGGGTGTGGGAGAATTACTTGACCAATGTAGCCAAAGTAATTATAACAAAAAACACAGGTGTAAAACAATGGGTTAATCCTAATGCCTCTTATCATGTAGTAAATCTAACTACACGAATGTAGTCTCACTTGTGGCCTCGGAATGGTCCTAACACAAGTTCTAGAATCTAAGTGCTACCGGTACACACATCATAGCAAAATGCTTTTCCTACCAATTCTAGGGGCGAACCTCACATATTTGGGGGTGGAAAATTTTTTAGTGGTACGGTTTTTGTGCTAGTCATATAACTCCTATCCGTGAGACGCTCATTAAGATCAAAGTTTCACTCCTATATGTTGTAAAAAAATTTAAATTTGGCACTAAAATTACCCTAACAGGTATTTATCTCAGTTTTATTACACATCTACCATCAAACAAACAAAAATCAAGCGCAATTGTATTCTCTAAAAATCATATTTTTACCCCCCCCCCTTACACTTAAGATGAACATTGTCCCCAATGTTCAAATAACAAGATGTAAAAGCATAAAGTAAAAGAATGAAATCAAATACTCCCATGATTCGTTCGGTGGATAATGAAGTAACACGGTTAGATCTTCTTCCAAAGTAATGTTGAAGCTCCATGACTAATGCATCGCCAAAAGCTTGATCCAAAACATTTCCTTGTCCAAAATAACCTGTTAAACCTGAGAAAACAAACACGAAAACCTGCATAACATCGGCGGGATAAATCTATATATAAGGATATAATGCTTGTGGAATGATAATTTTGCAGATTCCTGGAGATTATAAGTTATAGATTTAATAAAAACTTTTTATGAAAACAACACCTTCAAAAATTTTCAGAAGATTAAACCTGACGCCGTCAGGTTGTAAAGCCTGACGCCGTCAGAAATGATCTGACAGAATTCTCATGTTAAGTTTCCGGAAAATTTCTGGAAAAACCTATACCTCATTTCCTGGAAATCCTGCAAAATATCATTATGACTCGATACAAGCATTTGACTCAAACAAATACTAATATGTATGTTAATTTAATATTATTATGATTCATGTTCATTTGTTCTAATAAACCGATTTGACTTTCCTTTACACTTATCTTTTGCAAAATACCTTTATATGTAGTTAAGACGAAGTTAAAAACAAAATAAAGCATTTTCACAATTTTTGTTTTGAACATGAATCAATAATAATAAAAATTAAACATACATACGGAAGCAAATAAAATCAAACAAACAAATAAATAAACACACAAAGCAAATAAAACAAATAACGCTTGGGTTGCCTCCCAAGAAGCGCTTGTTTTTGTTCGAGTCATGAGCCTGACTCTACCCTTATTTAATGGATAAAGGAGAGGTTTTCCCTACACTTAGGATTAAGTGCGGGTGATAGTAGCGATACATACCAGCTCGGTAGGAGTATGCCACGTGAGGAAAGAGTGGTGGATGAATTAAATGCTCAAAGGGGTGTGCTCCTTTCATCATAACCTTACCTAGTTCACTTTGGTCAATGGGTGAATTAAAGTTTTCTCCTAAAAAGGGATCATCTTCTATCAACTTCGAGAGATTCCTAGTTGGGAATCCATCTTGACCTAATAAACCCGGTTTAAACCTATAGTGTTTCTTGTGATCTATCATGAATGGGTGATGTAAGTATGTAAGGTCATGGTTCACTCCTATATTAGCTTCCTCACTACAAGGCTTAATGTCTACTACCTTAAACTTAAGACTACCCGGACTATATGTTTTGATGGGTGGATCGGGACCTAATTTAATTCCTAAATTTTCATCCAAGGATGGAAGATTAGGTAACGGTTTTGGTTGAGGCTCCGGCTCATCAAAACTAGGAACTTCCATAGGACTAAAAGAAAGGTTGTGATCACTAAAAGCATTCAAACCTATTTCTTCTAGTTGTGTTTGGTCCAAGGGCTCTACCTCTATTGGGGTTCCTATAGTCTCTTCTACATCTTCCGGGTAAGTAAAGGGCGGTGTGTATGCCTCAGACAATGGTGGGACTTGTGGGGTACTTGGTGGGCTTGGGTTCTTTACAATATCCTCCATCACATTAAGATCACCAATGTGTTCATCTTGTATTATGGTAGGGCCTAACCATGGCATGCACTTAGGTACCTCAACTCTACCCACC
Organism: Artemisia tridentata subsp. tridentata; assembly: GCA_021014915.2. Classification (NCBI taxonomy): domain Eukaryota; kingdom Viridiplantae; phylum Streptophyta; class Magnoliopsida; order Asterales; family Asteraceae; genus Artemisia; species Artemisia tridentata. The sequence goes on from CP139509.1 coordinate 286,298,574, forward strand.
TCATTCCTAAACAAACCTTCCGATTGATTTATCCAAATACCAAATAGGTCTAAGCTTGCATTTTCTGGGTCACATGTTCCACTTCTTTTTTGGGCGAGAATCTCAAAGATTTCCCATGCCTCTTCATCACCATAATCCCACATTTTCCCATCTTCCATATTTTCAATCTCCTGCTGGGTTTGGCGGTCGATACGAGTGTAAAAGATTTGAAGTGGAAACAATAAGTCAAGACCATGATGAAAGACCTTTTTTAATAAGTATTTGAAACGAGTCCATGTATCGGAAAAAGATTCACCATTATGTCGACGGAACATAAAGATGTCATTTTGGAGTGGAAGGGGTAGATTATGTAGTGGATTCACGTTCTCCATAATGGTGAACGGAAGAGTCAATTGAAATTTCTTTTACGAACAAAGACACAAAGAAAAAGATAGACTAAAGAAAATCCTAGAAAAATAAAATAAAAATCTCACTAGAAAGGAATCTAGTGAGTAGACCTATAAAATAAAAATTCAACCTAAACAATAACTATTCCCCGGCAGCGGCGCCAAAAACTTGATGCGTGGTTTTGCGACCTTACAACAGGTTTTACCTCTCGAGGGATCTCAAGAGGCTTACAACCCCACCAGGCAGTGTACCTGACCGATGTAGTATAGTGTAGTGGTAAGTACGGGGGATTGATCGTTCTCCACAGGGAATAGTGTTCGTTAGGTATGAAAAACTACTTTAATAGGTCTAAGGGTGAGAGAAGATTCTTTTTATGTTTTTATATTTTTTTGGAAAGCAAGTAAAATCTCGGGTTTGAAAGAGTGGGCGGAATTAGTTGCTAGTCAACTAACCCAAATTACTACGAATGCAAATTAAATAAAATAACGAAAATGAAAAGTTGGTGAAAACTTATGTGGAGGGAAATGTGTTTACTTAGATTTCCTTACTCCCTAACTATCTTTTACCGGTTGATTAGTGTGTATTAGTTGCGTGGATGACGGGTGTATTCCTTAATACCATTCGTGGGGTGGCGTACGTACTTCCCCAACTCTACAAGCTCCTACTTCACTCCTATGTCGAGCCGGCTAGGAAGCTCCTAACATGGGATCACTAGAATTCGCTTGTGCATTAAATACAACCATAAAAACCTTTAGTACGCATTGGTTCATGTTTCTTAAGACGTTCAAGCAAGTTACCGAATAGGAAGTTAGCCAGTTTTCTTAAGCCTAACATAGATGAACAATCATCCAATACAACTAACAACACACTAATAACCAATAATCAATAGCTAGGTTTCATTAGATCTAAGCAAACACAAGATAAATCTAGCCTAACATGTTAAACAAAAGACAAGAGTAAGATAGAATCAAACAACACATAGACATATTGAATGATTAATTGATAACTTATCTTCAATGTAACATGGAAGATCTCAAGGCAAAAAGCCTTGAAAGAGCTGCCAAATTCGTCCTAGGGTTTTCACACACAAAGTTCCCCAATAAGTTCCACACTAATGACAAAGAATTGCAAAACTATATATAGATTTTTGGATCTGACGGCGTCACGTTATGGAGTGTGACGCCGTCACCTCGCCGCTTTTAGGGTTCCCGGATGACCTTCTTGACGCCGTCCCTCTTTAGCTCTCCAAAATCCGTTCTGGCTTATCAAGGCTTGACGCCGTCAGACTATGAACGTGACACCGTCCCTCTTTGAATTATAACGTGACGACCTTGATTAGATTAAAGCGTGACGCCGTCAGAATTTCCATGCAATTTCTCTGGCTTATCATGAGTAAATTTCACATCCACCACTTTTACCAAGCCATGACGCCGTCCAGGGTTAATCCTGACGCCGTCAAAGGTAACTTCCAGCAAGATTTTCAGACTTTGTCATTTTCTTCACTTTTATGCTCCAAAAACATCCAAAATGCTTCCTTTTCCAGATTTCTCCTCAAAAGTACCTAAAATGACAAAAGGAACGATTTAGGGCAATATTTGATCAAATAAATACGATTTAGGGCTTAAATGACCCCTTAAAAGCGGTACACTTTTCGCTTCATCATTGAGGTTTTTCATTACGAGAGGGAATACTTGTTTTTTTGAGCAGAATTATGAAAAGAATTTAAAATTTGATTAATCCTACTCAAAAGTAAGAAGCTTTCGCTCCTTATATTAGGATTGAGGCACTGAAGCGTACCTCAGGGTCCTTTCTTTACAAAGTATGGGTTGTACACTGTTATGTGTGTACAAACCATTAAAATGACAAATCAATCATAAGATATTCACAATTAACTCACAAACTTAGCTACTCGGGCCTTTGGAATGTTTGGATTGGGAAGTTCAGCCTACCTCCAACATACCTTTCAAGCCGTCTGATCTGATTACGTTGCTTTAACCTTTCTTCGATCTTGTTGATGAAGTTGCGAACCTCCCTTAACTCTTTGGAATTCCGCCTTTGACTCTTTCTAAGCATTTGATCTCTCAACCTATCATGTAAGCCATCGCGTACCGTCTTCAGCGTATCATCACAGAGCTTATGAATTTCGTCATATCGCATGAAATTGAAGTTTCCATAAGCACTCCTGTAGGTGAAACCGAAGGCAGGTTCTTTCTTCAGCTAGTACTGTGAGGCAGATTGAATTCCAGGATACTGAAGTTGTGGTCTTGTCAGGTTGAGTTTTTGTTGGTGATGCGTGGCTTTGCGACCTTACAACAGGTTTTACCTCTCGAGGGATCTCAAGAGGCTTGCAATCCCCAACAGGCAGTGTACCTGACCGATGTAGTATAGTGTAGTGGCAAGTACCGGGGGATTGATCGTTCTCTAGGGGAATAGTGTCGTTAGGATTGAAAAACTACTCTAATAGGTCTAAGGGTGAGGGAAGATTCTTTTTGTATTTTTTATATTTTTATAAAAGCAAGTAAAATCTCGGGTTTGAAGGAGTGGGCGGAATTAGTTGCTAGTCAACTAACCCAAATAACTACAATTGCAAATAAAATAAAATAACTGAAAATAAAAAGGTTGTGGAACTTATATGGAGAGAAATGTGTTTACTTAGATTTCCTTACTCCCTAACTATCTTTTACCGGTTGATTAGTGTGTATTAATTGCGTGGATGACGGGTGTATTCCTTAATACCAATCGTGGGGTAGCGTACGTACTTCCCCAACTCTATAAGCTCCTACTTCACTCCTATGTTGAGCCGGCTAAGAAGCTCCTAACATGGGATCACTAGAATTCGCTCATGCATTAAATACAACCATAATAACCTTAGTACGCATTGGTTCATGTTTCTTAAGACGTTCAAGCAAGTTACCGTATAGGAGGTTAGCCAGTTTTCTTAAGCCTAACATCGATAAACAATCATCCAATACAATTAATAACACACCAACAACCAATAATCAATAGTTAGGTTTCATTAGATCTAAGCAAACACAAGATAAATCTAGCCTAGCATGTTAAATAAAAGATAAGAACAAGATATAATCAAACAACACATAGACATATTGAATGACTAATTGATTACTTATCTTCAATTGAACATGGGAGATCCAAGGGTATAAAACCCTTAAAAGTAGCAGAAAAATCGTCTTAGGGTTTCTCCTCACAAAGTTGCACACTAATGACTAAAAATTATGAGAATATATATAGAAAATCAGATCTGACGGCGTCACGTTATAGAGTTGACGTCGTCACCTCGCCGCGGTTAGGGTTTCTTGATGGCCTTCTTGACGCCGTCCCCTTTTAATCATCCAAAATCCTCTCTGGCGCGTCAGAGGGTTGACGGCGTCACAATGGTGCTTGACGCCGTCACAGGTATTTTTCCAGCCGATTTTGAGACTTTGTCGTTTTCTTCACTTTTATGCTCCAAAAACGTCCAAAATGCTTCCTTTTCCAGATTTCTTCTCCAAAGTACCTAAAATGACAAAAGGAACGATTTAGGGCAATATTTGATCAAATAAATACGATTTAGGGCTTAAATGACCCCCTAAAAGCGGTACACTTTTCGCTTCATCAAATACCCTTACACTTGAGATTTGCTTGTCCTCAAGCAAATGCGCTTTTATTCTAATCAAAATACAAGTTAGGGGTCATTTAACGCTAATATAAAAGTAATTACAACAAATAGTCGTTCCACTTTAATCATAATAAGCACGGAGATTACAGACTAGCACCTCACAAGTAGTGTTTAGATACTCACATCTCTCAGGTGTCATAAAAGTATATCTCATAAATGAAAATGAATAATATCTCTCACTACCTGTCATAGCAAATAGCTTACCATAGGCTTGGGAAAGGATCAAAAACCTCCTCCACTAGGCGTAAGCACCTAAGATAAACTATCAAAGAGGACTTTTAAATGGGTTATAACGTTAGGTGTAGGGATATGATAAACACGGTTTTGTTGGATAAAGGATATTTTACTGGTGGCGAGTTAAAGATCTTGATTAATTACATGTACAATAATGCGTTGCTAAGCCAAGACTAGACTCGACTTAAGCTAATGAAAAAAAATAAATAAAATAACAAAAATATAAAATAAACATAAAATGAAACGGGATGGTAGTCCGTATGTTTGTTTTTTTTTTTTTTTTTTTTTTTTTTTTTTTTTTTTTTTTTTTTTTTTTTTGACATACACTCTTGCCCTACCATCCAAAATAATACATCGTAGGGGGGTTGTATCCCCCTTACACTTGAACTTTTACATAACTTTACAATTAACTATTCTAATGACTTGAATTAAGATAATCGAAACACTTGGAGTACTTTTAAAATATTTAGCACATATGGGGGTAATAATGTTGTTCTTCCCCATTACTCCATTACACTAGTACTTTACCCATGAGTCCCAATCGTCCCAAAACAATATGTACAAGGATATGACTCGACTTAGCAACCATGTAATCAATTAGATAATTAACTTGGGGTTTAAACAAATGTTGTCACAATAATGCACTAAAAATGAGTGCATACAAGGTAGGCTAAGGCGATTTGGGTGTACATTTAAGTGGGGTGTAAACAAATTCTTACTTTAAGTAAAATGCTTAAAGTTAGAAACGAAAAGATAGGCTCTGAGGGGTGTACTAGGGGTATCGTGTACTAAAAATGAGTACAACGCAAAGGGTGTGGGAGAATTACTTGACCAATGTAGCCAATGTAATTATAACAAAAACACAGGTGTAAAACAATGGGTTAATCCTAATGCCTCTTATCATGTAGTAAATCTAACTACACGAATGTAGTCTCACTTGTGGCCTCGGAATGGTCCTAACGCAAGTTCTAGAATCTAAGTGCTACCGGTACACACATCATAGCATAAATGCTTTTCCTACCAATTCTAGGGGCGAACCTCACATATTTGGGGGTGGAAAATTTTTTAGTGGTACGGTTTTGTGCTAGTCATATAACTCCTATCCGTGAGACGCTCATTAAGACCAAAGTTTCACTCCTATATGTTGTAAAAAATTTTAAATTTGGCACTAAAATTGCCTTAACAGGTATTTCTCTCAGTTTTATTACACATCTACCATTAAACAAACGAAAAATCAAGCGTAATAGCATTCTCTAAGGTATCGTACTTTACCCCCCCCCCTTACACTTAAGATGAACATTGTCCCCAATGTTCAAATAACAAGATGTAAAAGTAAATAAGGTAAAAGAATGAAATCAAATACTCCCCTGATTCGCTCGGTGGATAAAGAGGTAACATGGTTAGATCTTCTTCTAAGGTAATGTTGAAGCTTCAAGACTAAAGCAGCGCCAAAAGCTAGATTCCACATACATCTCCTTGTCCAAAATAACCTGTTAAACCTGAGAAAACAAACACGAAAACCTGCATAACATCGGCGGGATAAATCTGTATAAGGATATATTGCTTGTGGAATGATTATTTTGAAGATTCCTGGAGTTTATAAGTTAGAGATTTAATAAAGCATTTTATGATTCCGGAAGAAAAAAAAACTTTAAAAAAAAATTCCAGAAAACTGTTCCTGACGCCGTCAGAAGTGATCTGACAGATTTTTCATGTTAAGTTTCCGGAAAATTTCTGGAAAAACTCAATCCTTATTTCCTGGAAATCCTGCAAAATATCATTATGACTCGATACAAGCATTTGACTCAAACAATTACTAATATGTATGTTAATTTAATATTGTTATGATTCATGTTCATTTGTTCTAATAAACCGATTTGGATTTCCCTTACACTTATCTTTTGCAAAATACCTTTATATGTAGTTAAGACGAAGTTAAAAACTAGATAAAGCATTTTCACAATTTAGTTTCGAACATGAATCAATAATAATAAAAATTAAACATACATACGGAAGCAAATAAAATCAAATAAACAAATAAATAAACACACAAAGCAAATAAAGCTTGGGTTGCCTCCCAAGAAGCGCTTTTCTTTATTAACGAGTCTTGTAGCTAGACTCAAAGTCACCATACATTACGTGACTCCATCATCTCGCATTATGACGTATCCCTGATAGATATAATCCTTGTTATCAGGATGGTAATGTTTCAATCGTTCGACATTCGCGGTCACTCCTCCTCCCTTGCTGGTCAAGCTTACTACCCCATCTTGATGTAGACTTTTAATTGTGAATGGTCCGTACCACCAGGGACTTGGTTCATCGGTAGGTGCTTTTGTTTCTGAATGCCTTAGGAGCACTGAGTCTCCTTTTGTAAATTCAACGGGGTTATTGGTCTGCTCATCAGCCTCAATATAATTGTTATTTCCACCCTTACATTCTCTAATCTCATTTTCATTGTAATTCTTAATCCTTGCCTCCCATGCAAGGATTTTCTCTCGAACATTACCACGGATTATATTAGGGTTCGCCTCCATCTTCTTTTGTAGAGCAACATCTCGTATATGACATGGGATCGTTGGGAAGTTTATTGTTTTCTTCCCCTTCTTCATTTGGATGGTACTATTTTCGTAATTGATTTGTGCCCTAGTGGTAGCGAGAAAGTGTGCCCCAAGGATTATTGGCATATTCATATCATTTCTTTCAATAATCATGAAGTCGACCGGATACAGGAATCCAGCAACGTTGACCAACACATCTTCTGCAATTCCTAACGGGTACTCATAAGAATGTTTTGCAAAGGAGAGTTTAGTATGGGTGATGGATGGCAGTTCGTCGGTTAACTGGACATAAACGGATAAAGGCATCAAATTTGCGTCGGAACCTTGGTCAGCTACCGCATCCAGATACTTGAGTTTTCCAATGCTGCATGGTATTTCGAAGACCCCGTAGAATTCCTGCTTTTCCACTAACTTTTGTCTTATGAGGCTCTCATACAATTGCCCTCCGGGTAATGTGTCGGATTCATCATCCGGCTTCATTTTCTTGGACTCCTTGTTGCGTAGATGAGTACGTTGATAGTTTCTCACCCAATCATTTATGGTCTCCTTGTTTATTTTGTGCCTCAAGTGATGCCTCACTTGTTGTGACCTTGGCGGTTCTATCATTTTGCGCTCCTTGGAGGGCGTCTCCTTTCCTTTGTCTGAACCGCAATTACAGGCATTGGCGTTTCCAGCATTAAGTGGGACGAGGTTGATTTTGTTGACTTCCATAGTTATCAACTTCCCCCTCTCTTCATTCTCGCCCTCTTGGACGATGGAGATGGCTTTGACAAATTTAGTGTTGGGAACTTCAACGTCATTCCGCACCAGCACTTTTTCAGGAGCTTTTGTATTTGTGTATTCTTTCAAAAGGTCCATCATCTCCGCCATCTTCTCTTCCATCTCCTCCTTCTGTTTGTAGACGGCTTCCTCAAATTTTGCCAACCGTTCGGAGTGTTGTGACATGTATTCACCCATTCGAGCTTCGAATGTTGGACTAAGTTCCTGAGGTGGTGAGTTGGGTTGAGCAAGCTTATAGAAGGGTGTGGTATTTTCCCTAAGGGGTGATTTGGACAATGGTATTTTCTTAACGCTTGAGACCGAGTTAACTGTTGCTTTTTGTGGGCTTAAGGGTCTCTTTTGTTTTTCCATAAGATATGCAACCCTCTTCTCAAGTTCACTAACGCTTTCCTCGGTGATTTGGTTGGCTTTATCGGGCGATGAATGTGTGTTGACCGCCGAGTGTACGTCGTGGGAAATTTGCCACAATTCATCATCGTCGGATGCGAGCTCATCAATGATCTCCCATGATTCCTCGGCGTTTCTATCACGCAATCTGCCTCCGGCGGCTCGATCGATGGCACGCTTGGTGTGGTAGTCAACATGGTCATAGAAGATTTAAATTTGAAGCCAGAGATCTATGCCATGATGAGGGACTTTTTGGAGTAAGTCCTTGAATCGAATCCATGCCCCATATAGGGTTTCGCCTCGACGTTGTTCGAACATCAAGATATCCTTCCTTAACTTGGTAGTTCTTCCTGGTGGGAAAAACTGAGCAAGGAAACGAGTGGTGAGATCATCCCAAGAGGTGATGGATCCTGCGGGTAGGCGCTCTAGCCATTGACTAGCTTGGTCCCGCAGAGAGAATTGAAAGAGACGCAGTCGGGTCGTCTCTCGAGTGGCAACATCAAGGTCTATGGAATCAACGATTTTGAGAAAGTCCTTGAGATGTTGATTAGGATCTTCGGAACGAAGTCCATGAAATGCGCATCCGCTTTGCACCAACCGGATGGTATCGGATCGCAAGGGAGTGACATTGGCTCCTTGAGTGAGCTCAATGGTGTTTCGATAGCCATGGTGGCTAGGACGGGAGTAGTCTCCTAAGGTACGGGCTCTAGGAGGTGGGTGTTGTTGTGGTGGTGGGTTGTTGGGATCGAGGATATTACCACCTTCCATGATGTCGGATGGTAATGGTTACGAACAAAGAAACGAAGAAAAAAGATAGACTAAAGAAAACCTAAGAAAACAAAATAAAAATCTCACTAGAAAGGAATCTAGTGAGTAGACCTAATAAAATAAAAATTCAACCTAAACAATAACTATTCCCCGGCAGCGGCGCCAAAAACTTGATGCGTGGTTTTGCGACCTTACAACAGGTTTTACCTCTCGAGGGATCTCAAGAGGCTTGCAATCCCCACCAGGCAGTGTACCTGACCGATGTAGTATAGTGTAGTGGCAAGTACCGGGGGATTGATCGTTCTCTAGGGGAATAGTGTCGTTAGGATTGAAAAACTACTCTAATAGGTCTAAGGGTGAGGGAAGATTCTTTTTGTATTTTTTATATTTTTATAAAAGCAAGTAAAATCTCGGGTTTGAAGGAGTGGGCGGAATTAGTTGCTAGTCAACTAACCCAAATAACTACAATTGCAAATAAAATAAAATAACTGAAAATAAAAAGGTTGTGGAACTTATATGGAGAGAAATGTGTTTACTTAGATTTCCTTACTCCCTAACTATCTTTTACCGGTTGATTAGTGTGTATTAATTGCGTGGATGACGGGTGTATTCCTTAATACCAATCGTGGGGTGGCGTACGTACTTACCCAACTCTATAAGCTCCTACTTCACTCCTATGTCGAGCCGGCTAAGAAGCTCCTAACATAGGATCACTAGAATTCGCTCATGCATTAAATACAACCATAATAACCTTAGTACGCATTGGTTCATGTTTCTTAAGACGTTCAAGCAAGTTACCGTATAGGAGGTTAGCCAGTTTTCTTAAGCCTAACATCGATAAACAATCATCCAATACAATTAATAACACACCAACAACCAATAATCAATAGTTAGGTTTCATTAGATCTAAGCAAACACAAGATAAATCTAGCCTAGCATGTTAAATAAAAGACAAGAACAAGATATAATCAAACAACACATAGACATATTGAATGATTAATTGATTACTTATCTTCAATTGAACATGGGAAATCCAAGGGTATAAAACCCTTAAAAGTAGCAGAAAAATTGTCTTAGGGTTTCTCCTCACAAAGTTGCACACTAATGACTAAAAATTATGAGAATATATATAGAAAATCAGATCTGACAGCGTCACGTTATAGAGTTGACGCCGTCACCTCACCGCGGTTAGGGTTTCTTGATGGCCTTCTTGACGCCGTCCCCTTTTAATCATCCAAAATCCTCTCTGGCGCGTCAGGGGTTGACGGCGTCACAATGGTGCTTGACGCCGTCACAGGTACTTTTCTAGCCGATTTTGAGACTTTGTCGTTTTCTTCACTTTTATGCTCCAAAAACGTCCAAAATGCTTCCTTTTCCAGATTTCTTCTCCAAAGTACCTAAAATGACAAAAGGAACGATTTAGGGCAATATTTGATCAAATAAATACGATTTAGGGCTTAAATGACCCCCTAAAAGCGATACACTTTTCGCTTCATCAGTTGGTAGCTTTCAACACCTAACTGGAGATCTTCAACTCTTTCTTGAATTACTAAACGCCTTATGAAGATTAGAAGAGAAGTGATGAATGAATATTGCAGTTTAGTTGTAAAACATCTCATTCTTCCTTGAACCTTTTCGAGATTCAGGTCTTCAATATCGTTCAAATTTAAGTCGGGAAAGCCAGCTTCGCAGAACGTGTACTCTTTTTCATCTTGTCGTTTGACGACAATCTTCTACATAAAGTCATAACCGAACTTCGTTGCATATTCAAGAGTCATGATGGCGACAATTTTATGTATACTTTTGACATCCTTTCTTGACTTTCTCTGCTGCGATAGTAGAACTGTCGACGTTCAGGCCAATGGTGTATCCCAAGCAATGCATCTCTGTTGTTTGGGACTACCTCATCAACGAATATTTCATCTTGAGTTTCTTCAATTGCTGGGTGGTCGTACCTTGCAGCAGGGATTCGATAAGTCAAAAAAGTCACATATTTTTGGTCGGTCTGATCCCTGTGTTGAAGATATTCCAAATCGGTGTTGAAGAAGAATCTGAAAGGAAACTTGGGTCTCTCTGGTCTTCCTACCATTGGTAATGGCTTGGTCCAGTCGGTGAAATAAGGACCATGCTTCCCGAAGGTGCGATCGACATTGAATTCAGGTTTGAGCCAGTCGATATTGTTGGACATTGCTCATACAATGTTTTCCAAGTGATATTCCAGTTCGGCTGCACTCCTGGATCTTTCTTTGAGAAGGTTGAATACATCGTTCTTGATCCGTCTCAATTCCTTCTTCGTCATCTTCTTAATACCAAACTCTTTCTTGACTGTTTGGGTGAATTCAACCGTGCGTCCAGGTAGAGGTTCTTCATCTTCGAGTAGAGGAGGTTGAGCGTTAATCATCTCATCAAACCACCCGTATTCAGCAGTGTTGTCATTGTCAAGCCATGTGACAACTTTTGGCTCTTTACCTTTACTGCTTCTGCTTTTGCGTTTACTGCTTTTGGGGGTTGATGAGGGACCAGGTCTTGAGTCAGGCTGTTCCTGGAAGTCATCACCAGTGTAGACAAAGTGATCATCTTCTTTTCGTGCTGACCCGGATGCCTTTGGTTGATTAAGAGTGGCCGTTGTTGATGAAGGTTTTGCCGGTTCCTGATGTGAGGACGAAGCACCCCCGGTTGATTTTTGTTTCTCCGACTGTGAATTAGGATCGGGGTCTTCATCTTCTCTTGGCATCTTGTGAGTAGCAACATCTTCTTTGCAAGCAGTCTTAGAGAGATTTATTGAGACATGAGTGTAGATTGCATTTTCTTCAGGAGTCATGTCTTCTTTGCTAGTCAATCTATCAAATATCTGAAGCTGAAGTTCTTCAAACGAGATGTCCTTTGGTGGAGCAGGGACCGTATGAAGTATGATAGGAGTTGTGGAGATCACCTCATTGATGATTTGTCAAACAATTGGCATGAGTTGTCCTCTAAACGGCTTCAGATACTCTTTCAAGTCATGTTGAACCACTTGTGATAAATTGTCCTCCAAGAATTTTTTTGTGTAGCTCAATATGAGTGCATCCATGTCTCTTGATAGAAACTCATCTACCTGTTGTTTGGTTCCTTGGAGCTCACTTACTTGCTCAATTAAGTCGGTGACCATGTTTGTCAATGTTTCAATTTGGTCTTGAAGCTTCTTCTCTTTATTCATTCGAGCTTATTTCACGGCTTTCTTGACTGTTGCTGCTACTTGTGATATCATAGTGTTTATGGGTTTCTTGATTGACTTTTGTGTTGATGTTGTTTGTGTTGGTGGTGGTGATGAATAAGTAGATGATTCAGGAATTTGAGATTCTTTGTTGACGTTGTCGTCCTGATCTTTGGTTGATGCTGGAGGTGAAACAGGAGGGGAAACTGGAGGTGTGTCTTTAGGAATTGGAGGAGATACTGGAGGTGTTTGTATATAGTCGTCAGCGGTTTTCTTTGCTAACTCTTCTTCTGCAAGTTGCTTTAACCTAATTTCTTCATCTTCCTTTGCATTCTTTTCCAATTCAACTTCAAGTGCAGCCTCCTTAAGATCTTCCTCGGTAATCATTAAGTTTTCCTCCATGTTCATGTCTTGATCATCAACATGCTCAGAAGTATATTCAAACAAAACAGTGTCCCCTTCCTCATTCTTTTGCTCTTCGTTGCCGGGTTGATTAACCGGATCCGAAATTGGTGCAGTAATGATGTTCCCTTCTCCACCGGGTTGATTAACCGGAAGGAGTTGGGTGTTACTGCTTGTGCCTCTTTCCTCATTGGGTTCAAGAACCGGACTATGAGGTGGTTGAGGAAAGTTTTTGCTGATTTTTTATGCTTGAACAAGATCATCATGTTCCATTTCCTCATTGAGTACGAACATTGGAGACTTTATTCTTGAGTTTCCGTTTGTCTAACAATTTCGACTCATTATCATCATCTTAGTCTTCATCATCACCGAATTCTTTATTAATCTCATTAGAGATTATTCCCCTTCTTCTATTTTCATCTTCTTTTAAAGAATCGAAGCTTAACTTTTTTGCCAATTCGGTTACTGGGTCATCATTTGCTGCATCTTCTCTATAAACCACAACTTCCTCATCTGTCTCAGTGTCAGATTCTGAGTTATCAGAAGGTTTTGGAGATGGTTCTGGTGTGGGTTCATCCTTGAGAAGAGTTACTGGCACTCTTCTTTTTCTGACCTTAGGAGGTGCTGGTTTCTTTTGCTTTGTTGTGCTTACAGTACTTCCAGCTTTGCTTCTCATCATAGACTTTTGACTTCGTGTCTTCACTGGAGATGATTGTGAGTCATCCTCAGTGAATTCAACATTTCCTTTAATAAAATCTGCATCATATCAGCGATAATTTGTAGTTGCAGTGATCTCTTCGGAAAGAAGGAAGTCAGGAAGCCTTTTTCCTTGTTTTCGTGTGCTGGATGCAAGAGTTTTCACCATATCAATCTTGAGATCGTCAAGCATACTGTGATTTTTCTTTTTGGCATCGAGAAGACGACTTAGAAACTCTGGATGATCTCCACATAAGTGGGCAATAATTAACTTGGTGAAGCGAACAAAAGGAGTCTGAGTCATATATCGTGTGGTTTGAAGCTGATAGATCATGTCTTCCATTATTGGCTAAGCAAAATCAATCTTCCTCATATTGACCATCCCCTAGAAAATTTGAAGGTGTTGTAGACGAGGGTGCTCATGACCACTTTTTCTTCCAGCAACAGAACGAACGATGATCAGATAGAGAGTTCTCCACAGTTGTGGCATGTACTTGACATCAACCTTGGAGTGTTTGGTTAATGGGACATCAGCTTGAACGTCATACCCAATGTCAACGAGAAAGTCTAAGACTTCAACTTTTGTGGGTATCAGAGCATAGGTCTTTTTTGGTCTTGGCAGAAGGAGTACAGTATGTAGTAATTCTACATCGAATACGACTCTTGTCTGTCCAATTTTACTGTGAAAGAATTATCATTCAGATTAACCTTTGCTGTATGCCAGAACTGGTGAATGTAGAAAGTAGGGACCGAGGCTGATTTGGTGAGCATGTCCTTGCAAGGATGAATGAGTAGAATGTCTTTGACAATTCGGCAAGACTCTTCAGGGATATTGAGTTTGTTGAAGTAAACTCATGCATTGTTCCTGCCGATGACTACCTTGTAGTCTGCTGGGACAATGTCCTCCAAGGTGAGTCTAGGAAGTGTTTGTGTTGGAGCGTTCACGTTTTGTTCAGCCATTGTATTCTGAAAGAAAAGAATCACAAAAAACAGACATCCAGAAATGTTTAAATGTTAGCACAATGAATTAGTTTGTTTTACTGATTTTATTCCTTTCATGAATGAACACGTAGGTTTTCTGAACATAGATGTGGATATGATATGACTTAATCCCATTATTGTTTACTTGTTTTAATTTTACAAGAATTATGATCTAAGTCCTTAGAGTCCATGAAATGATCACATGTAACTGTTAATATATAGTGTTGTTCGAAACATTTTTGGTGTTTAGTTACTTGAAAATTTTTGAGTTACTCGAAACTTTCAGAGTTGCTCGAAAGTTTTGTGTTACTCGAAAACTTTCAGAGTTGCTCGAAAGTTTTGAGTTACTCGAAAACTTTTGACTTGTTTGAAATTTCGTATACAAGAAACTCGAAAAATTACACGTGACATACTTGCTCGAAAGTTGAGATTTTTCAAATCCCTTAGCCTGTGAATACAAGCAAAAACCAATTATTACAAAACATTCTAAGGACCATAAATATCATATCTATTAACACATATTGCAACCAAACACAACAGTAGACCTTCTCGAAAACTTTATGAACACAAAAATTTCTAACATCCTACAACACTGATTTTGACTACGTATAATTCTCACCAAGACATCCCATTTACCCTATTAAACATGACTGCAAACTATCTAACATAATATCACACACTTACATGCTTGTTCGAAAAACTCATGAACATCATTTAGTCGAATATCACTCAAATCGTTTGATTGTTAAAATTAATTTGGGCCAAGTGATCTGTGATATATTCCGAACAAAACCCACCATTTTCATTAGACTCAAACACTAACAATCAAAAGTCCCCAAATTGTTCTTAAACCCTAAATATCAAAATCCAATCAATTGTGTTTCTGGGTGTAATTAAATGATTGAAACATGATCCTAACTTGATTACGATCATATCCCACAAAAAAGATTAAACATAGACACACCCAAACGATTTTCCCCAATTCGACTCAAACCCTAAATATTTAAATCAATAAATAAGAAAATCTAGCCGTTGGATTGTAAAACGATTAAAAACCCTTTCTTATATTTGTATAAAGATCATATAAACACTTACGGATTTAAGATTCAAAGCACGGATTCGAGTATTGATTGTGGATCGTTGATGGTGGTTGTTGTGGTAGTAAATGTGAGTGTAGGTGAAATAAATGTGGTGAATTTTTTGTTTTTGTTAAAATTTTATTTTTCACAAAATTGTCACATTTAGTCCCTTAACGTCTCATTTTGCACAGTTAGTCCCTTTACTCACATATTTTGACTAACATACTTTTGGCAAGAAACAATTTTAACACTCCCCTCGACTGAGGATATATAAAATATTTTGAGATCAAGGAGGGTATTTCGATGATATTTTTACCAACATTTATACAAACAACATCATTTTAAAAAAATATGCAAGTACCAATTTTAAAAGAAATGGTTAAAATCTGAGTTTCATACTCCCCCTCAACACTTGTTCGAAAAAATGGTTAATTTGTTTAAATGAACAAAGTGTTGGTGAAAATTTTGTACCTGCATTTTTATTTTATTTATTTATTTATTTTTTGATAAAGAAAGAAAATGAAAATCTTTTTGTTGTTTTTGATATGATATTTATAAAATGTTTTGGTATTTGACTTTCTTAGTTGTTTTTAAGAAAGTTTTTCAAACTATCTGGAGTCAAACACCTCATATCAATTTGGTCAACTAGTTCAGCAAACCTTGAAGGAGGTAGTGCTTTGGTGAACAAGTCTGCCAATTGTTATTGAGTACCCACAAAATATAACTCAATTGTACCGTTCTCGACATGCTCCTTGATGAAATGGTAATGGAGAGCAATGTGCTTGGACTTGGAATGATAAACGGTGTTGCAGGAGATTGCTATAGCACTCTTTGAGTCGCAATACATCGGGATCTTGTCAAATACATAACCGTAGTCCATGAGTTGAGTTCTCATCCAAATGACTTGAGCACAGCAAGCAGACATGGCTACATATTCAGCTTCTGTTGATGATAACGATGTGCAATCCTGCTTCTTTAACTGCCAAGATACAAGCTTGTCTCCAAGAAGTTGTACACTACCAGAGGTACTTTTGTGTGTATCTAAACACCCTGCATGGTCATCATCCGAAAAGGCTATTAGTACAAAACTAGAATCCTTCGGACACCAGATCCCCAAATGGATGGTTTCCTTTACGTATCGAAGGATTCTTTTAACCTCTGAGAGGTGTCGTTCAGTTGGGTTTAACTGATAATGAGAGCATAGATAAACAGCAAATACTATGTCTGGTCTACTAGCTGTGAGATACATGAGTGACCAAATAATACTTCGGTATTTTGTAGGGTCAACTAGTTTCCCATGCATATATAAGCATCTAGTTTTGATGTGCGAGCCATAGGAGTATTATAAGTATCACAACTTGTCATCCCACGTTTCTTTAAAATTTCAAGAACATATTTGGATTGGTTTAGAAAAATTCCACGGGGTGATTGATGAACTTGTAGTCCCAAAAAGAACGTAAGTTCACCCACCATGGACATTTCAAAGTTTTGTTTCATTAATTTTGCAAAAGCGTTTAAATACTTTTTATGTGTTGAACCAAAAATGATGTCATCAACATAAATTTGAACAATTAAGATGTCATCCCCGTGTCTTTGAATAAACAATGTTGGGTCTACCGAGCCTTTAGAGAAATTATTGGCAAGTAGGAAAGCTGACAGTTTATCGTACCTTGCCCTCGGGGCTTGTTTAAGGCCGTAAAGGCTTTCTTGAGCCTGTATACATGATTAGGATGCTCTGGATCGACGAATCCCTCTGGTTGACTAACATATACCACCTCACGTAGTTGACCGTTCAAGAATGTCGTTTTCACGTCCATTTGATAAACAACCATGTTCTTATGTGCATCATATGCCAGAAAGATACGTACAGCTTCAAGTCTAGCCACAGGAGCAAACGATTCTTCATAGTCAATGCCTTCTTCCTGAGTGAATCCTTTAGCTACCAGACGCGATTTTTTACGAATTATTGTGCCTTCAGCATCTAATTTGTTTTTCCAAATCCATTTCAGCCCGATGACATAGACCCCATCTGGTTTTCAACTAATTCCCAGACTTCCAATCGTTTGAATTGGTTGAGTTCTTCCTGCACCGATTCAATCCAGTTGTCATAAGTCATTGCTTGTTTAATGTTCTTGGGTTCGTCTTGACAAACAGTGAGTACATAAATGCGGGTTTCACCATCTGAGTGAAGTCGTTGTCTTATCATTACATGTGCTTCTGGATTGCCAATAATGTGCACTAATGGATGATCTTTTGTCCATTTATGTGTCGAGGGGTGATGCTGATATACATTGTGCATATTAGACGGATCCAAATTGCTTGAAGATGACTCTGTAATATCGGGAACAGTTGGAGCCGGAGCAAATGGATTAAAGAAAGCATTTCCGTCATAATCTGTAGGTGCGGGTAATGGATGTTTATTTTGATCATCAGGTGCATCGTTGGAGTTGGAATCGGTTTGTTCTTCAGTTGTTTGAGTTTCCAATGTAGGTGCAGTGGTTTCAACGGTTGTAGTTGTCGGTTGAGGTGTATCGGGTAAAGGATTTTGATCAGGTTGTGTAGCGAAAACAGTTGATACATTTGGAGCTCGGCATTCAAAGGAGCAAACAGGGTTTCCAATTCATTACATTTTAGCAAGAGAGGTGCATCTGATTGATCTGGAAAGTTTAAATGGTTGGTTGCCGGTCCTAAGCTGTTATGCTCAGAAGCCATCTCTGTAAGCTCATCGAAATTAGCATGAATGGTTTCCACGATTTCTCCAGTACGACGGTTCAAGATACGAAAGCCTTTGGAGTTTTCACAGTATCCAATGAATACACCGATGTCAGCTTTAGCTTTAAGCTTTCCAAGGTCTTCACGATCATTATTTGGGTAACAAAGAGCACCAAATACATGAAAGTAATTTATATTCGGTTTTCGATTATGGACAAGCTCATAAGGTGTTTTGTGGTGGCGTTTGTTGATCTTACAACGGTTTTGGGTGTAAAATGTAGTCGAAACAGCTTCTGCCCATAAGTAATCTAGTAATTGAGCATTGACCAACATCGTTCTTGCAGCTTCCACTAACGTCCTGTTGCATCTTTCAAAAACCCCATTATGTTCTGGACTTCGTGCAATAGATGTTTGATGTTCAATTCCTAGTTTCTCAAAATAAGCTCGATGAGTGTGATTCTTGAATTCAGTTCCGTTGTCTGTTCTAACTTTTCTGACCGTATTCCGAAGCTGAACTTGAATTTTCGTGAGAAAGGTGATGATCATAGAAGGGGCTTGATCTTTACTCCTGAGAAAGTAAACCCAAGTCCATCTGGAGTAGTCATCAACGATTACAAGAATGTAGTGTTTTCCGTTAATCGTTTGCACGCGCATTAGGCCACACAAATCCATATGAAGAAGTTGAAGAACTTGGTCAGTACTTGATTATGTTTTTGGAGGAAAATTTCACGAGTACTTTTTCCCTGTTCACATGCTGGACACAAGTGATCTTTGGCAAAACGGAATCGTGGAAGACCTTTGACTAATTTATGGCGTGCTAGTTCAGTCATCGTTTGGAAGTTCAAATGAGAAATTCATTTGTGCCATAACCATGATTTTGTCAAAGTTTCTTTGGAGAGCAGACATATTGGAGAGGAAGCAATCATATCAGACATCGAGATTGTGTAAAGGCTTGTTCCACGAGTGCCTGACATTAGATTATTTCCTTGTAAATCACGAATGAAGCATATTTTTTCTCGAAATGCTACTTCAAAATCCCCATCATAGAATTGACCGACAGAGAAAAGGTTGTAACCAAGGCCTTCTACATAGTATACAGGACTAATTTCGATGTTGCAATTGATGTAATCTCCATAGCCCATAATAGCAGCAGAGTGATCATTCCCGAACCTGACAGTGCAGATGAACTTTGAAACAAAGTTTGCTAACAATTTGAGATTGCCGGTCATGTGTCGGGTGAAGCCGCTATTAACAATCCACAGAACAATATGGATCACCTGCATCACACGAAGACGACGAAGGTGGAAAGATGGTAAGGGTGGAACCCGAATAAGTTGTGGGTTCCGTTGGGTTAGAAACACACATATTAATAATTTTAGGTATCCACTTAAAACTAGGTGTTCTTTGTAACCAACGTTGCCATATCCAACTACTTCGTGCTTTTGTCTTAGTGAAGTTGCTAGGTGATTGCATTATCTTAGGTTTTGTGTACGCGACTATGGGATTTGCTAAGGCATTTTGAGAAACTACAGTTGGCAGTTTTCCTAGAGCACACTTAGAAGCAGTAGTAGGCCTAGAGGTATTGCCAATTGTAACTTTCCTATTACGAGATAAAAGAGATTTTGCTACACATTTCGTATGATTACCAGATAACATGCTTTTACGACAGAAAACGCAAGATGCATTAACGTTTAAAACATTCAAAGACAGAGCATTTGTTACATCGATATTAGAATTACAAATTTGTAAGTTCGAATCTAAATCCGAAGCAACATGCATTTTATTCAAATTCCTAAGTTGATCTTCTACTTTTGGGGCTTCTAGTTTTCCGCTTCTACGTCGCAAGATCCTATTCTTCCATTTGTTGCTGTTACGCTTTGATCTACTAATGCTAGTAGTGGTGACTATTCCTGTAGAAGTGGAAGGAATCAAATTAGTGGTCTGATTTGTGTGTGTAACATCCTGCCTAGATGTGGTGTCTATCTTGTACAGTCCTTGTGCAATCACATTTGTGTTAACAGATTTTCCTTTTTCTTGTAATTGGAGTTTCTCATTTAATTCATTTATGATTTGTTGATGTTCCTGTAGTCTACTATCAAGTTCTCTATTTAAGCGAACAGTGGCTTCACAGTCTTTCCTACAGTCAACGTTTTCTATCAAAAGTTGAGACCGAGTCTTTTTCAAAGAGTCATAAATTGTTTTGTACTCATTTTTTAGCTTCTCAATTTCATGTTCATATTTGAGCAATTGACACTTTAAGACTGCATTCTCATCATCAAGATTTTCAACCTTTGATGACAAATTGTTTTCAAAACACATATTTTCTTTTTGTTGTTGTAAGGCTAATTCAAAATTAATGCTTTGAGCCTCACACCATTGTAGTTTCTGTTTTAGTTGAAAAATCTCTTTTGAAAGTTTACTTTGAACATCATCTTTTTGTTTAATAATTTTCGCATTATCAGCTTTTAAAATCTCAATCTCGTGTCTCAACTTTTCATCCTCAGAGTTATGGTCAGCAATAAGCATAGAATTATAAGACTCATAAATAGAATTCATGATCACCGAAATAATGTCAGAACTGAGAATATCTTCCAAGAGTCGATCTGCTTCATTTTGAAGAATTTTTTTTCGATGTTTTTGTTTTGAAATTGATTTTTCAGTCGCTTTGAAAATGTTCATCATGTATGAAACTTCATTTTGTAGTTCCCGTTCCCAGTGTGTTGTACAAAGACGCAAATGTTGGACATGAGGTAAAAATTGTGTTTGAAAATTTTGTCTCTGTTCTTTTGCGTAAGCTGATTGAAAAGTTAAAACATTTATCCCAGAATTGCGTTCAATTGCTTGTTCCAAAAAATTTATGTCTTCCATAAACGTGTCAAAATACCGAAGTACAAGGCAACATTTTGGTAATGGTTGAATTTCACCAGAGGATGGTAATGGACCATTTATTTGTGTAACTGGTTTAACGGGACCAACATCAGATGAAGATTCATGAATTTGCATAATAGACCATGGTTGTTATGTGTTTTCTTTTTGACAAACAAATGTGTCAAAAATATGAGGCAATTTTGAATAATCAAAAGGTTTGTTATATTTCATGCTGCTCATTTTGGATCGACTCTTTTCTTCCAGTTCAAGTTCTTCCTCACGATTATATACATTAACACGCACAATTGAATCATCAAGAAGTTGTTCTGCACTATATAACTTTGGATTTTCCTTGAGTGATGTGTGTAGAAAATGAGGTTTATCATCACCAAGAGCAAAACCATAGCCATCAGGATTTGGCTTTAAAGTAAACTTTTGTATTGTTGTGACAAAGTCTTCAGTTTTGTAAACAACGTTTTGAAACTCTTTTAATTTACGTTCCAAATCAACGATTTCATCAAGGTAAAAATCAGTGCGTTTCCTGGACTGTTTTTTATCGTCGGAAAAATTAGCTTGACAGACTGACATCTCATCTTTGGTTTTTGAAAGTTCAGAATTGAGATGATCAACTTGTTGTTTGTGCTCGAATTTTTCTCGTTCCAATTGAGAAAGCAAGTTATTATTGGAAACGACTGATTCACGTATTTGACATTGTAACTCTTGTTCTTTAACATATGAATTTTGAAAAGCCACTTTAAAACTTTGTTCTCATTTAGCTTGTGTTTCAAAATTTGTCAGTTGGATTTTATAGCACTCAAGATCCGCAGTCAATGATGCAATTTCCTCTTTCAAATTATTGTTGATTTCATTGCATTTTTCAAATTGGTATTGGCAGGTCATAAACAGGTTCATGAGATCTGGATCTGGATTAGACGAAGTTTCAATCTGTTCAAGTGGATCATTGTTATTTTCCTCAATTGGATCATCAAATATAACAATGGGGTTAATTTGATTATCTTCTTGAAGAGATAACAATGAGGTATCTTGAATAAATTGCTCCTTATCGGATGCAGATGCAGATGGAGATGCCAATTCATGTATGAGACATATGTTTGGATCAGGTACCTGAGACAAGCCATCAGTATCATATACTGGACCTGTGTCAGTTATGTGAAGTTCCTGCATGTTTGCCATTATCATCACTTCTGCATTTGCTTCCAAATCCTCCATGTCATCATCTGAGTAAGCATTTGCCATGAAGTTGTTTTGTTTGTCACAGAGAGTTCCTCCAGCTTCGTCTTTAAGTGCAAGAAGTAATTCTTGTTTATGAAATTCACTGCCTCTGGTTCTTGGTTTTGGACATGCATTAGCCAGATGACCCTTGCCATTATAGTTGTAACACATGATTCCTGTATTCCCAGTTGATGTATTACCAGTTTCCAAAATTTCAACCCTTCTCTGAGGAGCACCTTGCTTGTAAGTATTTCCACCTGTTGCATGAGTCATTTGTCCACTTCCTGAATTACCTGCATAACCACCAGTTCCCATCTGACATCCATAACTTCGATTTTGCACTTCAACCCATCCACCTTGTACTACTGCTTGAGTCCTTGGATTAGATGAATTGCGAAGATGATTGTTCTGTTTGTTAGAAAATTTTCTGAAAGCACGAGCAATGAGTGCAAATCCTTGATTCAGTGAGTTGAACACATCCTCTTCTTCATCATTAGATTGTGCATCGTACATTGTGTCTGAGTTTCCAACAGGAACCAGTTGAGTTTCAGTTGATTGTTGTGATTGATCATATGGAATAAGTTGGTTGGATAGTGAGTGGGAAGGATAATTAAGTTGTTGTGGTTGTTGAACAAATGACTGATGAGACATAGGATACGGAGCAGAGTAAGATTGAGCCATGAGTGCAAGTGGGTTCGAAGGAGGTGACGGTTGATACATTCCACGGATGGCTCGATCTTTGTCGACTTCTGCTTGATGGTGCTTCAGATAATCAAACAACAACCCATATTTCACATCATGTAGGTTTTTGGATTGACGAACAAATGTGACATATTTCTGCCAGTCTTGACCTAAACAATTGAGAAACTCAGTGTTGATGGCAATTTTTGGTAATACGATGTTTTTTCGGTCCAAATCATTGATGATGTTCGTAAACCGATGATAATACGACTCTAGAGACTCCCCTTGCTCTATCATGAATGTTGTATATGTGTGGTAAAGTTTGTATTCCATGTCTTCTTGGTTTAGTTTAGTGCCTTCCATCAAGAGATGTGTTTGTTCCCACATGGCTTTAGCAGTTTTCTGAGCATCAATGCTACGGAAAATTGGATTAGGTATACCAGGAAAAATGTACTCCGTTGCAAGATCATTGGCTTCACGGTGAAGTATTTGTTCTGTTGTAAGTTGATTCTCGGTAAGAGTGATCACTGTTTCAGGTCTTAGTGGAACAGTAGTTGCATCACCGGGAACCATTGTGGTTGGCATTTCAAAAGGACCTTCAAGGATAACCTTCTTCAGATATTTGCAATGAGGTTTCCTGAGTTCAATAAACCTTAAGAAGCGACTTGCCCATTGAACATAATTGCCAGGAGTGAGCATTGGAGGTCGTTCTAGTGAACCAGCTTCATGAATAGACTGTTGACTGCTGATAGCTTCACACATTTGAGCAAACCAATGTGGTTGTTTCTGTGGAGGAAGTGGTTGCATTCTAAATTGTGGGTGAAGGTATGGTTGTTGTTGGAAGAATTGTTGTTGTGGGGGATACTGCTGTTAAAATTGTTGTGGATACGGTTGTGGAAATTGTTGCTGAGGATATTGTTGTTGTTGTTGAGGTAAGAAAGACGGTGGTTGAGACATTGTTGCACTTGTGTAGATGATGGATCTTGTAGATGGTAGGAAGTCTTATGAAGTGTTGATAAATTAAGTCATTGTTCGAAACTTTGTTTAGTTGCTCGAAAGTTTCCAAGTTGCTCGAAAGTTCTGCTCTTCGAAAGTTTCTAAGTTACTAGAAAGTTTCTAAGTTGCTCGAAAGTTCTGCTCTACGAAAGTTTTTCCAAGTTACTCGAAAGTCTAGGTGCTCGAAAGGCTAGGTGCTCGAAAGTTTTAAACTTGCTCGAAAAAATCTGCTTCTCGAAATTGGCAGACTTACCTGAAAATTTCAAATTTCGAATTGAACTTTCTAATTTGTACGAATTAGAAAGATTTCCCAGAGTCGAAGTGCTTCTCAAAATTATACAAGAGAGGGAAGCACTGAGTAACCAAAAGCACCTGAAGATACTGCCGTAATTAGTTGCTCGAAAGTTTAGGGTTTGAGTTGCTCGAAACTTTTGACATATTAGTTGCTTGAAACTTAAGGGTTTTAGCACTTACTCGAAACTTTTGACCAATTTTCAAACGACTTAAAGACAATCAAAATAAGTTTTAAAACACGATTTTTTTGTAAAATTAAGCTTAATACGACTCAAACTAAAGGAAAGTTATAAACTTTAACACTTTTTATGATTTTTGAAGATTTTCGAAACTTTGAAGAACAAGGAAAAAATACGACTTAAAAATCAAATTTTTAACAGAAAGCTTGTAACTTTTGTGTTTCACAAGTTGTTTAACACTAGTTTGTAATCAAAGAAGTGCTAAACCACAAGAAGAAACAATAAAAAAAAAAAAAAAAAAAAAAAAAAAAAAAAAAAAAAAAAAAGTAAAGAATGAACTTTTAAGCTAAAAACAACACGAAACACTCCTAACTATCTTCAAGCGATTAATACCACTTGTTAGGTCACCATAATAGATATAATACAAGAATATAAATGAGAGAGATAAGAGAAAGAGATAAGATATTGGTCGATTATTTCATAAGAAATAATAGCAAAGGTTTAGTAGCAATATGAATATAACCAACAATTAGAAGTGTGTGTTTACATGGGTATTTACAGGAGGGGATGCTAGGGCAACACCCCTAGATCCTTACATCCATATGTTTGGGCTTTTTCATAGTCCCATGGGCTTACTTCATAATCCTAAACATAATAACTAACTTATAAGCCTTATAACTAAGCAACCTATTACATATTTAAATGACCAAGACTTGATAATAACTAGACGTATTCCCAACAAGAAGAACGTTCGTATTCCTCAAGAAATGAAGTGTTATAGATTAGTCATCACACACACGTAACTTGTGTTACGATTCTCTTCTTCCCCCAAACTCTCTCATTATATATATTGTAAATTTGTATATCCGACTTGTGTGTGAGTCGTGATTAGATGTGTTAGGATAAATACAGACAAAGTGCAAGTCCATGAAGTGGTGTATCTAGATTAGGTCTTTGTGTAAGTTGGTGTGTCGGTGTGTATGAAGACTTGGACTTGGTGTGAGCCCGTGAAATGAAGACTAGGACCGAGTGAAGGTTCGTGAAGACTTGGATCGGGTGAAGATTCAAGTGGACGGGGTGATCGTCTGTGTGAAGATTTGGACGGGGTGATCGTCTGTGTGAAGACTTGGATTGTGTGTAAATCTAAGTGGACAAGAGTGCTTGTTCGTGTAGCCACGTGGGTTTTGTGTAGATTGGTTCTAGCTAGGACTAGGACCCGACATTCCGTGTGAAGACATAGTGATTGTGAACTCTCGAGTGTGGTACTCGAGCAGTGAAGTAGGACGAAAAGTGAGCTTCGTGCCGAACCACTATAAATCTTCGTGTCTCGGTTTGGCTGTTTTCTTCCTTTACTTCTAGTCTTTACTTTATTTATTTTACGCATTATTATTGTGTTCACAGATATCACATAACTTTGAATCAAACGGTTGTTCAAAAAGAACTAAAAGTTTTTAAAACGTAATTCTAAATGGTGAAACTATTCAACCCCCCCCCCCCCTTCTAGTTTCTACAACTGGTATCAGAGCCGGTCACTCAAGAGCTTTAAAGTATAATATACTTTAAAACATGAATCGATCTATGGAGTCTGAAAGATATCTAGAAGGGCTTTCTTTGAAAGAACCACCATTTTTCGAAAACAATAATTTTATTGAATGAAAAAATAGATTTGAAAGTTATGTGAAATCAATAGATCAAGATCTTTGGCATGTCATCATTTCAATTGGTGACTTTCAACCAACAGAAATAAATTTTGAAAATCAAAGTGATTATTTCAAAAGAAAGTTTTGTAAAAATATTGAAGCCAAAATAATAATTTATAAAGCCTTGCCGAAAATTGAATATGAAAGAATATTTTTGTGTCAAACGGAAAATGACATTTGGAAAAATCTTTTAAACTTTCATCAAGAGAATAGTCAAGCCAAAGATAACCGAATTGATCTTGAATATACACATGAACAATTCGTCACTTCTAAAGACGAATCAGTAGATAGATATTTAGATAGATTAAATACAACTGCTACTAGTTCAAGTGTTTTCAATGAAGGTAATGCCGTCAAGAAATATATGAATAATTTACGAAGAGAACTCATTGAAGAATCTTGGAGTGATACGGATGAAGAAGACAACGTGTACTCTGAATACGAAATATGTCAAAAGGTTGAAACTTCAAGTGAGGTAAACTCTGAAATCGAACACTTTTGCTATGACCCATTTATTCTAGAATTTTTAAAATTAGAAAATGAGTTTAAACATTTATGCAACATAAGTCTAAAAACGTTTTCAGAAAATGAATCCTTAAAATCTTTTGAAAGTAAATTGGAAAAATAAATTATTTTAGATGATAAAATGTCTAGACTTGAAAGTGGTATATAAATTGATGTAGAATGTAAAATGTGTCAAGACTACAAAAGTGAAATTAAAAGGCTTAATGAAAGGGCTAATATACTAGCTATCTTTGAAAAGAGTTCTCAATCTCTTAAAGATTTACTAAATAGTCAAAATGAATTCGGAGATAAAACGGGCTTAGGTTTTAATTCATGTGAGTCATCAACGAGCAAGTCAAAACAGATTAAATTTGTAAAACCTCTTAGACAAATCTAGATTTGTTATTTGGAAAACTTATTTTTCTAAAAATCTCGTTTAACACTAATAGATCTTAGGTAAAGCAGTTTTCAAATAAAATGTTTTATAAAAGTCAACTAGACATATATCAACGAGAGTTCTTGCTTGCTATCAACATCCCCAAACTGATTTACCACTAAGGGATGGCAACGGGGCGGGTTTGGGGAGGGGCGGCCATCCCCATCCCCAAACTGATTTACCAAAGTTTTCCCCATCCCCGCCCCGATCTTCATCGGGGATCTAATCGAGGAGCCCCGCCGGGGCGCGATGCTCCCCCAAACCCGCCCCATATTAATCGGAGATCTTATCGGAGTGTCCTCCTTGGATGCAATTCTCGACCAAAGCCGCACCATTTCACATTTATTACTCCCTCCGTCTCAATTTAATTGTCCATATTTCCTTTTATGGATGTCTTAAATTAATTGTCCACTTTCCTTATTTAGTAAAAACTAGAGAATCTAGTGGAGGAATATTTCATTTTAGTGGTTGAAAATTAAAGTGGCCCCACTTTTATTAAACTTTGTGTTTTCTCTCTCCTGACAAATAAATTGAGACAGAGGGACTATTATTTTTAGACTGTTAGCGATAACTTGAAATTTAAGAACCTATTAATAATCAATTATAAACAAGTCTTATTAAGATTTCAACGATAGTATTATACATAAACAATTACACAACCGAAAATTAAAACTTAAAAAGATAATTTTGCAATCTTACAAAGATAAAAAAAAAAAAAACTAACAATCTTAGAGTAATATTTTTTTATTACGTACATATTAAGAAAAAAAATTCTGTATATGTATAGATATATTTGTATATGTGTATATATTATGCGGGCAGGGCGGGGCGGGGCGAGTATTCCCCGCTCCAAACCAGATTAAAATTCCCGTTTAAGCCCCAAACCCGCCCCGTAACCTGATTAGCATGACCCGCCCTGCCCTAATTAGTTCAGGTTTCGGATTTTCTCGTCGAGTTCGAGTTTTTTTGCCATACCTATTGATTGAGGAGATAAAAGATGATGCACGATGAGTTGCCAATCATATTTGCGCTTAATATTGACACCAACTTAACATTTCTCATACTTTGGTCACGAAGGATGATTGGTTACCTTTGTTCGTTACCTAAAGACCCTAAATCCAGTCACCTTTCAAACCTTTTTTCAGATGTGATTCATGTATCGCTTGCACACCCTACACTCTACCTATCGGGTTGATAGAATCTTTTGGACGATTGATTTATGCAAACAAGAAAAGACCCATGATTTGTTCGTTTTTACTCTCATCATAGTCGTCACAGATAACTTGTGGTTTAATAATTATGGCTAACTCTCTTTTCCAAGACCTAAAACTCTCAAAACTAGAAACATATACAACTCTCAATTCGTTATGTACAAGTCCATCCATCTTAAAAAAAGAACACTACACTGTTATCAAGATTATCATCCACCCCTATTAATTATTTCGCCCTCTAATTCACTGTGTTGTCCTCTTTCTCTCTAGAGTCTAGACTCTTTTTCCTTTCTCTCATCATCATCTTCAATAAATAACATCCATCTGCCCCTCTTCAATCTCAACCATACTTCTTTATATGTGTGCACACACTATAGTGTGTTACTGTGCTCTTTTACTTATAGGGTTTATTTCAGGGAGGTTTAATAAAGAGTTTCCACCAGATTTCTTTGGCATTCTGTCCACCTCCCTATTCATTTACTAGAAGAAAAAAAAAAAAAAAAGTTATATATATATATACGTGTTTGCAACTGGTTAAGAGATATTATGTGTAATTAGGGTTTGTATTTTTATATGGAAAGATAAACTACTTTTGCAAAATTTTGCTTTTTTCTGAATCTGTGTGTGCTTTAAGTGTGTGGAGGTGGGCATACTGTCAATGGAGCTCTGTTGGTATCTCTTTGTAAAACCTTCTTGAAACTTTTCTTCATCTATGAGTAGGCTTCCATGTTACCTATATCATATTTCTTGATACTTGTAAAAGCATAGTCACTATGTGTTTTATTTGTGTGTTTCCTATGTTTTTATTTTGACTAATTGGATAGAGTTGAAAGCATACTGTTTTGCAGTGTTGGTGTGATGATTCATTTCCAAAAGCAAATCTTTGTGCTGATGATCATCATCAAAGTTCAAAAGCGAAGTACTTAATTACCTTTTTCTGTAAGTCTTTTCTTTGACCATATCGATATCAAAGTAAAACCCTAGTTTTTTATACACATACACACTCTTATATATATACATGCATAGATATTAGTATTATGTATTTTATATTTATGCAATTTGTAAACATTCTTGAAACTTGATCTTGCGACAGTAGTAACAGTACGTTAGCGAGGTTTCTATGTCATTTGATAGTCTTTCGATTTTGATCTGCTTTCACCAAAGTTCAAAAATTATTATATCATTTTACAACAATTGGATATTTTTTAACAACAATTTCATCAACACACTCTAGCAAGCCGCTAGAGGAGAAAAGTTACAATGAATTTTCACAAGCTATTTCCACATCAATGATCCAATATGGAGTTGATCTTTTAGAGGCATGAGCTATCCAAGATTAAGAGAACATAATTGATTTCTAATTCCATAAATCACACACAAAGTAGTTTAAACACCTAGCAAGGAGCTACACAGCAAATTAGTTAGATAGGAGAAACTAGAACTTTACAAGGATTACTAAACCAATTTATTCAATGGAAAAATATTTATGACTTCTTAAATCTATTAGGTAAGAGCATCTATAATGATTAAACTTTTAATCCATTGTACGTAAACTTGATATATCATATTCGATTTTCTAAACATGTTTTCCTACGTATAAACTTGTAACGACTTTATGTATTGTTCTAGCATAATACATGCATTAAATCAGAAATTTGTACAAAATTTTGAACCTTTTCTTCCAACATAGAGATAAAATAAAAGCTTAGGTTGAGAAAAAAGATAAATATATTCAAAGGTTTTAGACCTATTATTTATCCTTTCATTGTTGATGCTCAAATTTAATCGGAAGCAAAAACCGTTTCATTTCTCAAAGTTGTAGTCTGTTTGGTGCGGGTTTATATGGGTTTAAGCTTTTAAAATAAGTTACCTTATAAAGTCGGGCTTATGAAAGCCATTACAAGTCATAAGCTTCTATAAGCGCAAACCAATCGAAACAGGCTTATATAGAGTTATAGTTGGTAAATTACTTAAATACGCTTCAAACATCAAAATATAGCGGATTATTATGTAAAAGCTGAAAAATATATGGGAATTTGATTTGATGTATTTTTATGCGCTTATTAGAGCAACATGTTTTTGACTTGAAGTGAACTATATGAAACTAAATTACATATAGTTAAATACCCTTCAAACATCAAAATATAGCGAATTATCATGTAAAGGCTGAAAATATATCGGAATTTAATTTGATGTATTTTTATGCGCTTATTAGAGCAACATGTTTTTGACTTTAAGTGAACTATATGAAACTAAATTACAGTATTAATTAACAAGAAGGGTACCCAATCGTTGTGACGACATGTACACAGTAATTAAAACTTTCATCAAGTTGCACTTTTCGAGTATATGCTTTTCTTAACAATAATTTTATAAGAACTTTATTTATACTATCTATACAATAATTTTATACAATAATTTTATGATTAGTAGCTTTATTAGATTGTATAATGTGGTAAAAATGGTTATATATTCGAGTGAGAGGTTATCTGTTAATGTATTTGTGCTCTAATTAGTTTTAAAAAGTGTTTTTTTACTTGTAATGCTTAAAATGTATATATAGACTTGTATTGATTTAATAGCAAAAGTAATACTCCCCCGTCTCAAAATTATTGGACAAAAAACACATTCTTTTTTAAAAATGTCACTATCATTATTTTATCTCTTTTACTTTTTTGCCAAATGACAAGTTTACCCTTAACTAATTAATTACCACTTCTTTAAAGTTTTCAATATTAATTTCAACCAAGGGTAATATAGTAAACTTTACCGAACTCCACTATCTATTTACTTTTTATTTTGGGTATGTGACAATAATTTTGGGACGTCCGAAAAAAAAAATAAGGGACAATAAAATTGGGACGGAGGGAGTACAATTTTTTTTTTATTATAAGCAAACGTTGAATCTTAATTTTTTAAGCTTTTTATTATAACCAAATCCCAAATGTTTTATATAAAAGCCCGTATTTGTCATCTCACTTGCTTGCTAGTGTGAATGTCATAAAACATGACACCAGATTTCGTTCATGTATTCTTCTTCCTATTTTTCTAGGCATTTATTGTGTTCATATTTTACATAAATACCTAGAGACGAAAAGGATAAAATCACGACGTTCACATTTCTTGAAAAAGATAACTTACTCCTATTCTGATTACCACATTGTACGTATCATGTTCAAGGAGGAACAGCTACTGCGACCATTTCAATTTTACACAACCAATTCAATAATATTCATCTAGCTTTTTATTTTTTTATTTT
This sequence comes from Artemisia tridentata subsp. tridentata, assembly GCA_021014915.2. Taxonomy (NCBI): domain Eukaryota; kingdom Viridiplantae; phylum Streptophyta; class Magnoliopsida; order Asterales; family Asteraceae; genus Artemisia; species Artemisia tridentata. The sequence continues at coordinate 286,329,791 of CP139509.1, forward strand.
TTATTTTTTTTTTTTATTATTTATTTATTTTTTATTTTGGGTGCTTGGATAATACTCCGTACTATAATCTCGCAAGGTACTTGAAATATAGTGGAAAATATCGTTTTTGAAAGACAACAATGAGAACAAATTAAGTAGCATGATTATATAGGTTTTTACAATGAATTGATCATTCTGTTTGTCTGTTGCCATTAATTTAAAGTATTATAATTTATTACTCGTATATTCATTAGTAAGGTTTGATAGCTTAAGAAATATTGGAAGATCGTTGGGTATTTAGAAGTGTCACGGTGACTATTAAGAGATCAATATCTTTACTGTCACATTAGTTTTTTCTCACCAACTTGGTGTAACAATAAAACCGAATCTTTATCAAAAACATATTTCACAAAAACAATTAAATAAAAAACATCCACACACAAACGTCCTCCACAACTCGGTCAACTCGGTCACTTATGCGACCGATTCCTTCATTTTGTCCACTTTGAACGCATCTCAAATGGTGCTTTGTAGTGGGGTGCGGCGCGTTGGGAAAGGGACTGACGGAGAGGTCGACCGACCACTACACCCCGTCTTTAGGTGGTGACATAAGGGAAAGTTCTAGAAAGATTTAAGGAGTTCTCATCCATAGTTGGAAATCGAAGATGAGTCTTCAATAGAATCTAGATTTTTCATTGATTGCAGTTCCTATTTAACTAAGAGGCAATGGAGTTTCATTTCAATTCTTCAAAATAGTTCATGTAGTAGACTAGTAGTCATGCAAGAGAGTTTATCCTCCTTATTTTTTATTTTTATTATTATTATTTTTTAAATCAATTGTCATAGTTTCATCTTTCCTGATCTCACTTCATTGTATCCATTCTTCAACTTTGTTGAATTTTTTTTAGTTCTTTTTTTCTTTTTTTCTTTTTGAACGACAACTTTTATTAGAAATTTACAAAAAAGGATTACAAGAGGTGATCAGATTGGAAATCTAATTGGTCCAAGATGGACGAAATGTTTACTCCTGATACAAATCTAAGAGCGAGATAAAGCTTTTATCTCGGCATCTAAAGTGTCTTTTCTAGGCACGCGGTTTAGGTTCAAAGCAGGGTTTCCCTAATCAATCAATCAATCTCTCGTAACCAAGGTTCTATAGCTTAAATGGGCACAACTTGACAATGAGTTGAAGATTGTGTTTCCTTGAATTGAAGATTTATTTAGATATTCTTTATCCTCACAATTACACCTTTAACCTTTTTATTTCAGCAGATTTTTAACTTTTTATAGCTAGGATTCTCCAGTCTTTTGGTGAAAAAAAATACAAAAAGCGATGGAGCCTTAATGTGTAACAGTATTATTGTAACAGTGGTCAATTGAGTGTAGTAATATGTTACAGTTTCTTGTTGACCATTTAGTTTAAGGCGTTCGAAAAACATGGTCTTGTACTGTATGCACAGTGAGTTGTAACCCTACAATGATTGGTAGGAAAGTAAATAAAGATGAGAGCTAGGTAGGTGGTTTACAGGATTGAATATTAATGTATCAAGGAGGTAGGGCAATCAAGAAAGGTTTTTTTTTTTTTTTTTTTTTTTTTTTTTTTTTTCAAGAAAGGTTTTTTTTTTTATATATATACCACCAATTTTGTCAGGAAATTCATCATCATTCACTTGAATTTTCAGTCTTATTCCTTTTGCTGTACCCATCATTTATTACCCTCAAAAGTCACTTGCATTTCTGGTTGAAATAAAACTACTCATTTTTCACTGTCTCTAGCTATTAAATTTTATTATTGTATTTGTATATACATTTATATATATATAATAAAAAAGAAAAACGTTAGGACACTATTTGTTACAAAAAGAACCACGTTCGGTTATAATAAAATGTCTTATAAAACCCTAAACTATAACTAAATTGATTTAACTTCCATTAAACTCCTTAAACTGTGAATTGGGTAACTATTTAATAATAACAAGAAAATATTAACCCAGAGTAGATTGATAAAAGTTCCCTCAAACTATGATTAAATTGATTAACTTTCATAAAATCCTCTAAACAATTAATTAATTAAGAAGCTCCCTCCGTCTAATATTTGTCAGAGAGGAAACTAAGTTTAATAAGTGGCATTTAATTTCAACACTAAAATGATATTCCTCACTATTCTCTATTTTTATAATAGGAAGTGGACATATTTGCATCCATAAAGATATGCAATTAAATCCTCTAAACTATTAATCAATTAATTAAATAAGAAGCTAACAATAACAAAAAGGTATTACTTGGTTTAACTATGGCACAAGTTAAGCATACCAAAAGGACTAAGGGATCCACAAAAAAAGATTTAGGGATCCACACAAAAGTGCACTTTTCTGTACTTTTGTTTGGGTCCCAGTTTTTTTTCGTGAATCACGAAATTCTTTTTCGTGGATCCCTGAATTCTTTTAGTATGTTTAACTTGTACCCTTAGGCTACCCCAAACGGTAGCAAAGTGAGCAAATGGCAAGCATGTTCACGCATCAAACCCCGTTGGGAGTGTGGGAGTGAGGTGTTGGCAAGGACAGAGAAAGGTGAAGAGTTCACCTTTTGGACATTGTGCTAGTGGGTATTTTTTTTAGTTTGCGAGTCTGTGGGAGATATATAGTGGGGTATTATAATAAATAAAAAAATGTGTTGCAAGGTGAAGTGGTGTGAGATGGTTGGTAGTGAAAAGTGAGATTGTGGTGAAGGAGAGAGAAAGTTGATGTGACGCTGAGGTGCATCAGTTTGAATTATAGTTATTATTTCAATATACAATAATCTTTTATATGCATCATAATATATTTTCTAGCTAAAAATTATATATATATATATATATTATATATATATATATATATAATATATATATCTATATATATATATATATATATATATATATATATTTTAGATGAATTTTATCAAGTTAAAGAAATCCTATGTATTTTTTGTTCTCTGCGGGTCAAATTTGTTACTAGTAATATTTTGTATCGTTTTCACTTCAAAATCACTTTCGAAACTAATTGTGATGCATCTAAATGAATAGAGATACATCTAATTCAAGTCGATGCATCTCAAATATGCGATTATAGTTATTTCTCATTTTTCTCATTTTAAGTTTTTTTCTCACTGAATCTTTACCTTTTATGTAACATATATTTTTGCCATTCGAAAAGAAACTCACTTATTCATTTCATATATGTCTTCTGTGTTCTTTTAAATAATATATGGTGTTACATGAATAATTACTTTTCTTGTATCGACCGTGCGAATGGTTTGTAAGAAGCACATACAGAGTCGGTTAGTCGTTACTTTTTTGGATGTTACCTAATTTAAGGCTAGTCTCAACCCTCATAACACTTCACTTTTCACATCAACTCCATATCTGCTTTCTCTCTTCTTCACCACCATCTCACTTTTCACTCACAAACGTCTCATATCACTCAACATTTTAACATATTTTTTTTATTTATTTAAAACTAAAACTTTTATTTATTAAATTCAAAAATTACATAAATTACAAACGTAAACGTACGAAACTAAAAATACAATACGGAAATTAAAAGCATGATTTGAGCTTTTAAATTGCTCTGTAATTCGCAATAAATTCTTGCTTCTCAACAATACTTCGCAACATTTCCTCTCGAGTTGCCCTCAAGTTGTTTGCGATACGTATATCTCTTTCATATGTCATAAGGAGAGTATATAGACCGTAGCTAATAAGAGGCTAGTCCAGTGGAAGGGAATGCACCCTAGCCATTTCTATAGTGCGGCTATGCGGTTGCTCAAGAATACGATTCAACTTGGTTAACAAGTTATTTGCCAGTGTGACATCCGCTTCAAGTTCTGTCCTTAGTCGCCTAAGGATAGCTTGTCTCACTTCAGTTGATTAAGTAGCCTTAGTATCCGGTGTGTGAAAATAAATGATAGTTGATAGAGTTTGATATGAAGTTGTGTGAGAAAATGAATGATGGTAAAAATGGGTATTTATAGAGGAAAATAGCTGTTGGAGTAATAAGAATTCAAAAAAAAAAAAAAAAAAAATCCTTGTACACGTACAAAAACAAACAGACTAAAATTGCATTCATTTACATAAGAATAAAAGTTAGAATACGGAATTTAAAAAACAATACGAAAACTAAAACATAATCGTCCAAATTGTATTTTTCATGTAGCCAAACAAACTTAGCATTGATTTGTTCTTGTATTTTCGACGCCTTTCTAAACAGAGCATTATGCATCTCGTAATCTTTCGAAGATTCTTCGTTTAAAAAAGTCTCTATTTGAGCACGGTTTTCTTGCGAAATGTCATTGCATTTCTCGTATGCTTTCCTCATATCATCTTTAGCTTCGCATGCCTTGTCAAATTGCACAGCTAAGTCGATCAACGCTTGCTGACTAATGGTTTCCTCCTCAATTAGTTTCACAACTAAAGCTATGATTTCATTGATGGTATTTGGAAGCGAACAAACCATATCAGGTTTTTGGTAGGGATTAAGTATGAAGTTGTGTAAAGTTTATGGGATATTTATATGTAAAAAATGGGGTATTTATAAGTAAAAAATTGGGTAGTGAATTTTTTTTTTTTAATTTATTATTATTATTTTTAATAGGAAACATATATGTTTCAATTGGGGCCCACACATATACGGTTTTCCAAAGGTGAAACCTTCACCTTTCGAAACACATTTTCGCATCTTACCGATGCCTCACGCCCCACTCCCAATGGTCTTGCCATGTGAGGATGTCCTTGCCGATGCCTCACCATCGTCGGTTGGGACCGGCTTAACAACAAGCATATAAAGTTGATTTTAGGTACATCACGAAAGATTAATAAAATCTGTTATGACTGGAATCAAGTTTCCGCATCTGTGTAGTATGTCAAGAAAACGAAAATTTGTTTTAGTGGAATGTTGCAACTTGTAAGTAGTGCGGACAAATATCGACATAATTAACTAACACGAAACAACAAAACACATGTGTACAACATACGAGCGAGTATTAGCTTGAGTGCAGTACATTAAGACACAAATTGGTCGTCCATTGTGTATTCACATATTTGTGTTTTTATGTACACTTGAAATGATTGTTGATTAACTATTACGCTTGCATAAGGTATATATAGCAGGGTACCAGCGCAATGTGGTGGTGGGTACCTGTGACTATATTTTGCAGCAAGCAAATATATGTTGTGGAAAACTAGAAGGGGGGTTGAATAGTTTTACGTCTTTTTAATTTATTATAAAAACTTTGTTTACTTTTAAAAACTTGGATTCGAATTTATGTGAACTCAACTCTTGAACAATATGAACAAATATAAGTAGATCTAAATTAACAATGCAAGTAAAGTAATGAAATGAAATGAAAGATAGAGATGGAAAGATCTAACCGCGAGTCAAAGGATTTATAGTGGTTCGGCTACAAGGACACCTTCCTTGCCCTACTCCACTCCTCAAGCACCTAACTCGAGAGTTTTCTTCACTATGTCAACAAGCTCCCTTATGGCGGAGAAAACCTTACACAACTTTCGCTTACACCAATTTTACGACACAAAGCTAAATGTCGAGTTCTAATCGTAGCTAGAACCAATCTCACAACTTCAATCACAACTTCTTCACGACTTCTTCACGACTTCTTCACAACTTCTTCACTACGGCTTCACAACTACTTCACGACCTAGCACTACTTGTATACTCTTCTACTTCTTCACACCTTCACTACTTACACACCTTAACTTCTTCACAACTTCACTACTTACACACTAATCTAGCCTAAACAATTATGCTCACACCTATCTAACAAATATACACAACTTATACAAATGAATGAATGATTTACAATTATGATACACCAACAACTTGGATGGAAGAGATACACCAAGTTGTAATACTTCTTGTCTTGAGGGATAGAAGTATTCTTCTCTTGCACTTGAGAGGTTGAAGCTTTGGATCACTTGAAACAAAAGCTTATAATTATATGATCAAAGGATTAATAAGAAAGAATAGGAAAGATTTGGACAGAAAGCTTTTAGTGCAAAAGGTGAGGAAAAAGTCCAGGAATGAACCAGTATTTATAGGCAAAGCTGGGGGGCTGAGGAGCATGGCCGGTCCCTTTAATTTGGGGGCCGGTCCCCTTAATTATTAAGGGGGCCGCCCCTTTTATCCGTTGTCCAGCTTTGTCTTTTTGTGAGGAAGGTTTTTCTGGAACATTTTTGCCATTTTTGGTTGAAAATTTGAATTCATAAATTTATTATGGATTAAACATTTTCCTTTAATTTCCAAAAATGATTTTGTAAAAGATATAAAATGTTTGTGTCATTTTATAAAAAATCTAGTGATTAAGAAAATGTTCCTTTGATCATATAATGCATTAGGCATTTGTATATTCATACCTTAAGTGATTAAGTTGTTAAAATAGATATTTACAACTAAATACTTGTTTTACGTCATAATCTTTCGTTTAATGATTTTACATTTTGTGATTATCAAAACGTAGAGATATCGAAAAATATTAATAACGTGTTTAGGCATTATTTATATCAACAATCTCCCCCTTTTTGATGATTACAAAATCTAAACTCATTAAATTGAAAATTAATTTTTAGACAAGTATTTAGTGAGTTTATATCTACTTCTCCCCCTTTTTATAGAATCAAAAAGGTTATGCCGACAAGTTTTAGATACGAAATTTGTCGGAACGAGAACTCCCCCTTGATGTGTGCTCCCCCTTGTTCGAGGGCACCAAGGAGACGAGCTATGAAAATCTTGGCTGCAAAAACAAGTTAAGGTCACAAGACATATATATGCATAGCAAAAAATATTTAGAACAAATAACTAATTTATTCATGCATTCAAGATGATCATGTATAACACATGAATCATCATTACATCACACAATATGCTTAAGACATAAGGATTACAACATAAGTAAAAGATACTAATGATCCTAATATTGCCAAAGAGAGCGATTGGACTTGCTTGCGACACAAAAGGGTGAGGGATTTTATTTTGGGGCGGAAAACATGTGAATAGGACTTAGTTATTTGATGGTGAGGGAAATGGAGCGGATGGAGTGGATCTAATGATGTTATATCGGGTTAGGGGAGGAATAGGATGAGGACGAGTGAGTAAATATTCGATCCAAGAAATATCTTCACTCAAGTGGAGGATTTGTTTTTGAAGGAAGATGCAACAAGGACAATAGTGGGTGTGGTTTGTAACTTGATATAAGTTGAGAGAGTGGGGTAAGCAATTTGAGTAGGGTGAGGATGGAGGTTGTCCCTTGTTGCGTTGTGCAAGGTACATAGCAAGAAGATCACTAAGGTCGTGGATTTGGTTAATTTCTTCATGAAACTTTTGCTTTTCCGTGGGAATGTGGATTTGATCATTTGGTGGGAATGGATGAAATTGGGGTGTGTGGTTTGAGGTAAAGTTTGATGTTTGACCAATATGATGAGGATTTTCGAAGGTTTCATTGAAGTTGGTTTGAGGTTTAGAGGTGTAGTTTGGAATGAATGTGGATGTTTGGCCAACATGATAGGGTTTGTAAAATGGTTCAATGTAATGAGCTTGAGATCTTGGAGAGTAGTTGGGAACAAATGAGGATGGAGGTGTTGGTTGTCTAGTCACACCATTTGTTGAGATGGACTTGTTGTGAGGGTTAGTTTTTCTTTTCCACATGCGTTTTTCGGTCATCCTTGCTAACCTTGAGGTTTTTGGTTTTGGTTTGATGGGAGAAGACATGATGAGATGAGTGAAGATGGTGAGGAATGGGGTTATTTATAGTGGAGGATTGATGTGATTAAGGATGGATAAAGTTGTTGGGGGTGATTAGGACAAAATATGTTTGTGAATTTAGGGAAGTGTAGGATGAAATGGGCTAAAAAGTGAAAAAGAAAACAGTGCCTCCGACCCTCAGATGGCCGGTCCCCTTAAATATTAAGGGGGCCGCCTAATGAATTAAGGGGGCCGCCCATCTGTTGATTCCCAGGTTACCAGAAATGGATTTTTGGCAGAAAATTATAGAAAAAGTTCTGTTTTTAGGTTTAATTTCAAGCAAGTTGTGAAAAACTAGAGGGGGGGGGGGGTTGAATAGTTTTATGTCTTTTTAATTTATTATAAAAAATTTGTTTACTTTTAAAGACTTAGATTCGAATTTATGTGAACTCAACTCTTGAACAATATGAACAAATATAAGTAGATCTAAATTAACAATGCAAGTAAAGTAATGAAATGAAATGAAAGATAGAGATGGAAAGATCTAACCGCAAGACAAAGGATTTATAGTGGTTCGGATACAAGGACACCTTCCTTGCCCTACTCCACTCCCCGAGCACCTAACTCGAGAGTTTTCTTCACTATATCAACAAGCTCCCTTATGGCGGAGAAAACCTTACACAACTTTCGCTTACACCGGTTTAACGACACAAAGCTAAATGTCGAGTTCTAATCGTAGCTAGAACCAATCTCACAACTTCACACAACTTATTCACAACTTCTTCACACCCGCTTCACAACTTCTTCACGCCTACTTTACGACTTCTTCACGACGGCTTCACAACTTCTACACTACTTATATACTCTTCTACTTCTTCACACCTTCACTACTTACACACCTTAACTTCTTCACACCTTCACTACTTACACACTAATCTAGCCTAACCAACTATGCTCACACCTATCTAACAAGTATTCACAACTTATACAAATAAATGAATGATTTACAATTATGATACACCAACAACTTGGATGGAAGAGATACACCAAGTTGTAATACTTCTTGTCTTGAAGGATAGAAGTATTCTTCTTTTGCACTTGAGAGGTTGAAGCTTTGGATCACTTGAAACAAAAGCTTAAGAATATATGATCAAAGGATTTAGAAAGATAAAAGAAGAGATTTAGAACAGAAAGTTTGAGGTGCAAAATGTGAGGAAAAAGTACAGGGATGAACCAGTATTTATAGGCAAAATCTGACAGCTGGAGGAGCGGGGCGGTCCCTTTAAAATTAAAGGGGCCGCCCTGTAAAATTAAGGGGGCCGCCCTACCCGAACGTTGCTCAGATTTGTCTTTTTGTGAGAAAGGTTTTTCTAGAATATTTTTGCCATTTTTGGTTAAAAATTTGAATTCATTAATTTATAATGGATTAAACATTTTTATTAAATACCAAAAATGATTTTCTAAAAGATATAAAATGTTTGTGTCATTTTATAAAAAATCAAGTGATTAAGAAAATGTTCCTTTGATCATATAATGCATTAAGCATTTGTTTATTCATACCTTAAGTGATTAAGTTGTAGAAATGAATATTTACAACTAAATACTTGTTTATTTAATAAGCTTATGTTTAATGAGTTTACTTTTTGTGATTATCAAAACATAGAGATATCAAAAAGTACTAATAATGTTTTTAGGCATTATTTATATCAACAATCTCCCCCTTTTTGATGATTACAAAACTTAAACTCATTAAATCCAAAAATTTATTTTTGAACAAGTATTTAGTGAGTTTATATATTCACTTCTCCCCCTCTTTGTAGAATCAAAAAGGTTATGCCGACGAGTTTTAGATACAAAAATTGTCGGAACGAGAACTCCCCCTTGATGTGTGCTCCCCCTCGTTTGAGTGCATCAAAGAATCGAGATATGGAATGCTTGCAAAAAATATATTAGAAGTACAAGCATACATAGCAAAATATGGAATATAAAAACAACAATCATGGCAAACAACAATCATGGCAAACAAATATTAAGAACACATAGCAAGACATTCATTTGTATGCTTGAAACATATAACAAGAAAAAGGTCCTAAATTGCCAAAGAGAGCTTTCGGACTTGCTTGCGACACGAAAGCTTGGAAAATAAGCATATAGTTATGCTTAGATGGTTGATGGTAGAGTGTTTGGGATGGAATTGGTTGAGTGAGGGTAAGGATGTTTGACTAATAGAGGTATATTTTTGGAGGTGGAGAGTTTGGAGCGGAATCGGTTGAATGAGGGTTAGAGTGTTGTGCTAGTGGAGGTGTTGGATGAGATCTAGTAAGAAGATACCCAGTACAAGTGAAATGTTTATTTAAGGCAATGATTTGTTTTTGGAGAAGGACACAACAAGGATAATAGTTGACATGATTATCAACTTGAAACAAGTTGTTGGGGGTGAGGTAAGCAATTTGAGTAGGGTGAGGATGGAGGATGGAGGTTGACCCTTGTTGCAAGATTCATAGCAAGGAGATCACTATGGTCATGGATTTGGTTTATCTCTTCACGAAACTTTTCCTTTTCCGTGGAAATGTGGATTTGGTCATTTGGTGGAAGTGGATGAAATTGGGGTGTGTAGTTGGAATTAAAGTTGGATGTTTGACCAATATGATGAGGGTTTTGAAAGGTTTCAATGAGGTTGGTTTAAGGTTGAGATGTGTAGTTTGGAACGAAGGTGGAGGTTGAGGTTATTTTGTGATGAAGGAGGGCTAGAAGGGAGTTGATCCAATCTTGCGTTGAGCAAGGTGTAAGGCAAGAAGAGCACAAAGCTCATGGACTTCTTTAAGTTCTTCAATGAACTTCAAGTGTTTGGAAAAGGTGATGATGGTGGAGTGTGGTTGTTATTTTGGATGGATGTTTGGATATGTGAGTTGGTAGGAGGTGGTGGTGATACTCTTGGTGGTGGAGACATTTGTGAGCTTGGGTAATCATGAGTGGATGAGGATGGAGATTTGGAAGAAGGGGATATTCCAAGAGTGGTGAGTGTTTTGGATGGTGCATTGGTAGGTTGAATAAGATGTGAGGTGTTGTGAATGAGATTGGAATCATTGTTTAGGGGTTGATCATGCTCTTCATATGAATCATATGGATGAGATGAAGGTGTATTTTTGGGAGTAAAGATGGATGGCTGGTTATTATGATGAGGTATGTGAAAGGGTTCATTGGAATGAGCTTGAGGATTGGGAGTATAGTTGGGAACAAATGTGGGTGGAGGTGTTGTTTGTTTAGCCACATCATTTGTTGAGATGGACTTGTTTCTGGGGTTAGGGTTTTTTTTTCAAACGGGTTTTTCGGTCATCCTTGCTAACCTTGAGGTTTTTGGCTTTGGTTTGATGGGAGATGGCGTGATGAGATGATGGAAGATTATGAGGAATGGGAGTGTTTATAGTGTAGGATTGATGAGATTAAGGAATGGATAATTTGTTGGATGGATTGGAATAAGATATGTTTGTGAATTTTGGGAAGTGTTGGATGAAATGGGCAAAAAAAAAATAGAAAAGGGAACAACACCTTCGACCATCAGATGGCCGGTCCCCTTAATTAAGGGGTCGGTCCCCTTAAATATTAAGGGGGCTGCCTTATGATTTAAGAGGGCTGCCCATCTGTTGGTTCCAGATTACTGGAAATGAGTTTTTGGCAGAAAATTGTAGAAAGGGTTGTGTTTTTGGGTTTAGTTTCAAGCAAGTCCAACTCTTTGAGGCAATTAAGCATGAAATAGAAATTTATGCAAAACATGTTAATTAAAGAGATTAAGCAATCAAGTAATTTCATCTAGCATGTAAACATACTCATCAAGCAAGTAATATATATGGACTAGGAAGCAATAAACTACACCAAGTATTTTCTTAATTATATGTAAGTGGGAAGATTAATGGACTATTTGAGGGATCCTAATGTGTGCATATGTGCAATAAATGAGAACTTAAGATAGCATGGACTTCTAGACTTGTTACAAACAAAATCTTAATAGACAAACCATGGTCCGCTTGATTTGACTTAGTTCACTTATAAATGTCATGTACATAAATATAGATGACAAATATGAGATCACCATGCATGATAAAAAAAATATTTTTAGCATTGTTCAACAATGTTTGAAAGTGGGTTTTTATGTAGATGTTAAAGTTATTTGAATAAAATAGATTGGGTTTTATTTCAAAATGTGTTTATGAAGAATGGATAAGAAAAAGAATTCCCAATCTTTGACTTTGATCGAAACAGAGTTATGGACATAGATTAAGAAGAAAAATGAGATAGTAAAACGTGTTAATAGAAAAGTGAAATAGTCATCCAAAAAAAAATCATTTTTCCAAAATGTGAAGTTTCTGTATATTTTTAAAGATACTAGATTTTTGACAACAAAAACCATTAATCCTAGATTTTAAAAAATGGTTGTTAAAGATCTCATGCTCAAGGGAATTGGTTAAGGCTATTGTCACATGCTACTCGTTTCTACATATCCTATGGTCATAAGGAAGCGATGACGAAATTATATATGTTTGATGCGAGAGTGTTGAATGGGGTATAACCTAACATCTATAGTTCCTTTGTTGTCGCACACTTATCTAACTTCATGCCATAGTCTAGGAGAGCTTGTTTCATCCATAGTTTTCTAACGCGAGAAATCTAATCTTACTTCTATGTTAATGATTAATCCACTTAACTCATTTCACTTCATCACCATGAGTTTTCTAATAATGGACATAGAAGATTTCCATTATAAACGTTATAGCTTAAGAGGGCCAAAGGGAAAAGAACAAGTGATTATAGGTTCTAAGTAGATTCATATAAGCTATTATGTGTATATAGATAACTAGGCTTTATGAGCTAAATAGGCATGAAATAACTAGTCATTAATCTAAGCATATATTATAACAATAAACTTAAAAGGAAAGCGTACCTTTTAGTCTTCAGTAGATTTTCTTCAAACGCTTCAAGGTGTCATATTGACTTATGGAAGCCAAACATAGATGAGTTTCCGAATAATTCAATGAGTGACGATTTAGCCACTTGATCCCCATTGTCCCATTTGACTAAAATTGTTTGAACCAAACATGGTTTGCATTTGCATGTATGGTGAAAGTATTCCCCAAGGGTTGAAACTTGGTTGATGTGAATAATTTCACATTGGGTGATTATTATTATTAGGAAAGTTTTGTCTACCTTGATTTCTTCAAGATTGAGGGGTTTTAGACCGAGGATGAGGATTATTTGGTCTATTTGGAGGTGTAGTTTTAGATCTTAATTTCGGTTTAGAAAATCCGGTTTTGGCTTTTAATGATGGTTTATAAAAACTTTTTACTTCCTCATCACTCGCAATAGGTATTTTTCTATCTTTTATAAGTATATACTTAGGTTTTGACTCTAATGGTTTTTGTTTACTAGATTGACATTCAAACTTTACATTTTTATTTTCACTAGTTGAAACATTATTTGAGTTGAATCCTAGACCGGTTTTATCTCCCGAAGTTCTTTGACCACTTATTATTTTCTTAAGTGAGTTACTACTATTTTTAAACTTGTCAAGTTTGGAAATTTCATCTTTAAGTTTTTCGTTTTCATTTTTGACCTCTAGACATGTTTTACATTCTATAAAAACTTCTTTTCCTTTTTCTAAATGTTGTAGTTTATTTTTTAATTCGAGTACTTCATTTTCTAATCGATTATTAATATGTTTTTGTGATTTATTTTTAGCCATGACTTTTTGACCTAATTTGCATAACCTATTATATTCATTATCTAGGTCTTTTTCGTCTAATGATTGATTTTTGTTACTAAAGTATTCGGTTTCGGAAAGTACCTCATTTGATGTCTTTGCCATACGACATTTTTCGTCGTTTGCTTTGTCCGCTTCGTCTTTGTCGCTATCACTCCATGCTCCACTAACAAAGGTGCTTTGGTAATCATAACCCGGTGGCTTTGGACATTCGCCAATGAGATGGTTTGGGCTTCCACATCCAAAGCACTTTCTTTTCCCGTAGTTATCATTCCTATTTCTTTGAAGCGGTCTTCTTTCATCTCGTGGTTGTCTTGTGAATCTTCCTCGTCTCTTTAGAAATTTCTTGAACTCTCTTACGGCCATAGCATATTCTTCGTTATCACTCTCGGAGGTTGAGCAATCCTCTTCACTAGATTCCTTCCTAGCTTTCAATGCAATTGACTTGCTTTCCTCTCTTTTTCCTTTGACCATCTCGGAGTCTTTCTTTATTATTGCTTCGTAGACTTTCAAGTTGCCGATCAACTCGTCAAGTTGAAGAGTTGACAAGTTCTTTGATTCTTCAATCACCGTAACCTTAGCCCGCCATTTTGGATGAAGAGCCCTAAGAAATTTCCTAACAAAATTCTTACTAGAAAAATTCTCATCAAGTACTTTTAAACTTGTGATGATTGTGTTAAACCTAGCAAAAGCATTATCTATTGATTCCTCTTTCGGAATCGTAAATTGTTCATATTGTTGAACAAGAAGAGCTATTTTATTATCTTTGACTTGACTATTACCTTGGTGAGTTATTAGTAAGGAGTTCCAAATTTCTTATGCGGTTTCACATATAAAGATCCTTTCGTATTCTTTACGTGGTAACGCATTATAAATAACCATTTTTGCCTCATTATTTTTAGCTAGTTTCTTTTTCAAATCATCATTTTATTTTTCAAAAGGTACAATTTCATCTCTTTTAGGTAAAGGATTATTTTGAATAGGGGAAAAATCACCATAGGTAATAACATGCCAAATATCAAGATCTTTTGATTTCACATAAGTTTCAAATCTATTTTTCCAATAAAGAAAACCATCACTCTCGAATAATGGTGGTCTTGGCATGGATTGCCCTTCTAAATATTTTTCTGATTCCATAGATCGTTTCAAGTTTTAAAATACAATTTATTTTAAAAATCTTGTTTGACGTGGCTCTTGATACCAATTGTGAAAAACTAGAAGGGGAGGTTGAATAGTTTTACATCTTTTTAATTTATTATAAAAACTTTGTTTACTTTTAAAGACTTAGATTCGAATTTATGTGAACTCAACTCTTGAACAATATGAACAAATATAAGTAGATCTAAATTAACAATGCAAGTAAAGTAATGAAATGAAATGAAAGATAGAGATGGAAAGATCTAACCGCGAGACAAAGGATTTATAGTGGTTCGGCTACAAGGACACCTTCCTTGCCCTACTCCACTCCCCGAGCACCTAACTCGAAAGTTTTCTTCACTATATAAATAAGCTCCCTTATGGCGGAGAAAACCTTACACAACTTTCGCTTACACCGGTTTAACGACACAAAACTAAATGTCGAGTTCTAATCGTAGCTAGAACCAATCTCACAACTTCACACAACTTATTCACAACTTCTTCACACCGGCTTCACAACTTCTTCACGTCTACTTCACGACTTCTTCACGACGGCTTCACAACTTCTACACTACTTATATACTCTTCTACTTCTTCACACCTTCACTACTTACACACCTTAACTTCTTCACACCTTCACTACTTACACACTAATCTAGCCTAACCAACTATGCTCACACCTATCTAACAAGTATTCACAACTTATACAAATAAATGAATGATTTACAATTATGATACACCAACAACTTGGATGGAAGAGATACACCAAGTTGTAATACTTCTTGTCTTGAAGGATAGAAGTATTCTTCTTTTGCACTTGAGAGGTTGAAGCTTTGGATCACTTGAAACAAAAGCTTAAGAATATATGATCAAAGGATTTAGAAAGATAGAAGAAGAGATTTAGAACAGAAAGTTTGAGGTGCAAAAGGTGATGAAAAAGTCCAAGGATGAACCAGTATTTATAGGCAAAATCTGACAGCTGGAGGAGCGTGGCGGTCCCCTTAAAATTAAAGGGGCCGCCTAGTAAAATTAAGGGGGCCGCCCTACCCGAACGTTGCTCAAATTTGTCTTTTTGTGAGGAAGGTTTTTCTGGAACATTTTTGCCTTTTTTTGTTAAAAATTTGAATTCATAAATTTATAATGGATTAAACATTTTTATTAAATACCAAAAATGATTTTCTAAAAGATATAAAATGTTTGTGTCATTTTATAAAAAATCAAGTGATTAAGAAAATGTTCCTTTGATCATATAATGCATTAAGCATTTGTTTATTCATACCTTAAGTGATTAAGTTGTAGAAATGAATATTTACAACTAAATACTTGTTTATTTAATAAGCTTATGTTTAATGAGTTTACATTTTGTGATTATCAAAACATAGAGATATCAAGAAGTACTAATAATGTTTTTAGGCATTATTTATATCAACACAAGTCCAACTCTTTGAGACAAGAAAGTATGTAATATATTAGTAATTATACATGCAAGATATAATTAAACAAATAAGCAAGCAAGAAATTCTATCTAGCAATCAAGAATATTAAAACGAGTAATCATATAAGGCAAGGATAATAGAACAAAGGCACTAGAAACTAACAAGGAATTGGTGATGGAACAAATGTGGAGATGTGATTAGCAATTTTGTTCTAGTGTGTGCCTATATGCAACAAATGTGGAGATGTGATTGTTTCGACTCCTAAATGCAAAATTTTTCTAAGAAACAATCCAAAGTATCCTTGACTTGATTTTGCTCAATTTATTAGTGTGTGCCTATATGCAACAAATGTGGAGATGTGATTGTTTCGACTCCTAAATGCAAAAATTTCCTAAGAAACAATCCAAAGTATCCTTGATTTGATTTTGCTCAATTTATGAATATCAAAGATATATATTAGGTTATATATTTTGACAATTCATGTGAGATTTTATGCATGAAAGAAAAATATTTTTAGCATTATTCAACAATGCAAGGAAAATGGTTTTCATTTGTTTTCCTAGATGTGAGAATGATTTGAATAAAATAGATTGGGTTTTGTATATAAATATGTTTATCCAAAAGAAAAATGTTTACCAATCTTTAATTTTGTGCAAAACAGATTCCTAGACACAGATGAGAGGGGGAAAGAAAGGAAAAAGAAGAAATTTTTGTCAGACAGATGGCCGGTCCCCTTAATGAGATGCCGGTCCCCTTAATAATTAAGGAGGCCGCCTTTATAACATTAAGGGGTCCGCCCATCTGAGGATTAAAAATGTACCAAAAATGCAAAAAATTCAGTCAATTTGTTCCATCATTCCTAGGCCTAAACGTATGTGGTTAAAGAGTTCGCGCTTAAGGGGTTTAGTGAATATGTCCGCTATGTTATCTTCCGATGCAACGTTTTCTATAGATATGTTTCCTTTTTGAACGTTATCGCGAAGGAAGTGATGACGTATTTCTATATGTTTAGTCCTAGAGTGTTGAACGGGTTCTTACTTAAATCTATAGCACCTTTGTTATCACACATAATTGGGAGATTATCTAACCTAATGCCATAATCTACGAGAGCGTGTTTCATCCATAGTGCCTGTTGACATGTCTTTCCAGCGCTTACATATTCGGCTTCTGTAGTAGAAATAGCAAGAGCGGTTTGCTTCTTCGAAAACCAAGATGTTAGGCAACATCCCATAAACGTGCAAATACCGCTAGTGCTCTTTCTATCCACGTAGTCTCCCGCATGATCCGAATCCGCATAGACGATGGTTTCTATGCCGGATCCCTTAGGATACCATAATCCTAAGTGTATAGTGCCTTTAATGTATCAGAAGATACATTTAACCGCTTCTAGGTGAGAGGTTTTGGGATCCTCTTGAAAGCGAGCACAAAGGCAGACACTAAACATGATATCCGGTCTACTTGCCGTTAGGTATAGTAAACTACCTATCATCCCTCTATACTTAGTGTTTTCTACGGACTCACCTTCTTCATCTCTTGTGAGTTTTACTTCCGTAGACATCGGTGTTTTCATAGGCTTAGAGTCTTCTAATCCAAATTTCTTAAGCATCTCCTTAGATTGATTAAAAAATATTCCATCTTCTAATTGTTTTATCTGTAATCCTAGAAAGAAATTTAGTTCACCCATCATACTCATCTTAAACTCATCATGCATGATTTTGGCGAATTCATCACACATATCCTGACAAGTCGATCCAAATATAATGTCGTCGACATATATTTGGACAATGATGAGATTTGGGCTTTTCTTTTTCGTGAAAAGAGTGTTATCTACCATTCCCATGGAATAATCATGTTTAATAAGAAAAGCTTTTAATCGATCATACCAAGCCTTAGGAGCTTGTTTGAGTCCATATAAAGCTTTCTTGAGTTTATAAACATAATCAGGTTTTGCGAAGTCAATTAATCCTAGAGGTTGTGCCACGTATACCTCCTCATTGATAAAACCTTTAAGGAATGCACTTTTCACATCCATTTGAAATAACTTAAAGTCTAGGGCGCATGCATAGGCAAGGAGAATTCTTATAGATTCTAATCTAGCTACGGGGGCATAAGTTTCGTCATAATCAATTCCTTCTTGTTGATTATAACCTTGGGCAACTAACCTAGCTTTGTTCCTAGTAACAATTCCATTTTCATCCAACTTATTTCTATATACCCATTTAGTTCCTATGATGGTCATATTCATGGGATTTTGGACTAGTTCCCAAACGTCATTTGTCTTAAATTGATTTAGTTCTTCTTGCATAGCAATAACCCAACTTTCATCTTTTAAAGGCTCATTTATATTTTTGGGTTCTATTATTGAGAGGAAACAAAAGAAGTTATTTTTATCTTGAGCTTGTGATCTAAGAGTTCTTTGATTTAGGCTTCCTATTATATTATCTAATGGGTGTGATTTAGATTCCTTAACATTTACTATTTCGTTTTCTCCTAGTGTTATATTTTCATTATCATCACCTAAGGGTTTAGTTTTACTAACCTCAATAGCTTCTTCTTCAACTAGGTCATCATCTTCTAGAGGCAATGTTTTAGGTGGTGCTGGAGTTTCATCAAATGTTACATTCAATGACTCTTTTACTTTCATAGTGTGTTTATTAAGTATTATATAAGCTTTACTATTTTGCGAATACCCTAGAAAAATTCCTTCGTACGACTTAGGGTCAAACTTAGTAAGGTAATCCTTTGTATTGAGAACAAAACATTTGCTCCCGAATATCCTAAAGTAATTTAGATTAGGTTTTCTACCTCTTAATAACTCATATGGGGTTTTTCCTAAAATTCGCCTAATTGAGACTCTATTTATTATATATGTTGATGTATCTACGGCGTAACACCAAAATTTTTGTGGGATAGATTGTTCATTTAACATTTTTCTACTCATTTCTTGTAAGGAACGATTCTTTCTTTCTACTACCCCATTTGATTGTGGAATGCGAGGAGCGGAGAAATTGTGAGATATTCCATTTAAATCACAATATTTTCCAAACTGTACTTCGTTATCAAATTCCCGACCATGGTCCGTCCTAATGGATACTATAGAACATCCTAATTTGTTTTGAATCATTTTACTAAATATTTCAAACTTATTAAAGGCTTCGGTTTTATCACTTAAAAATCTAGTCGACGTGTATCGTGAATAGTCGTCTACAATTACTAAGGTATAACGGTTACCTCCGTAACTCCGCACAGCGGATGGACCAAAAAGGTCCATGTGTAATAATTCTAGGCATATAGTAGTGGAGATTATATTCTTAGCTTTGTGACTAGCATGTGCTTGTTTTCCAATTTTACAAGCATCGCAAAAATGTTGATCATATCTTAGGTTTGGCAAATTTCTAACTAATTCCTTAGAGGCTAGGGATTATATTTGTTGCATATTTGCGTGACCTAATCTCCTATGCCACAATGTAAAGTTTTCATCTAAGGTTGCTAGACATATTTTATCTTCCGGTTTATTTCCTAGTTTCATGACATATACGCCACCTTTCCTAATTCCTCTACCTATGACCTTTCCGTCCTTAACTATTTTGCTTTCTTTATCGGTAAAGGTAACCCTACACTTATTATCGCATATTTGTCCTATACTAAGTAAGTTGTATGTTAAATTATCTACATGCTCAACATTTTCAATAGTTAGAGAGTCTTGAGAAATCGTACCTTTGCTAATGATTTTTCAACGCAAGTCACTACCGAAAATAACATTACCTCCGTTGTATGCCTTGTAGGACGAAAATAGCTTGCGATTCCCCATCATGTGCTTCGAGCATCCACTATCCTTAATCCATTTGTCGGGCTCCAAATTTATTCCTAGACATATTTCATCGGTAGCTTGAGCTACGAGAGATTTTTCGTCGTTTACTTTGTCCGCTTCGTCTTTGTCGCTATCACTCTATGCTCCACTAACAAGGGCGCTTTGGTAATCATAACCCGGTGGCTTTGGACATTCGCCAATGAGATGGTTTGGGCTTCCACATCTAAAGAACTTTCTTTTCCCGTAGTTATCATTCCTATTTCTTTGAAGCGATCTTCTTTCATCTCGTGGTTGTCTTGTGAATCTTCCTCGTTTCTTGAAAAATTTCTTGAACTCTCTTACGGCCATTGCATATTATTCGTCTTCACTTTGGTCACTTGAATCGTCATCATCACTAAGTTCCTTTTTGGTTTTTAGCGCAAGAGATTTGATTTGATCTTTCTTGCTCTTGACCGTTTCCGAGTCTCTCTTTATAATTTCTTCATGGACCTTCAAGTTGCCGATAAGTTCATCAAGTGGTAACGTCATCAAGTTCTTCGATTCTTCAATAGCCGTGACCTTCACGCGCCATTTTGGATGTAATGCCCTAAGAAATTTCCTTACACAATTTTTGCTAGAAAAAGTCTTATCAAGTGTTTTTAAACTTGTGATAATAGTGTTAAATTTAGCAAATGCATTATCAATAGATTCCTCTTCAGGAATTATAAATTGTTCATATTGTTGAACTAGAAGATCTATTTTGTTGTCTTTAACTTGACTATTACCTTGGTGAGTGATTAATAAATAATCCCAAATTTCTTTTGCGGTTTGACACATAAAAATTCGTTCATATTCTTTTCGTGGTAATGCATTATAAATTACCATTTTAGCCTCATTATTTTTTGTTAGTTTCTTTTTCAAATCATCATTTTGTTTTTCAAAAGGTACAATTTTATCTATTTTAGTTAAAGGATTATTTTGAATAGGGGGAAAATCACCATAGGTAATAACATGCTAAAGATCAAGATCTTTTGATTTCACATAAGTTTCGAATCTATTTTTCCAATAAAGAAAACCATCACTCTCGAATAGTGGTGGTCTTTGCATAGATTGCTATTCTAAATATTTTTCCGATTCCATAGATTGTTTCAATTTTTTAAAATACAATTTATTTTAAAAAATCTTGTTTGACCTGTCTCTTGATACCAATTGTGAATAACTAGAAGGGGGGTTGAATAGTTTTACGTCTTTTAAATTTATTATAAAAACTTTGTTTACTTTTAAAAACTTGGATTCGAATTTATGTGAACTCAATTCTTGAACAATATGAACAAATATAAGTAGATCTAAATTAACAATGCAAGTAAAGTAATGAAATGAAATGAAAGATAGAGATGGAAAGATCGAACCGTGAGACAAAGGATTTATAGTGGTTCGGCTACAAGGACACCTTCCTTGCCCTACTCCACTCCTCGAGCACCTAACTCGAGAGTTTTCTTCACTATGTCAACAAGCTCCCTTATGGCGGAAAAAACCTTACACAACTTTCGCTTACACCAATTTTACGACACAAAGCTAAATGTCGAGTTCTAATCGTAGCTAGAACCAATCTCACAACTTCAATCACAACTTCTTCACGACTTCTTCACGGCTTCTTCACAACTTCTTCACTACGGCTTCACAACTACTTCACGATCTAGCACTACTTATATACTCTTCTACTTCTTCACACCTTCACTACTTACACACCTTAACTTTTTCACAACTTCACTACTTACACACTAATCTAGCCTAAACAATTATGCTCACACCTATCTAACAAATATACACGACTTATACAAATGAATGAATGATTTACAATTATGATACACCAACAACTTGGATGGAAGAGATACACCAAGTCGTAATACTTCTTGTCTTGAGGGATAGAAGTATTCTTCTCTTGCACTTGAGAGGTTGAAGCTTTGGATCACTTCAAACCAAAGCTTATAATTATATGATCAAAGGATTAATAAGAAAGAATAGGTAAGATTTGGACAGAAAGCTTTTAGTGCAAAAGGTGAGGAAAAAGTCTTGGAATGAACCAGTATTTATAGGCAAAGTTGGGGGGGCTGAGGAGCGTGGCCGGTCCCCTTAATTAGGGGGCCGGTCCCCTTAATTATTAAGGGGGTCGCCTGCCAAAATAAGGGGGCCGCCCCTTATATTCGTTGCCTAGCTTTGTCTTTTTGTGGGGAAGGTTTTTCTGGAATATTTTTGCCATTTTTGGTTGAAATCTTGAATTTATAAATTTATTATAGATTAAACATTTTCCTTTAATTTCCAAAAATGATTTTGTAAAAGATATAAAATGTTTGTGTCATTTTATAAAAAATCTAGTGATTAAGAAAATGTTTCTTTGATCATATAATGCATTAGGCATTTGTTTATTCATACCTTAAGTGATTAAGTTGTTAAAATAGATATTTACAACTAAATACTTGTTTAGTTCATAATCTTTCGTTTAATGATTTTACATTTTGTGATTATCAAAACGTAGAGATATCGAAAAATATTAATAACGTGTTTAGGCATTATTTATATCAACATATGTTATTCGGTTACACGTTTTCTAATAGGAAGAGGGGCTGGGCGAGGTTCAAGGGACAGAAGAACCTTGGATGGCTGAATCTCTTGTGTGTGAAGTATGATTAGTTTGTGTTGTAGTTTTTTTATTCTTTCGTAAACCATAAGTTCTTTTCAAATTAAGATTTCATAACTGACATGTTAATGTATATCATTAACTTTGTTTCAGTGTTATATGTTACAAGTATTGATATGGTGGTTACACATTTTTTTCTCATTAAATCACTTATTTGATCATTAATATGATGCTTACAAGTTTGAGGTTAAAAGTATTGATCAAATTTTGAAATCTTTTCATAAAAAGCAAGTTTATTAGTCCGAATTTTTAAGCCTTGTTAATTATGGAATAGTCTCAAATGCTTTATATATTAGTAGAGATCTTGAGTTTCGTAATTTATTAATGAAATAAATGTCAAAATATTTCGTCAAACACCATTAACGAATGCATGTTTTGTTCGTTTTACCGTTAAATTCTAATTTTTGGTGTGAAATAGTTAATTAGGGCATCCACTATGGTGGTTTATAAAAAGGTTTATGAAAAGATGAAGAGGTCCATAATATTGTTAACCATAGTAGACATCAATTTCATGCTTACATGGCATGAAAAGGTCCAATATCTTAGACCTTTTCACAATCTAATGCATTGAGTTATGTTATATATTTATAAATCTTTAACAAGTTTATCTATAGTGGAAATAGGTTTATAAATCTAAAAGGTTTATGTGTTTGTGATGTGGCATAATTATAAACCTTGTAAATGTTTGTTATAGTGGATGCTCTTAGTGTCATCACTGATTCATCCAGATACGTTATACGAACCCACGTTTATTAGTTAACTTGACATTGGTGGATGAGAAACTTAATTATGTTACGAAACTAGTTCAACTATACAAAACAAATATAAACCCTATATAGCATATGATTAATAGGTTATCATTATGTATCTTATATGTCGACTGATAATCATGTTAGTGGATCGTTGGTTATAGTCAGGGATGGCAATCGAGTCGTGTTCGTATTAACCTATTCGGATTCTCGTGTTAGCGGGTTTGTATAACCTCTACCCAAACACGACCCATTTATTAATCGTGTCAAGAAACTCAACCCTAACCCAGACCTGCTGATGAGTGGCCTTTTACTCATCATTTTATACCCGAAAAACCCCACAAAAATGACCAAAAACACCCAAATGGACCATATATTGTTACAAATATCCTTGGATTGTGTTTTATGCGTTTCAGGTACAAAAGGATTGAAAACGGGGCAAATATGGACAAAACCGAGCTTGATTTGGAAAAGAGTTGAAAAGCCGAAGCCGGGAAGACATTTTTCATTCGGATTTTTATTCAAGCTCAAGAATTTCAAAAAATGGCCCTTGGATTATTTCATATTGGCAAGATTGGTCCCTAGATGAACTTTGGAGAAATGGCAGATTTGGCCCCTGGACTTTGCAAGATGACATTAATGGTCCCTAAGCTAATTCCTACTACTACTCTAAACTATACATATCCGGACACAACCAAACCGGATCAAACATATATCCAACCCAAATCCTAAACCCTCACCAAGCCCACAAAAAAAAAACTTAAACCCAGTCCATCACCAACATGACCCGACCCACCCATCCTTAATAATAATATATCGGGGTCAAATCCCCTTTTTCCCAATTTAGTCAAAATCCCTAATCTTAAACACTATTCAACCATCTTCAATCCACCCTTTCCTGTTAATCCTCCTGCTAATCCCAACCATCCCTTTCACCACCATTACCAGCCAAAGACATCACATGGACTTGTTTTGGTCCCCCCCACTCCACCTCATCAATCCGGATGCAAAAAAGAAAGAATCAACGAGTAAGATTTAAAGATGTGAGGAGCAAGAATACATCCAAGGGTCAGCAAAGAAGCACAAATGCACGTATGGGGAACACTCTCACACAACAAACACACAGCTCATTAGGGTTTTGTAATTTTTTTAGTATAAATAGTCGAGTAGGGTTTCAGTAGTATTCAGGTTTATTTTAGCTATTTTCTTTAAGGTATTTGTAATTTTCTTCTTTTATTTCAGTTGTAATTTACTTTTTATTTAATATAAGTCAATTTTGAATTAAAGTATTTTCAGCTTATTTACTGCTTCTCTTTGCTTATTTTGATTCTTGTTTTTGTTTTTTTTTTTTCTGCTTATTTGAATTTAAATATGTAGTTGATGCATAGTTAGGTTAGTCTAGTAGGTTTGTTCTTAGTTTAAGCTTATACCTAAAAAAAATTTAGATAAAGCCTTAAATAGCTTATTAGGATTTAAGTTATTATGAGTCTTTAAAATAGCTTATATTCAGTTAAATTTGCCTGAGCTTATTTGAGTATTTATAAACTGTCCTTAGTAAAATTTAAGTTATTATAAGTTTCTTTTGTAGTCTTGAACAGATAGTGAAAACTTTTTGCCCCCAGCTGCCCCTTTTGATCTCAAAGTTAGTATAGTTAAAGTAGGGATTAGACTTAGATTTTTAATTTATTAGTAGTTTGCATGGTGGTCTGCATCTGTTTAAGCTTATTTTGGTGTTAGGAGCTTATTTCCTAGCTTATTAGGAGCTTAGATCAGCAGCCATTTCAGCCACTATCTGCCCTGCACTGAGAAGTGTATCAGTAGACCATTAGGGTCTGTTAGCTTATTTTGAACTTATTTTGTGCTCATTTCTAATCTCCAATGCTTATTGTGACTTTTTTTTTTAGTTCTTGATTATTTATAGCTTAGCTTATTAATAGCTTTTAGTAGCCCATTTGAATTTGAGTTTCTTTTTATATTTTTGTCAAACTGAGAATGATAAGCTGTTCTGAGCTTATTTTTTGGTTGAAAAAATTAATTCAGTATTACTTTTTCATGATTTCTGCTTAAATATAAGTTTCCAAAAAGAAAACCAAAGAAAAAAAATAAATAAGCAAAAGTGTCCTTCCTGGGGTTCGAACCCAAGTCAGACCACTCACAAATCAAACAACCCAACCACTGCACTCTTAACTTCTCTTAGTTTTAACTTACAAAATTTAATTTAAAACCCTTTTATTTATTTATTTTCTTTTCCCTTTTAAGCTAATCCGAACTTGTTTGCATATTCCCAGCTTATTGAAATAAGCTGGGACACTTTTTATATTTTTTATAGCTTCATTTAAGTTTAAAGTATTTTAGAAAAAAAATTTCAGAATTTTGTTTTTCCATTTAGTATTTTTAATCAATTATTTTCTTTTAAATCGTTTTAAAATTATAAAAAATTATTAAAAAGTCAAAAAAAAAAAATATAAATCTTTTTTGACAAAAATTTTATTTTCTCATTTAGAACTTAGGAAAATTATTTTGACATCCGTAGGGTTAGTTTTTAATAGATTTGACGTTTTTACTCGTTCGTAGTTTCCGTTTTACGTTATTTTCATTTTCGTTTTATTAGATGTTAGCAACCAATCAACCCTAGTCTTTTCAAGCATTTTAATACCAAACCGAAAACGATATCCTCAATTTCATGCCTCGTTGGGACCTCGACCCGGGTATACGCTTATCAGGTTTATTACAATCGATTGTTGCGTTAAATCGTCGCGA
Organism: Artemisia tridentata subsp. tridentata; assembly: GCA_021014915.2. Taxonomy (NCBI): domain Eukaryota; kingdom Viridiplantae; phylum Streptophyta; class Magnoliopsida; order Asterales; family Asteraceae; genus Artemisia; species Artemisia tridentata. The sequence continues at coordinate 286,355,825 of CP139509.1, forward strand.
GTTGACTTTTCTTCGTGAGAGGTTGATGAACTCAAATAAGTACATTTTATTACTATCATTTATCCTATTAATTTGACTTGTTTTACTATATTATGTATGAGGATTGATACTTAATCGTTTACTTTTGTAATTCTCAGGTAAAAACAAGCATTTGGTGAAACTTAGCGATTTTGGACTGATTATGGAGCAAAACATGCAAGAAGTTAAGAGTCTACTGAAATGAAGAAGATCAAGACTAATCTGCTCCAGATGCGCCGCATCTCACTCATTACATACGGCGCATCTCTATTAAGATATCACCAGATACGATCCAAGATACAGAGGACATGCGCCGCATCTAATCATGGAGTTACGCCGCATCTTCTGGCGGTGTACGAATATTCCTGAATATTATAATCTTGGACCCCACGCGAAGTTAAGTAAATGCGCCGCATCTACTTACAAGATGCGCCGCATCTTCCCTCAGACAGAAACTATAAATACCCCAAGACCAGACGAATTCCAGAGCTTTGGTCAGACATATATCAGAACCGAGGAGCAGAACCCTAGGACGAATTCAGTCAAGGAGGCAGCACAAGACACACCAAACGAAGATACAAGAGCTGTAAGAAGGTGCTGCATGTGTTTAATTCATTAAGTAGTTTTGTTTTATTGTGTTAGCAAACTTTAATTCATCAGGATTGATGGGCTTGTGTTATGTTATCATTCACTTCAACTCCCCTTAAAATTGCTTTCCCATCGATTAAAGTTTATATGTTGATGTCTTTGGTTACTACTTATTAGTGCATTGATCACCTCTGTGTTTATTAGTGGCTTGTGTAATGTGGCAACGGAAAGGTTGCACTCCCACGGTTATTACTAAATTGATCACTTAGGAATAACTTTTAGACATAAGTCATCATTAAGGGTTTACTCGCCGATAAGCTTAGGACCAACGAGAAAGGATTAACTACATACACTTCATATAAAGCTATCAATAAAACAAGTGACAAACTACTTAATTATAAGGACAGCCCTCTTATTGTCTCGAGTATTTATCTGTGTACGTGTGTGCTACTTGCTGATTCGTGCCTATTGGTTTATTTTACTATTTAATTGCAAACAAATCGTGCCAGTCTCTCAGGCTGAAACCCCCTTGCGTTAGGATATTAAAATACTGATTAGAATAACGAGATAATACGTTCCACTCTTAGTGATCGACACTTTACTTACCATTATATTCATACTGACCGGGTACACTGCTCGTTAAGTGTGTGTGTTATTGATAAGTCGGCTAAATATAAATTTAAAACTTGAGTAGGCATTAAAACTGCTAAACCGCAACGACACACCAAGCACCACCAAGTTTTTGGCGCCGCTGCCGGGGAGTGAATTGTTATTATCTGTTAATTTGATTAGTATTTTAATTAGGTTTTTCTTTTTATTAGATTAATTGCATCATTGTATTATTTTGCATATTTGTTGTTTTGTGTGTTATTTGTTTTCCTTTATTTTTGTTTTTGTGTTTATTTTTGTTTGTGTGTTTTAATTTTTGTTTTTATTTTTCTTATTTTTTCTGTTCTGCTATCGTTGTACTGTGCTAAATCAAACGATACGGCGCATCTGATATCTCAGATACGGCGTATTGCGTTTAATTTTTTTTTAAAATACAACGCGTTTAATTAATTCGATACGACGCATCTTTTCCCCAAGATACGGCGTATCTGTTTTTAATAAGAATTTTTTTTCTAAGCGATAAAGTAATACGACGCATCTGCTTTAGCAGATACGGCGTATCTGTTTCTGATAATTTTTTTTTTCTAAACGTTAACGCCATACGACGCATCTGCTTTAGCAGATACGGCGTATCTATTATTTTAATTAAAAACAGTTTGCGAATTATTAAACAGATACGACGTATCGATCTCTGTCGATACGGCGCATCTTATGAATCAAAAATCTTGTATTTTTAAACGTAAAGAAAATACGGCGCATTAACTTTCGTCAATACGACGTATTTAATTTTAAATAAATATCGATTTTTGATTAATTAATTCGATACGGCGCATTCATAAATTCTAAGCGGCGTATCTATTTTCTGGATAAAGTCTGATTAAATTTTAACGATTATAAGATACGGCGTATCCAACTCTTTGGATACGGCGCATCGTCTGCAGATATCAGCTATTTGTATTCATATATCCGTTTCTATATTCATTAATTTCTCTTCTAGCGAACAAATCCTACTGATGATTTTACCTTGGATGACAGATTTTTCTATGGAAGACATGTCAGTTAACGGATATCTTGCTAAGGAATGCTTGTTTTCAGATTCATTCAATGTGCTCATGATCGATGCAGATTTATTCTCTTGGGAGACTCCTCTTGAAGCTGCTTTTAAAGAATTCATGCGTTTATGCAACATTGACAAAGAGGTGTTCTCTTATGATGTATTTGTGAGGTACACTGGAGAAGAATTGTCGCTCTTATGGCCTATCATTGAAGCCGAAGGATTGAACTGGACTACTATCGAAGAAGATGATGGGAAATTCTATCTTGCATACATGGATTCAAGCAACGAAAGCTGTGGTGGAGGCAATACCCAAAACTCTTACATGCCATATTCCGAGCAGTACTGGGGATTAAATGAGAACTATCTGGATAATGACAGAAATTATGCTTTGGCGGAATTACTATTTCATGGCAGATTGGTAAGATTGATAGACCTCTCCCTCAATGATTGGCTAGAACTCAAATATGGTAGTCCGGAATTTGCCCCTGCAAATGAAGTCAAGCAGATTATGACTTCATGGTTGACTCGGAGTTTTAAGAAGCAGTTTAACGAGTTCATGGAGATAAAAAAGAATATGATTGGAAAGGCTTGCTTTGACGTTAACCACGATCCTAACGATGTTGATTTTTCAGAATGGTTGGCTAGTAAGTTTAATAACCATAAGAGCATGGATCGAGCTACTAAGGATGCATTATGGGTATATTGGATGAGAGGAGAAGACGAAGAAGTAGAAAGCGATTATGGGTCGTCACTTCATGATTCAACAATCAATGAGGGCATTGAAGAACTTTTCAGAATTGACATTGATGTGTTCGATTATGAGACACCCTTGTGCAAGCAGTTCAAGGAATTTAACTACCTTCTTCAAGTCGACGATGATGTGCTTACTGGAGATCTACCAGGATTTAAGACTTATGACGATTTCAAAAACACCTGGTACTATGAATGGAATGACCAAGTACCATGGGTTTGGGATAAACCATGGGAATTTGAGCACATTAATCACACCTGTACACCCTTCGTTTTCAAGGACGGAAGTAGTGTTTGGCCGACCTGTGATTATAAAAATGACGGAACCTGTAATGGGGGAAGTATAATTGGGATGAAACGGGTTGGAAACGATGTAACCTTTGAAGATTATGAGTGGTACGATAATGTTGAAGACTGCCCACAAAAATCGGAGGCTTTACAAGAAAAGGGCAGAATTGAACGCTTGAAAGGACTTAAGGGGACATCGGATACTACTTTCTGGGAATGGGTGCATAAACAGTTTGATGATTTCACGAAGCTTAGTCGACGGTTACAATATGATTTGGAAAGAGAATGGGAGGCGATTCAAGATGATAATAATAATGAGTCGTTGATTGAGGAATTAGACGACTATTTGATTAAGGATCCTTATTTTAAGTTTGTTGACAAGGACGAAGAAGAATTCACCAAAAGGAAGTGTCGACTACTTGGGATTCCTTACAATGAGCCACCCATGATTATTTCTGAAAAATTTAAAATCATCAAATATTCCTTAGGTCCTGATGAAGAGTATACTGCGGCGAAGACAAAGAGTTATATTAGATTAAGTCGAACGGAAGAAAACGTCGCAGAGATATACTGGAAAATCTTTCGGATGAAGAAAGAAGGATGGACCGTGACAAGGACTAAATAAAGAGCTGAACGTGAGTCTAACTTGAAGACTCTGGAATAAAGACAAGTGCTTACCGGGAGACAACCCGGAGAATTTTTATTATTCTGTTTTCTGTGTCGAGTCAATCAGGCCCGCATGAGGATACGGCGCATCTCAATCCTGAGATGCGACGCATCTCCTGCAATGGTCATATCATATTTTAATTTTCTGCATTTTTTATTTCCGACTTTAAAACTTTTTATCAGTTTATTTTAATGCGGCGCATCCCTGGTTAAGGATGCGGCGCATCTTTATTCTGATCCGTATTAATTCCAGGCTCGATACGGCGTATCTTGTTCCATAAGATACGGCACATCGACTGACCTGATGATTTTCAGTTTTAATTTTTAAGTTTTATTTTTATCTAACTACTAATGTATTATGCAAGTTTGAACCTTTCTTATCTTAGGTGTGTTTTAAAGTGTTGGTGGTATTATAGTTTCCTGGATTTCCTGTGGATACATCAAGTATGAAGCTTTAACGTTCTAATCCACAAGAAGATGATTTTTGCTCTTATACAAATGGAGGATCATACCGAGCAAATCTCAGGGGAGTTTTTCTGTTCTAATTCTTTTATTTTCCAGTTTTTAACCTTTTATACAAACAACGAGGACGTTGTTTAACTTAAGTGGGGGGATTGGAGAATTAGAACACTTAACAATTACTTGTCCTAAACTTTTTCAAAAATTTTTAGCATGTTTTTGTTTAAGATCTAAGTTGCATAGCTGCACACATGACGTTATTTTCAAAAATTGTGATTTTCAAAATTCACAAATCTATGAGTGTGCCGGTGACTTGTAAACTTTAGAACTTGGCTTGTATACTATTCGAGACCACCATAATGAGTATTATTTATATAATTGGAATGACTTGTCTAAATTGGTAAAATTCTAGGATTACACCCAAATAGCCTATTATATGTTATGTGTTATTAACTAACTACACTGGTTAGTTAACCCCCGTATAAACCCTTTTGTTACTCTCATTTTTAGAGTAAGATACCCCTAGAAAAACACTCAGAGCCATTCCTTTCGTTTCTTACACCTATGTTTAAAATGTTTCGTTACACCCTTACACCTTAGCCTACCCTGTAGATTAAAGTCCGTGGTTGGTTAATTGCTATAGGCAAAGTGTGTTTCCTTACATTACCTGTGTTCGCGTGCGTAATTCATTATATTTGGTTAGGTCGGGAAATTGCACAATGCAATTGGAGTGAAAGTAAATATTGTATATCTTTGAGTTTATTTTTCGTGTGTTTACTACTTTCACTATTACCGTTATTTCTGAAGTATGAAAAGTATGGAAAAATTATCCAGAATTATCATTATAGTGATGTGGTGAAATTTTACACATCTATGTTTATGTTTAAAAAAAAAAAAAAAAAAAAAAAAAAAAAGAGAAAAGTTGGATGTTTGTTTTTAAACCAACGATGTAAAGTTATGTAAGTGGTTCATATGGCCACTATTTGTTGTACTATATCTATGGATTGAATGGGAATTGGCAGTTATGGGAACGCCAATTAAGGTTTATTCTTTGATTAAGATCTTGTTGAGTATAATTCGTGTCTACCTAAAGCGTGTGTTTCAAGTGTTAAAGCGTGAGTTATTCGATGATATGAGTCTTATTCATGGGATGGTTGGGATAGTGATTAACCACACTTAGGATTTTAATTTATTTGTTTTGTTTATTTTTATTTTTACACCAATTTATATCCCAAATATTATCCATACCCTATATTATTTTTTATCCAACCAAACCTTTGATTTATTGAGATTAGGGATTTGAGCAATCTTAAGTATCGTAGTCGTGGATTTGGCTATGTATTTATGATTTTGTCGCCCTTTTTGATATATTATTATTGGTGAAGTTTGGACCTATCTTTAGCCTATTCGAGTTAAGGATTTGAGCAATTGCAAGTATCGTGTTCGTGGATTCGATCATGTATTTGTGATTTTGTCGCCTTTTCTGGAATATGAGATCGATAGTGATTAAGAATAATTAACCCTTAAGCCTAAAAACCCTTTTTACCGCTTTAGACTTGTTATTCCTTAGCTTTAGTGGAGGAGATGTGTATACTTGCCAAGCTTATGATAGAATATTCGTCACGACTGGACAGTTAAACGATTAGATTTGCTTTTATCGACTTATTTTATTTTACTTCTAATTCGTTAAGTGTTTAGTTGTGTGATTATGAAATAAACGAATACATGCTTAAATATAAAAATAAATCCTAACATCTTTTAGGATACATTTTCATAAGTTTTAATCTAAGGTTTACTTGAGGACAAGTAAAGTTCAAGTGGGGGGATATTTGATGAACTCAAATAAGTACATTTTATTACTATCATTTATCCTATTAATTTGACTTGTTTTACTATATTATGTATGAGGATTGATACTTAATCGTTTACTTTTGTAATTCTCAGTTGAAAACAAGCATTTGGTGAAACTTAGCGATTTTGGACTAATTATGGAGCAAAACATGCATAAAGTAAAGAGTCTACTGAAATGAAGAAGATCAAGACTAATCTGCTCCAGATGCGCCGCATCTCACTCATGACATGCGCCGCATCTCTATCAAGATATCACCAGATACGATCCAAGATACAAGAGGACATGCGCCGCATCTAATAATGGAGTTACGCCGCATCTTCTGGCGGTGTACGAATATTCCTGAATATTATAATCTTGGACCCCACGCGAAGTTAAGTAAATGCGCCGCATCTACTTACAAGATGCGCCGCATCTTCCCTCAGACAGAAACTATAAATACCCCAAGACCAGACGAATTCCAGAGCTTTGGTCAGACATATATCAGAACCGAGGAGCAGAACCCTAGGACGAATTCAGTCAAGGAGGCAGCACAAGACACACCAAACGAAGATACAAGAGCTGTAAGAAGGTGCTGCATGTGTTTAATTCATTAAGTAGTTTTGTTTTATTGTGTTAGCAAACTTTAATTCATCAGGATTGATGGGCTTGTGTTATATTATCATTCACTTCAACTCCCCTTAAAATTGCTTTCCCATCGATTAAAGTTTATATGTTGATGTCTTTGGTTACTACTTATTAGTGCATTGATCACCTCTGTGTTTATTAGTGGCTTGTGTAATGTGGCAACGGAAAGGTTGCACTCCCACGGTTATTACTAAATTGATCACTTAGGAATAACTTTTAGACATAAGTCATCATTAAGGGTTTACTCGCCGATAAGCTTAGGACCAACGAGAAAGGATTAACTACATACACTTCATATAAAGCTATCAATAAAACAAGTGACAAACTACTTAATTATAAGGACAGCCCTCTTATTGTCTCGAGTATTTATCTGTGTACGTGTGTGCTACTTGCTGATTCGTGCCTATTGGTTTATTTTACTATTTAATTGCAAACAAATCGTGCCAGTCTCTCAGGCTGAAACCCCCTTGCGTTAAGATATTAAAATACTGATTAGAATAACGAGATAATACGTTCCACTCTTAGTGATCGACACTCTACTTACCATTATATTCATACTGACCGGGTACACTGCTCGTTAAGTGTGTGTGTTATTGATAAGTCGGCTAAATATAAATTTAAAACTTGAGTAGGCATTAAAACTGCTAAACCGCAACGACACACCAAGCACCACCAGAGGTTGACTTGTGAATTGTTTGACCCGAGAATCAGTTTTTGGCGCCATTGCCAGGGAGGTGTGTTGCGACAATATCGTCACGGTTTGATGATTAGTGACTTGAAGAACCTTCCTCGTGAAGTTTCGTATATATCTTGTGAATATTTTTTTTATCAAAAATCCAAAAAAATTTAAAAACCAAAAAAACACAAAAATATTCTTCTTTACTTTTTAACCCTAATGTTCTTGGTGCATGCGCACACGTAATCGTAGACGTGCTGCCTCATTAGTCGAACCCGAGATTCGTACTAATCCCGATCCTCCCATTGTCATAATGGCGGAGAATCGCACCATGCTTGAGCTTCTCCAAGCACCCATCGAGGGTTACGGAGATGCTATTGTTGTTCCCCCGATCGTTTCCGATAATTTCGAGCTTAACCCGGCGTTACTATCCTTAGTAACGTCGAATCAATTTTACGGTTTCGAGAGGGATGACCCTCATTCCCACATTCGATGGTTCAACAAAATTGCATCGACCATCAAATGTAGGGATGTTCCTCCAAAAGCAATCAAATTGCTTCTCTTTCCTTTCTCTCTTGAGGGGGCAGCCCGGATTTGGCTTGAAAAACAACCCCCTCGTTCTATCTTAACTTGGGAAGATTTGGTGTCGAAATTTGTGAACGAGTTCTTTCCACCTTCAAAAACCACAAGTTTAAAAAATGAAATTACCAAATTTACTCAAAAATTTGATGAATCTTTTAGTGAAGCGTGGGACCGTTTTAAAGAATTACTTCGCAAATGTCCTCACCACGGTTTTTCCGAGTTACACCAAATTGATACTTTCTACAATGGATTGAACCAAACTGACCAAGATTCTCTAAACGCCGCCTCCGGTGGTTTTATATTGAATCGGACTACGGGAGATGCTTTGTCCATCATCGAGAACAAGTCAAAGGTTCGCACTTCACGAAGCAAACCGGTTGTTTCCTAAGTGAGTGCTTCGCCTTCTTGTTCACATCCGGTGAATACTTCTAGCACGGATGCTAAAATTGACAAGCTTACGGACACAGTACAAGCTTTGGTTCTCTCCATCCCGAAAATTCTTTCTTCTTCTGCTACCATTTCTTCTACCCCACAAGCTTATCCACCCTCTCAAGTCAAAGCGGTGGAAGAAAGTTGTGTCACTTGTGGTGGTCCTCATGCTTATTACAATTGTACCGCCACCGATGGCCGTCCTTTTGAAATCAATGCCGTAGCCGGGTCTTACAACCAAGGAGGTACTCAATACCGTCCTCAAGCTGACCCGAGCTATCGTGCTAACTATCAAGCAGGACCACCCGGTTTTTCTCAACCAAACAATCAAAACAAGTTTAACCAAAACCAAAGTAGGGGGCAAAATGTTCCATATCAAGCCCCTACTAATCAATACCCGACCCAAGGGGTCAATTTCACTCAAGGGTATCAAGCTCCTAATTACCCTGCCCCGATTGCTCCCTCAAATGATCTTGCAAATTACATTAAGACAAATGAGGTGAAAATGAGGGCCATGCAAAATCAAATCACAAATTTGAAAATCGAATTTCAAAATGCTTTGACTAAGCAGGGTAATGAGCTCAAAAGCAAAATTGATCAGTCGCAAACAAAGATTGAAAACATGTTTGATACCCTCATCCATCAATTTCAGCAAGCTAATCTAGCTAATCAAGCTAATCAAGCTTCTACTTCAGGAACTCTCCCAGCTAATACAATTCTTAACCCAAAGGGAGAGTTGAAAGCAATAACCACCCGAAGTGGTTTAGCTTATGATGGACCCACGGGTCAAGCTACTACTTCCTCCTCTCCTAAAGTAGTTGACCGTGAGACCGAGGTGACAAAGGACAAGGTGCACTCCTCAAGCCCACAAAGTACCGCACACGTCCTACCTCCGCTTGTCCAAAGTGATCCAAAGTTTAAGAAGTCAATACCTTATCCGAGTAATCCAAAGCTCCGTGAGAAGAACAATCAACAAATGTTGAAATTTCTCCAACTCTTCCAAAAGCTTCATTTCGATTTGAGCTTTGCGGATGCTTTGCTTCATATGCCAAAGTTTGCTTCAACTTTCAAAAACTTATTGAACAATAAGGAAAAGTTGTTTGAACTAGCAAATACACCACTGAATGAGAATTGCTCGGCGGTTATACTAAAGAAACTTCCAGAAAAATTAGGAGACCCCGGCAAATTTCTCATCCCTAGCGATTTCCTAGGAATGATTGAGTGCTTAGCCTTGGCCGATCTTGGCGCAAGCATCAATCTCATGCCTCTTTCTATGTGGAAAAAGCTTTCTCTACCAGAACTTACTCCTACACAAATGACTCTCGAGCTCGCGGACCGTTCAATTACTCGAACAAAAGGTATCGCTGAAGATGTCATCGTCAAAATAGGAAAGTTCCATTTCCCAGTTGACTTCGTTGTTGTTGATTTTGATGCCGATCCTCGGGTTCCCCTCATCCTAGGGAGATCCTTCTTGAGGACGGGCCGTGCTTTGATTGATGTATATGTTAATACAAATAGCGTCTCAAAAACGTTATTTATATTCTTTGATCTTTTATTAGTTTTGTTAATGACAAACAAAAGGAATATCTTTTAGCAAATAATAAATACTAGCTTAAGTCTCTTAAGTACACATTTTACACTTCACATAATAACCAAGAATTACAAGTTTGCTTATTTAGTAACTTGTTTCCTTAAAAGGAAACTTTAATTCTAAAATCATTCCATGATATCATTGCATACATCACATACAATATCTTTGATATATTTTGTTTAGATTTGCAAGATACATAGTTCACATTTGAGGATCTTGGATGATTTGGTAAGATATGGAAGATTTGGTAAGATACAACTAATCCATAGCTGTCATCCTCCCACGGATCCAAGTGTAATGAAGGATGGATCCCTTCTGAGGGATCCGTGGGATCCGTGAGCTGAAGATCAGCTTTCCTATAAATAGCAAGCTGATCATTTGGCTCTCTCATCACTCATATAGCTTTAACACACATATTCATTCAGTACATATCTTACTAACATCATTCATAGTTGCATTTCACTTTGATCTTTCATTTTGTAGAAAAGAGATCAAGCATTCAAGGATCTACAGAACCGTAATCCTTTAGTTGCATTACTGTGTGATATTGTAGTTTGTTTCACACATCATATCTATCATTTGTAATCAGTGAGTGTGGTTAGTGCTTTAGTCCTTAAAGCACAAAGAGTGTAGGGAGTAGTTGTACCCGTGTAAAGAACTCGACATCTAGCTTAGTGTCGGTAAAGTAAATAGGCGACGTCAGGTTGGTTCTACCTTGTGAAAGAACCCGGTGTTTAGCTTAGTACCGGAAAAGGAAGTAAGCGACGTGTAAAGGTTTTCTCCGCCTAGAAAAGGAGTTTGTTTCTTAGTGAAAGATAAACTCTCGAGTAGGAAACTCGGGGAGTGGAGTAGGGCAAGGAAGAGAGTCCTTGTAGCCGAACCACTATAAACAACAGTGTCGTGTGGTTTGATCTTTCCTCTCTTTATCTTTTGTTTACATTGTGTGATTATTTATTTGTGATTGTTTCCTTTGAAATTAACATATAGTAACAAAGCAAATAAAACTTGAAAAACGGTAAAAACTATTCAACCCCCCTTCTAGTTTTCCACAATTGGCATCAAGAGCTACGTTACTTAAGATCTTTAAAATATATTGTATTTTAAAACTTAAAACGATCCATGGATTTTGAAAACTTTAAAGAAGGGCAATCTATGCAGAGACCACCTCTATTTGAACCAAATTGTTTTATTTATTGGAAAAATCGCTTTGAGACTTATGTAAAGTCAAAGGATATAGATCTATGGTATATTATAGTTGATGGTGATTACAAACCTATTAGTAATAATATTTCGAGTGGTCGGGATGAAGGAGTTTCTCTTACTCGTCACAGTGATGAGCAAAAGAAACTAATTGCCAAAAATAATGAAGCCAAAATGATGCTTTATAATGCCTTACCTAAGAAAGAATATGAAAGAGTTTTTATGTGTAAAACGGCTAAGAATATTTGGCAATCTCTTATTATCACACATCAAGGGAACTCACAAGTAAAAGATAACAAAATTGATCTTCTTGTCCAACAATATGAACAATTTGTTATCTCTGAAGATGAGACCATTGATAGTGCGTTTGCTAAGTTCAATACTATTATTACATCACTTAAAGCACTTGATGAATCTTTTTCTAGTAAGAATTTTGTCCGAAATTTCTAAGAGCACTCCATCCGAAATGGAGAGAAAAGGTGACAGCTATTGAAGAATCTAAAGATCTCTCAAGCATGACACTGGATGAGCTCATAGGAAACCTAAAAGTTCACGAAATGATTATGGAAAAAGACTCGGAAATTGTCAAAGGCAAAAAGGAGAAGATTAAGTCTATTTCCTTAAAAGCCAAAGTCGAGTCAAGTGATGATGATGAGTCTTGTTCAAACAGTGATGATGAAGAATATGCCATGGCCGTGAGGGATTTCAAGAAATTCTTCAGGAGACGAGGAAAGTTTGTAAAACCACCTCGTGATGAAAAGAAATCCTCTCGGAAAGATCGTGATGATAAGAAAGGTAAGGTTGATAGGAAATGCTATAGGTGTGGTGACTCCAGTCACTTAATAGGAGAATGTCCAAAGCCTCCAAAGACCAAGTCTTAAAGAGCCTTCGTTAGTGGAGCTTGGAGCGATAGTGAAGGAGATGATGATGATGAGCCTAAGAACAACGAAATGGCACTTATGGCTAATGACACAGAAGAGGTACATTCTGATTCATACTCCTCTATAGATGACGAAACCTTAGAAATAGAATATAACAAACTGTGTGACGTTACTTTAAAAATCATAAACAAAAACAAGTTTTTGAAAACAAAGACAACACTTTTAGAAAATGAAGTATTTTGGCTTAAAGAAAAAGCAATACGAATTGAAAAAGGTAAAGATAGTAAAGAAACGTGTGTGTCTTGTCAAGAACTAAAACTTGAATTAGAAACCTTAAGAACCACACAGGAAGATTTGATCAAACAAAATTCAAAGTTTAAAAGGTTTGATAAAAACATAAGCTGTGCAGATGAAATAATGAAAATGCAAAAGCTACCTCATGATAAAACAGGACTAGGCTTTATGAAACTAGGAACCTTAAGTGATCATAAGGAACAGACTGTGAATAAAACTGATTCAACCAAGTTGGACACTCACGGATCCGACGGATCCGCCAAGTGTATCCAAAGGATCCGCGAGTACAGAAGTTGAACAGAAGGTTCACAAAGTCGACCGTTCCGAGTTTGTTAATGTTACTAAGAAACCTAACAGTAGTATAACCAATAATAAACATAAACCAGCAGTATCTTTAGGAAGAGGACAAGTTAGAAATGAATATAGAGTTAAAACGGATCAACAGAGACCTCAAATGAGTTTTCCCAAACACCCCTTTCCAAAGAGTATAGTTAATCCACAACATACTTATCAAAATAATTGGAACCAAAACATACCTAGAAACTTTCATGGTCCTAGTTATATGTCATGGAACAATTGTCCACCATTTACATACATAAACCATGATAATGTCATGTTTAACCCAAACGGACCCATAAGATATTGGGGACCAAATGCTTGAGTCTTTTATGAACTTAGGTATGCTTGAAAGTTGATCTTGAACCTGATGAGTGGATCAAAGTAAGGCAGTCAAACTCGCGAGTTTACACGTAAGATCGTACGATCTTACGTGCACACCAGATAAAATCGTGCTATATCGTTGTAGGATCGCATCTTTGGTGGGATCGTGAGTAAGATCATAAACTCGAGCCTAAGATCGTGTGCCGATACGAGTTTACCTTGTGTGAAGTTGAAATGATGTTGTGATGATCAAACGGACCAGAAACATGATGAAGATGATGCTGTGATGATCAAACGGACCAGAAACATGATGAAGATGATGCTGTGATGATCAAACGGACCAAAAACATGATGGCGAAAAGCAGTTTACCGATTGATTTTTGTCGGAAGCTATGGAAGAAATAAGAGAATTGAGAAGTGTGAATATTATAAAGTGAAATGAAGAAGAAAATAGGGACGTGTGAATATGGGGAAGTGGGAATAAGGGACTGTGTCAGTGGGTAATAAAAGTTCTCCACTTTATTTATCAACTACATTTAATTTTAAATTTATCTTTATTTTTTTGTGAATAAGTGCATAACAATTTATGGTGTAATTGTATCTTACTATCAGTGGGTAATAAAAGTTCTCCACTTTATTTGTGAATATGGGGAAGTGGGAATGAGGGACTCGTATTGGTTTGTGCATAATTATCTCAATTGATCGGATGTATAATTCGTATGTTATAATACTAATTTTTGGTAGGATCGTAGGATCTCAATCCGATCCTACGATCTCGATCTTGCAAAGACAAAAACGATCTCACGTGAGATCGTGATCTTGACAGCCTTGGATCAAAGATAGTGGGTGCTCAAGACACATGACGGGAAACAAAAATCTTTTCTCAACCTATCAAGTGTATGACGGAGGTAATGTCACATTCGGTAGCAAGCTTAAAAGTAAAATCATCGGAAAAGGTACAATCTCTCATGACTCTCTATCTATTGATGATGTTGCTCATGTAGATATTTTAGGACTTAATTTACTTAGTATAAGTCAATTGTGCCGCAAAAAGTATGACGTCCTTTTCAGTGAAAATGGAAGTAAAATACTTAAAGATGGCATAACCGTAGGAAAAGGTGTTTTAAAGAATAATGTCTATGTTATGAAATTAGATAAAACACCTAAAGATAAGTTATGTCTTACCTCCTTGGACGAAAACTCAACTCTATGGCATCGACGCTTAGGTCATGCTAATATGAGGCTTATTCAATCTTTGTCATCCAAAGAACTTGTTAGGAACCTACCCAAGTTGAAATATGACCAATACTTTTGTGATGCTTGCAAAATTGGGAAACAAGTACATAATAGCCATAAGGCTAAAAACATGGTATCTACATCTAGATGCCTAGAATTATTACATATGGATTTGTTTGGCCCGTCGGCTATACAAAGTTATGGAGGAAATTTTTACACTTTAGTCATAGTAGATGATTACTCTAGATATACATGGACAAAGTTTTTGAAAACTAAAAATGAGGCATTCGACAAATTTGAAATTCTAAGCAAGAAAATTCAAAATCAAATAGGAAGTAATATAGTATCTATTAGAACTGACCATGGTCGAGAATTTGACAATGAAATCCAATTTGGAAATTTTTGTGATAATAATGGAATAACTCATAATTTCTCGGCTCCTCGTACACCTCAATCTAATGGTGTAGTAGAACGTAAAAATAGAACAATTCAAGAAATGAGTAAAACTATGTTAAATGAACAAAACATACCACAAAAGTTTTGGTGTCACGCTGTAGATACTTCTACATATATCCTAAATAGAGTTTTAATTAGACAATTTTTAAACAAAACTCCTTATGAAATTTATCGAGGCAAAAAGCCTACATTAGGATATTTTAGAGTTTTTGGAAGCAAGTGCTTCATTTTAAACACAAAGGATTATCTCACTAAGTTCGACCCAAAGTCGTATGAAGGTGTATTTCTTGGGTACTCACAAAACAGTAAAGCATACACTGTATTAAACAAGGAAACATCAAGAGTCGAGGAATCGTTGAACGTAACATTCAACGAAAGTCCACCTCCCTCTAAGACAACACCTTTGGTAGATGATGACTTAGTTGAAAGTCAAATGGTTAATGATATAGAAAACATTAAAAATGACAATGAACTCGTAAAAGGAGAAATAGTCAATATCAAAGAAACTAAAAGTCATCAATTAGAAAACGTCATAGGAAAACTTAATGAAAGAACATTAAGATCCAAAGCTCAAAATGAAAGTAATTATTTTTGTTTTATTTAACTATTGAACCTAAAAATATAGACGAGGCAATAAAAGATGAATCTTGGGTAATTGCTATGCAAGAAGAACTTAATTAATTTATTAGAAATGATGTTTGGACATTGGTCCCTCCACCTAAAAACCAAACCATAATAGGCACCAAATGGGTCTTTAGAAATAAAATGGATGAAAATGGTATTATATCTAGAAATAAAGCTAGGCTAGTAGCTCAAGGTTACAATCAACAAGAAGGTATAGATTACGATGAAACCTTTGCACCAGTAGCTAGACTTGAGTCTATTAGAATATTACTTGCATATGCATGTGCACATGATTTTAAGTTATTTCAAATGGATGTCAAAAGTGCTTTCTTAAATGGTCTTATAAATGAAGAAGTATATGTTGCACAACCTCCCGGCTTTGCCGACTTTGAAAAACCAAATTATGTTTTCAAACTTAAGAAAGCTTTATACGGACTTAAGCAAGCACCAAAGGCTTGGTATGATCGACTTAAGACTTTCCTAGTTGACCATAAGTATACCATGGGCCTAGTAGATAATACTCTCTTCACCAAGAAAAGGGATCACATATTATCATAGTCCAAATATATGTGGATGACATTATATTCGGTTCAACCTGTCAAGAGTTATGCGATGATTTCTCAAAAATTATGCATGACGAGTTTGAAATGAGTATGATGGGGGAGCTAAACTTTTTCTTAGGTCTCCAAATTAAACAATTAGAAGATGGGATATTCTTCAACCAATCAAAGTATATCAAAGATATGCTTAAGAAGTTTGGTCTTGAAGACTCAAAAGCCATGAGAACACCCATGTCCTCCGAAATCAAACTCACTAAGGATGAAGAAAATGAATCCGTTGATAGCACTAAATATAGAGGAATGATTGGTAGTTTACTCTATCTTACGGCCAGTAGGCCTGAAATTATGTTTAGTGTTTGTCTATGTGCACGTTTTCAAGAAGATCCAAAAACATCCCATCTTGAAGCCGTTAAAAGAATATTTAGGTACATCAAAGGTACTACACACTTAGGATTATGGTATCCCAAAGGAACGGGTGTAGAAACCATAGTGTATACTGACTCAGATCACGCAGGTGATTATGTTGATAGGAAAAGTACTAGCGGTATTTTTACTTTTGTAGGATATTGTCTAACATCATGGTTCGCTAAGAAACAAACTGCCCTCGCAATCTCAACAACAGAGGCAGAGTATGTGTCTGCAGGAAAGGCGTGTCAACAAGCACTGTGGATGAAACAAGCTCTCGTCGACTATGGAATTGAACTCAACAACATTCCCATTCTTTGCGACAACAAAGGTGCTATCGATCTAAGCAAAAATCTAGTCCAACACGCTAGAACCAAACATATTGAAATACGCCATCACTTCCTGCACGACAATGTATAGAAGGGAATCATCTCAATTGAGAAAGTTTCCTCAGAGGACAACATTGCCGATATTCTCACAAAACCACTTAAACGAGAACCTTTCAACTATCTTAGACTTGGATTAGGATTAATGGAACCTAGTGATTAGGTGAAACATAAGTATAAACATTAGTTTAGCCACATATGATACTAAACCAAAACATGTGTTCTGATCTGCGGATCCAATCGACAACAAGGACGGATCCTTTGTTTTGGATCCGCCGGATCCATCGCATGCTGAGTTCAGTTTATTATTAAATAAACAAGAACAAATACTATTCATTCCTCACTCCAAAACATATCACCTTACTATACTCGACACACACTTAATCTCCATCACAATTTAGACCATTTTCTTCCACAAATTTGTGCTTCTAACATCACTGTAAGTATTCTTATCATATTTATACTCCTGATCTGCGTCTAGGATTTCCATTTCATGCACAAAACCAAAACTTGGGGTATATGCATAATTCTTGAAAAATCATGAAGCATATTTATTGCATTATACTTAAAAACATGTTTTTCTTAGTTAGGAATTGCATCTCATAGCACATTGTCTTAATTTAACAAAAACCCCATGAAATTTTTTTCACTAAAATCTTCTAACGACTAGGTAAAATGATCTTTTTTTTGAACATTGTTCATACAAATGCAAAAACGTTATCTTTTAGACTTCACTTGCATAATGTCTCTTGAATGCTAAAGGGAATACATAATTAATATGTATTTTCGGGTACATTCAACCGTAGCTACATTGAAATAGGAGCGTTTGGGTTATCTCTCGTTTATAAACAAAACTTGCATAAACTAATTTTTCTTGCATCAAAAGGAGTCGAGATAACTGCACCTCCACATTGTCCCC
The DNA here is from genome assembly GCA_021014915.2 of Artemisia tridentata subsp. tridentata. Taxonomy (NCBI): domain Eukaryota; kingdom Viridiplantae; phylum Streptophyta; class Magnoliopsida; order Asterales; family Asteraceae; genus Artemisia; species Artemisia tridentata. The sequence goes on from CP139509.1 coordinate 286,373,635, forward strand.
ATGTAGGCACACACTAGGAATTTTACACTTACTTTGATCATTTTAACTAAAACTATGTAACTTTTGTACTTAGGAAAATCATGCCTCCCGCAACCAACTACGATCACAAAAGAACCGTTAACTACTTACCCGAAGTCCACAAAACCAAAGGTCTAACCAATGCCCAAATCAAAATTTTCAAAGCCTTAGAGAAAAAGTATGTCCATGAGGGTAGAGTCGTAGATTCATCATTCTATGAAGGAACTCAACTTAGGGAACAATTAGCCGCAATTCGATTTGATTCTCTTTTAGATATAGATGAACCAATTATTCCTAGGTTCATACTTGAGTTCTATGCTAGTGTAGGTCTTAGTTCGAGTGACCAAGGTTACTTAAGTCTTCATTTCACTCTAAATGGAAATCTTGTCAACATCCCTCTTGATCAATTTGGTGAGGTCTTAGGCATTCCAAACCAAGGGACATGTATTTACTCGGACAAATGGTCCTTAACAATCTTAGAATCCAATCTCGATAGGACGGCACCATATGTCACTCCTCTCGAATCAAAAGAAGTGATTAGGGAACATCTCTTCATTCCTAAGAACAACCCCACAAGAATGTATCGTGGTCGTGAAGTTGCTAGAGATCCATTTGCAATGGAGCTTAATGAACTCAAACCCGAATTCAAGAAAATGGAAGATGTCTTAAGGGCTAATGTGATGTGCACCATAGGAAACCGTGATCACATCAATGCTTGTTTGTGTCATATGATGTACAACATCTCTACTCATCAACCCTTCAATCTTGCCTATTATGTTGCCAAAAGAATGTGTGACATTCCGGTTCAAAGCAAGATTGCAATGCCTTATGGTATACTCTTAACCCGACTCTATAGAGCCTTTGCACCCGCTCGTCCAAACCATTTAGGCTTTGTTCCGGATTACAATGAAATTGAACATACCTTCGTTCCTTTGAGCGACTTTAAGGTTAGTGTTGATAAGGGCAAACGTCCTCGTGTACCAACATCATCCTCATCATCTTCAATGAGTGAAGATGATGGTTTGCCAAATTCTAGGATTCCTCCACCCGAATACTTGAGTCATCTTCCTCCAATTCAAAATGAATCCGCTGAGTATCGAAACATCAAAGGAATGGTGTAGAATCTTGGTCGTTGGATGATGAAATTGCACAAGGGGATGAAGAAGTTGAAGAAGAAGCTTAGTTGATGGAGTGTTTGGTTTTGAACAATGTTGGATATTGTGATGTTAAACTTCTATGTGTCTCGACTTTATCTGATAATACTTGTTATGTATGTGTAATAACTAACATTTGCAGGTAGATAACCATCATGGTTATCAATTTTCCGGGTTATAGCCTATGTTTGGCATAACACCTAAAACGGTAAGTTTCTAAGAACGAATTAAACTATGTACAATCGTGTGTTAATGTTATCATATTTAGTTGTTTTTCTATACATATTAGATGTTAAGTAAGGTCTAGGTGAATTTTCGGATTTTCGTCAAAAAACGCGAAATATGACATATGTTCTGTTTACTTTTTTAGTTTTAGGCATACGGATCCGGCGGATCCCAAACCTGGGCTCCGCCAAGGCTTATCGTTGGATCCGCCATCCGCCAACCGGCGGATTGGGCGGATCCTTGAATAAGGTTCCGCCTTTGATTCAGCTTGGATCCGCAGGTTTCCCAGTAAAATTCTAAAACTTTTTCGACTTATCCCGATTCTTAAATCTTAAGTGTTTAGTGTCATTTAGGATTCATTCACTGATCATAATTCATCTTAGAATCATTTAGGAATTCTTAGAAACTTAGGAACAAAATTTCCCACCAAAATTTAAACTTTTGAATTTTAGGTGTGAGTTACCAAACTGATAAAAAGAAGGAACCCTTTTTAGGGATCCGTCAAATCCGTGGAAATATCAAATCATCAGATTTTCCACAATCTCCTTGTATTAACTGCAAATCCACAACACATTACTCAACCAAAGCTCAATGGATTGACTTCCTTGATATGACCTGCACAAATTTTTGTTCCAAATCATTAGAAACCAACATTCTCTATTGGATTCACATCAAATCCAAACACACAGACTCACAAACCTTCTGTCTATAAATTAGCACTTTAGGATCCTTAATTCACATCAAAACCATCTCTTCTCCTGTACATTATTAGCTATCATACTTCACCAAAAAGTCTCAATGACAAAATCAAACAACTCCTCCACATCCAAGCCACTAAAACGAACAGCCCGTATGAGTGTGAAACCTTGTTGTTTCATCAACATTCACAACTCATCCTCTGAAGAACCATCACCACTTAACATATCCTAACCCATTGCTAGTGAAAACTTCCTTACTTTATCCACTCCAACTCCCTCACATGTAGTCATAGAAACACCACCTCCTACCATTACTCCTGTAGCAACCACACCACCACCCGCTCCCACTCCCGCTCCCGCTCCATCACAGTCTGAGACGTCTGCCTCATCACCATCCTCACCAAAACTCCAACCCATGGAACTATTTAGGACACCACCAACATCTCCACAACCATATCTTGAAGAGTTAGAAGATCTTCCACCTACATCCACCAATCCTCCACCAATAAGTCTTGAAAACTTAGAACCTATGCTATTTCATCCTCTCCATCCGGAGATTCATGGTCCTCTATACCGAGAAGCACCACAACCTCGTCCACAAATACCACCACTATCACCAACTTCAACACTCATTGCCATTGATGAAGCAATGTGGAGCAACATTCCTCAAACACAAGAGGAGATAAGTGCGGAGTTAACACAACTCTATACTCTCTCGGGTATGGTTGACCATCGCCTTCATGAAGCAATGGACATTCAAAACATCCTTATGAACTCCCTCCAAACACCACAACAACCATCAAACAACAACAACAACCAACCACCATCACCACCACCACCACCACAAAACTTGGAGCCTAGTCTTCCTCCCGGTTTCTCAAGTCATGATTGCGCACATTGTGAGAGAACGGCTCACTTGGCCCAAAGGACCAACATCTTGGTCCATGAGCTTCAAAATGAGATGAGGTTCATCTTGAACCATGTTCTTGAACGTTTAAACGCAATCTCTCATCCTCCTTAATAGGAGCTTTTTAGACTAGTTGTTAGGACCTTTTAAATTTTTGCTTTAGGACTTTTTATTTTCTTTCTAGGATGTCTTTTTATTGTACTTGTAACATCATTTCATCATTGTGACTTTTGTCACAAAATTTTCAATATCTATGAATGTGATGTTTTATGCTTATGAGTGATCAACATATTGCATATTATCATTATCATTGTGAACTAACATCATTATCTAACCTATATTATATCTTGACTATGATTGCTTTAGGTAATAATAATGATCAGACACTTAGTTTTGACTTTTAAAAGTCAAAACTTATTAAAAGGCTTGTTTGGAAGAGTACTTCACAAGCATTCTACTTCTTCATTGAAGTCATTCATTACTAACGCTTCATTTGCAGCATATCATACCCTTCATAGTATACGTTGGTACTCGAGAAGTGAGGAGTATACATCGAGGGGGAGCATCTCATAAGCAGTTCATATACTAACCGTTTGTTTTGTAGATTCATGCATTATTTCCTTGATTACTCCATCTAGGGGGAGTATAAAACAAGGGGGAGTATAAAACAAGGGGGAGCTTTAAAGTTCTCAAAATCGCATTCCGCTACGCTACTCTTTTTGTTTCGACAAAAAGGGGGAGAAAAGGGACTAAGTTTGCATCAACTGTGATTCATCACAGTACACACATTTTTTTTTCAAAACTTTTCTTTAATAAACAAACTTAATATATATTTTTAAGAACTCATGCTATATTTATTCTCTTGCTCAAAAATATACCTTATGTTTTGTCATCAACAAAAAGGGGGAGATTGTTAATACAAATAGCGTCTCAAAAACGTTATTTATATTCTTTGATCTTTCATTAGTTTTGTTAATGACAAATAAAAGGAATATCTTTTAGCAAATAATAAATACTAGCTTAAGTCTCTTAAGTACACATTTTATACTTCACATAATAACCAAGAATTACAAGTTTGCTTATTTAGTAACTTGTTTCCTTAAAAGGAAACTTTAATTCTAAAATCATTCCATGACATCATTGCATACATCACATACAATATCTTTGATATATTTTGTTTAGATTTGCAAGATACATAGTTGACATTTGAGGATCTTGGATGATTTGGTAAGATATGGAAGATTTGGTAAGATACAACTAATCCATAGCTGTCATCCTCCCACGGACCCAAGTGTAATGAAGGACGGATCCCTTCTGAGGGATCCGTGGGATCCGTGAGCTGAAGATCAGCTTGCCTATAAATAGCAAGCTGATCATTTGGCTCTCTCATCACTCATATAGCTTTAACACACATATTCATTCAGTACATATCTTACTAACATCATTCATAGTTGCATTTCACTTTGATCTTTCATTTTGCAGAAAAGAGATCAAGCATTCAAGGATCTACAGAACCGTAATCCTTTAGTTGCATTACTGTGTGATATTGTAGTTTGTTTCACACATCATATATATCATTTGTAATCAGTGAGTGTGGTTAGTGCTTTAGTCCTTAAAGCACAAAGAGTGTAGGGAGTAGTTGTACCCGTGTAAAGAACTCGACATCTAGCTTAGTGTCGGTAAAGTAAATAGGCGACGTCAGGTTGGTTCTACCTTGTGAAAGAACCCGGTGTTTAGCTTAGTACCGGAAAAGGAAGTAAGCAACGTGTAAAGGTTTTCTCCGCCTAGAAAAGGAGTTTGTTTCTTAGTGAAAGATAAACTCTCGAGTAGGAAACTCGGGGAGTGGAGTAGGGCAAGGAAGAGAGTCCTTGTAGCCGAACCACTATAAACAACAGTGTCGTGTGGTTTGATCTTTCCTCTCTTTATCTTTTGTTTACATTGTGTGATTATTTATTTGTGATTGTTTCCTTTGAAATTAACATATAGTAACAAAGCAAATAAAACTTGAAAAACGGTAAAAACTATTCAACCCCCCTTCTAGTTTTCCACAATTGGCATCAAGAGCTACGTTACTTAAGATCTTTAAAATATATTGTATTTTAAAACTTAAAACGATCCATGGATTTTGAAAACTTTAAAGAAGGGCAATCTATGCAGAGACCACCTCTATTTGAACCAAATTGTTTTATTTATTGGAAAAATCGCTTTGAGACTTATGTAAAGTCAAAGGATATAGATCTATGGTACATTATAGTTGATGGTGATTACAAACCTATTAGTAATAATATTTCGAGTGGTCGGGATGAAGGAGTTTCTCTTACTCGTCACAGTGATGAGCAAAAGAAACTAATTGCCAAAAATAATGAAGCCAAAATGATGCTTTATAATGCCTTACCTAAGAAAGAATATGAAAGAGTTTTTATGTGTAAAACGGCTAAGGATATTTGGCAATCTCTTATTATCACACATCAAGGGAACTCACAAGTAAAAGATAACAAAATTGATCTTCTTGTCCAACAATATGAACAATTTGTTATCTCTGAAGATGAGACCATTGATAGTGCGTTTGCTAAGTTCAATACTATTATTACATAACTTAAAGCACTTGATGAATCTTTTTCTAGTAAGAATTTTGTCAGGAAATTTCTAAGAGCACTCCATCCGAAATGGAGAGCAAAGGTGACAGCTATTGAAGAATCTAAAGATCTCTCAAGCATGACACTGGATGAGCTCATAGGAAACCTAAAAGTTCACGAAATGATTATGGAAAAAGACTCAGAAATTGTCAAAGGCAAAAAGGAGAAGATTAAGTCTATTGCCTTAAAAGCCAAAGTCGAGTCAAGTGATGATGATGAGTCTTGTTCAAACAGTGATGATGAAGAATATGCCATGGCCGTGAGGGATTTCAAGAAATTCTTCAGGAGACGAGGAAAGTTTGTAAAACCACCTAGTGATGAAAAGAAATCCTCTCGGAAAGATCGTGACGATAAGAAAGGTAAGGTTGATAGGAAATGCTATAGGTGTGGTGACTCCAGTCACTTAATAGGAGAATGTCCAAAGCCTCCAAAGACCAAGTCTCAAAGAGCCTTCGTTAGTGGAGCTTGGAGCGATAGTGAAGGAGATGATGATGATGAGCCTAAGAACAACGAAATGGCACTTATGGCTAATGACACAGAAGAGGTACATTCTGATTCATACTCCTCTATAGATGACGAAACCTTAGAAGTAGAATATAACAAACTGTGTGACGTTACTTTAAAAATCATAAACAAAAACAAGTTTTTGAAAACAAAGACAACACTTTTAGAAAATGAAGTATTTTGGCTTAAAGAAAAAGCAATACGAATTGAAAAAGGTAAAGATAGTAAAGAAACGTGTGTGTCTTGTCAAGAACTAAAACTTGAATTAGAAACCTTAAGAACCACACAGGAAGATTTGATCAAACAAAATTCAAAGTTTAAAAGGTTTGATAAAAACATAAGCTGTGCAGATGAAATAATGAAAATGCAAAAGCTACCTCATGATAAAACAGGACTAGTGATGAGGCGAAAAGTGTACCGCTTTTAAGGGGTCATTTAAGCCCGAAATCGTATTTATTTGATCAAATATTGCCCTAAATCGTTCCTTTTGTCATTTTAGGTACTTTTGAGGAGAAATCTGGAAAAGGAGGCATTTTGGACGTTTTTGGAGCATAAAAGTGAAGAAAACGGCAAAGTCTCAAAATTGTGCTGAAAGTCACCTTTGACGGCGTCAACATTAACTCCAGACGGCGTCATGCCTTGGCAAGAAAAGTTGGATGTGAAATTTACTCATGACGGGCCAGTGAGTTTGCATGAGAATTCTGACGGCGTCACGCTTTAACTAAATCAAGGGCGTCACGGCTTAAATCATAAGGGGACGGCGTCACGTTATAGGTCCGACGGCGTCAAGCCTTGATAAGCCAGAATGAATTTTTGAAGAGCTAAAGAGGGACGGCGTCAAGATGGTCATCCGGGAACCCTAAAAGCGGCGAGGTGACGGCGTCACAATGCATAAGGTGACGCCGTCAGATGTCAAAGTCTATATATAGTTTTCTAATTTTTTGTCATTAAGGGAGAGCTTAGTGTGTGGAATTTTGGGATAAAACCCTAAGACGATTTTAGCTACTTTTTCAGGGCTTCTTGCCCTGAGATCTTCCATGTTTCATTGAAAGATAAGTTATCAATTAATCATTCAATATGTCTATGTGTTGTTTGATTCTATCTTATGCTTGTCTTTTGTTTAACATGTTAGGCTAATTTTATCTTGTGTTTGCTTAGATCTAATGAAACCTAGCTATTGATTATTGGTTGTTAGTGTGTTGTTAGTTGTATTGGATGATTGTTTATCTATGTTAGGCTTAAGAAAACTGGCTAACTTCCTATTCGGTAACTTGCTTGAACGTCTTAAGAAACATGAACCAAACGCGTACTAAAGGTTTTTATGGTTGTATTTAATGCACAAGCGAATTCTAGTGATCCCATGTTAGGAGCTTCCTAGCCGGCTCGACATAGGAGTGAAGTAGGAGCTTGTAGAGTTTGGGGAAGTAAGTACGCCACCCCACGAATGGTATTAAGGAATACACCCGTCATCCACGCGACTAATACACACTAATTAACCGGTAAAAGATAGTTAGGGAGTAAGGAAATCTAAGTAAACACATTTCTCTACACATAAGTTTCTCACCACTTTTCATTTTTGTTATTTTATTTTATTTGCATTTGTAGTAATTTGGGTTAGTTGACTAGCAACTAATTCCGCCCACTCCTTCAAAACCCGAGATTTTACTTGCTTTCATAAAATTATAAAAAACATAAAAAGAATCTTCCTCAACCCTTAGACCTAATTAGAGTAGCCTTTCACACCTAACGAACACTATTCCCTGTGGAGAACGATCAATCCCCCGTACTTACCACTACACTATACTACATCGGTCAGGTACACTGCCTGGTGGGGTTGTAAGCCTCTTGAGATCCCTCGAGAGGTAAAACCTGTTGTAAGGTTGCAAAACCCACGCATCAAGTTTTTGGCGCCGCTGCCGGGGAATAGTTATTGTTTAGGTTGAATTTTTATTTCTATTAGGTCTACTCACTAGATTCCTTTCTAGTGAGATTTTTATTTTATTTTTCTAGGTTTTCTTTAGTCTATCTATTTTCTTTGTGCTTTTGTTCGTAACAAATTCTCATTGACTATTCAGTTTGCCATTATGGAAAACGCGAATCCACCCCTTACACCTGGCGAAGTAGCTTTGTTGCGTAGCCAACTTGAGAATGAGATTAGTGAGCTCAGGGAGCTCAGTAGAGTGATTGATATTGAGCTTGATTATGCCTTGAACAACTTAGGGACCGCCATATACTCAGATAATTACTTGGTACGTAATAATCTTACGGTTGATAAGTTGGTTGAGAAAATTGAGGAAGTAAAGGTAGATCCTAGGTTGGATGATTGTTTCAACGAATACCCCACTAAGGAGGAGATTGCTTACTATAACAACCTAGTTGATAACCCTCGACCACCTTTTGTTAGAATTGACCCAAAGATTAAGAGAGGTGATCCCGGGAATGTGAAGATACCATGTATGATTGGGTATCAATACGTTGAGCATGCTTACATTGACTGTGAATCCCCAATCAACGTTATGTCCTCAGGCCTTTATAGCCAAATCATAAATACACCACTTGAGCCTAGGATGGACCCCAAATGTCCAGGCGGAGTTTGCAACTTCGTTGGAAGGATTAAGGACATACATATCCTTGTTGGGAACTTTACCTTTATCACCAACTTCATGATTTTAGAAGATATGGCAAGTGTTGTTGACTGCCGCCTATCTCGCGTTGTGTTAGGTAAGCCATTTATCGAAGCATCCAATTTAAGGTATGACCGTTCGAAAGGCACGGTTCAGTTTTCTAATCACATAGATAGGATCACATATAGGATGCCTTATCGGGTTAAAGAATTTCGTTTTGTGCCTCGATTTGACATGGACAACATTGGTGCGATTGAGGACATCAATGAAGAGGATAAAGAAAAAGGCATGGACCATGTTTGGAATAAGAGAAGCCTTTATTATAAAGATTGCTTAAACCTTGGACCTAAATACAAAATTGATATGGAGGTTGTTAGGATGATTAGAGGGGCAATTGAGAAGCAAAACGGAAAAACGTAGACCCCGTGACTTTGAGTCTAGCTACAAGACTCGTTAATAAAGAAAGGCGCTTCTTGGGAGGCAACCCAAGCTTTATTTGTTTTATTTGCTTTGTGTGTTTATTTATTTGTTTGTTTGATTTTATTTGTTTCCGTATGTGTGTTTAATTTTTATTCTTATTGATTCATGTTCAAAACTAATTTGTGAAAATGCTTTATTTTGTTTTTAACTTCGTCTTAACTACATATAAAGGTATTTTGCAAAAGATAAGTGTAAGGGAAATCTAAATCGGTTTATTAGAACACAAATAAACATGAATCGTAATAATAATAAATTAACATACATATCCGTATTTGTTTGAGTCAAATGCTTGTATCGAGTCATAATGATGTTTTGCAGGATTTCCAGGAAGTAAGGTAAAGGTTTTTCCAGAAATTTTCCGGAAACTTAAAACGAGAATTTTTGTCAGGTCATTTCTGACGGCGTCAGGGGTTATAACCTGACGGCGTCAGATTTAATTTTCAGAAATTTTTGAAATTTTTGTTTTTAAAAAGTTTTTATTAAAATCTCCAACTTATAATCTCCAGGAATCTGCAAAGTTATCATTCCACAAGCATTATATCCTTATATATAGATTTTATCCCGCCGATGTTATGCAGGTTTTCGTGTTTGTTTTCTCAGGTTTAACAGGTTATTTTGGACAAGGAGATGTTTTTTGGAATCAAGCTTATGGCGATGCATTAGTCATGGAGCTTCAACATTCTCTTTGGAGGAAGATTTAACCGTGTAATTTCATTATCCAACGAGCGAATCAGGGGAGTATTTGATTTCATTCTTTTACTTTATGCTTTTACATTTGTCATTTGAACATTGGGGACAATGTTCGTCTTAAGTGTAAGGGGAGGGTAAAAGTACGATTTTTGAGAATACTATTGCGCTTGATTTTTGTTTGTTTGATAGTAGATGTGTAATAAAACTGAGAGAAATACTTGTTAAGGTAATTTTAGTGCCAAATTTAAAATTTTTTACAACATATAGGAGTGAAACTTTGATCTTAATGAGCGTCTCACGGATAGGAGTTATATGACTAGCACAAAAACCGTACCACTAAAAAATTTTCCACCCCCAAATATGTGAGGTTCGCCCCTAGAATTGGTAGGAAAAGCATTTATGCTATGATGTGTGTACCGGTAGCACTTAGATTCTAGAACTTGCGTTAGGACCATTCCGAGGCCACAAGTGAGACTACATTCGTATAGTTAGATTTACTACATGATAAGAGGCATTAGGATTAACCCATTGTTTTACACCTGTGTTTTTGTTATAATTACTTTGGCTACATTGGTCAAGTAATTCTCCCACACCCTTTGCGTTGTACTCATTTTTAGTACACGATACCCCTAGTACACCCCTCAGAGCCTATCTTTTCGTTTCGACCTTTAAGCATTTTACTTGAAGAAAGAATTTGTTTACACCCCACTAAAATGTACACCCAAATCGCCTTAGCCTACCTTGTATGCACTCATTTTTAGTGCATTATTGTTACAACATTTGTTTAAACCCAAGTTAATTATCTAGTTGATTACATGGTTGCTAAGTCGAGTCATATCCTTGTACATATTGTTTTGGGACGATTGGGACTCGTGGGTAAAGTACTAGTGTTATGGAGTAATGGGGAAGAACATCATTTATTACCCCCATATGTGCTAAATGTTTTAAAAGTACTCAAAGTTTTTCAATTATCTTAATTCGAGTCATTAGATTAGTATTTGTAAAGTTATGTAAAAGTTCAAGTGTAAGGGGATGCAACGCCCCTATGATGTATTATTTTGGATGGTAGGGTAAAAGTGTATGCAAAAAAAAAAAAAAAAAAAAAAAAAAAAAAAAAAAAAAAAAAAATTGAAAAAATCAAGAAAAATACAAAAAAATGAGAAAAAGAAAAGTAGAAAAAACATACGGACTACCATCCCGTTTCATTTTATGTTTATTTTATGTTTATGTTTTGTTATTTTCTTTCATTAGCTTAAGATCGAGTCTAGTCTTGGCTTAGCAACGTTGTATAGTACATGTAATTGATCAAGATTTTTAACTCGCCACCAGTAAAATATCCTTTATCCAACCAAACCGTGTTTTCCTTTTCCCTACACCTAACGTTATAACCCATTTAAAAGCCCTCTTTGATAGTTTATCTTAGGTGCTTACGCCTAGTGGAGGAGGTTTTCGATCCTTTCCCAAGCCTATGGTAATCTATTTGCTATGACAGGTAGTGAGAGATATTTTCCGTTTTCATTTATGAGATTTATTTTGATGACACTTGAGAGATGTGAGTATCTAAACACTACTTGTGAGGTGCTAGTATGTAATCTCCGTGCTTATTATGATTGAAGTGGAACGATTATTTGTTGTAATTACTTTTATGTTTGCATTAAATGACCCCTAACTTGTATTTTGATTAGAATTAAAGTGCATTTGCTTGAGGACAAGCAAATCTCAAGTGTAAGGGTATTTGATGAGGCGAAAAGTGTACCGCTTTTAAGGGGTCATTTAAGCCCGAAATCGTATTTATTTGATCAAATATTGCCCTAAATCGTTCCTTTTGTCATTTTAGGTACTTTTGAGGAGAAATCTGGAAAAGGAGGCATTTTGGACGTTTTTGGAGCATAAAAGTGAAGAAAACGGCAAAGTCTCAAAATTGTGCTGAAAGTCACCTTTGACGGCGTCAACATTAACTCCAGACGGCGTCATGCCTTGGCAAGAAAAGTTGGATGTGAAATTTACTCATGACGGGCCAGTGAGTTTGCATGAGAATTCTGACGGCGTCACGCTTTAACTAAATCAAGGGCGTCACGGCTTAAATCATAAGGGGACGGCGTCACGTTATAGGTCCGACGGCGTCAAGCCTTGATAAGCCAGAATGAATTTTTGAAGAGCTAAAGAGGGACGGCGTCAAGATGGTCATCCGGGAACCCTAAAAGCGGCGAGGTGACGGCGTCACAATGCATAAGGTGACGCCGTCAGATGTCAAAGTCTATATATAGTTTTCTAATTTTTTGTCATTAAGGGAGAGCTTAGTGTGTGGAATTTTGGGATAAAACCCTAAGACGATTTTAGCTACTTTTTCAGGGCTTCTTGCCCTGAGATCTTCCATGTTTCATTGAAAGATAAGTTATCAATTAATCATTCAATATGTCTATGTGTTGTTTGATTCTATCTTATGCTTGTCTTTTGTTTAACATGTTAGGCTAATTTTATCTTGTGTTTGCTTAGATCTAATGAAACCTAGCTATTGATTATTGGTTGTTAGTGTGTTGTTAGTTGTATTGGATGATTGTTTATCTATGTTAGGCTTAAGAAAACTGGCTAACTTCCTATTCGGTAACTTGCTTGAACGTCTTAAGAAACATGAACCAAACGCGTACTAAAGGTTTTTATGGTTGTATTTAATGCACAAGCGAATTCTAGTGATCCCATGTTAGGAGCTTCCTAGCCGGCTCGACATAGGAGTGAAGTAGGAGCTTGTAGAGTTTGGGGAAGTAAGTACGCCACCCCACGAATGGTATTAAGGAATACACCCGTCATCCACGCGACTAATACACACTAATTAACCGGTAAAAGATAGTTAGGGAGTAAGGAAATCTAAGTAAACACATTTCTCTACACATAAGTTTCTCACCACTTTTCATTTTTGTTATTTTATTTTATTTGCATTTGTAGTAATTTGGGTTAGTTGACTAGCAACTAATTCCGCCCACTCCTTCAAAACCCGAGATTTTACTTGCTTTCATAAAATTATAAAAAACATAAAAAGAATCTTCCTCAACCCTTAGACCTAATTAGAGTAGCCTTTCACACCTAACGAACACTATTCCCTGTGGAGAACGATCAATCCCCCGTACTTACCACTACACTATACTACATCGGTCAGGTACACTGCCTGGTGGGGTTGTAAGCCTCTTGAGATCCCTCGAGAGGTAAAACCTGTTGTAAGGTTGCAAAACCCACGCATCATGATAAAACAGGACTAGGCTTTATGAAACTAGGAACCTTAAGTGATCATAAGGAACAGACTGTGAATAAAACTGATTCAACCAAGTTGGACACTCACGGATCTGACGGATCCAAAAATTTGGATCCGCCAAGTGTATCCAAAGGATCCGCGAGTACAGAAGTTGAACAGAAGGTTCACAAAGTCGACCGTTCCGAGTTTGTTAATGTTACTAAGAAACCTAACAGTAGTATAACCAATAATAAACATAAACCAGCAGTATCTTTAGGAAGAGGACAAGTTAGAAATGAATATAGAGTTAAAACGGATCAACAGAGACCTCAAATGAGTTTTCCCAAACACCCATTTCCAAAGAGTATAGTTAATCCACAACATACTTATCAAAATAATTGGAACCAAAACATACCTAGAAACTTTCATGGTCCTAGTTATATGTCATGGAACAATTGTCCACCATTTACATACATAAACCATGATAATGTCATGTTTAACCCAAACGGACCCATGAGATATTGGGGACCAAATGCTTGAGTCTTTTATGAACTTAGGTATGCTTGAAAGTTGATCTTGAACCTGATGAGTGGATCAAAGATAGTGGGTGCTCAAGACACATGACGGGAAACAAAAATCTTTTCTCAACCTATCAAGTGTATGACGGAGGTAATGTCACATTCGGTAGCAAGCTTAAAAGTAAAATCATCAGAAAAGGTACAATCTCTCATGACTCTCTATCTATTGATGATGTTGCTCATGTAGATAATTTAGGATTTAATTTACTTAGTATAAGTCAATTGTGCCGCAAAAAGTATAACGTCCTTTTCAGTGAAAATGGAAGTAAAATACTTAAAGATGGCATAACCGTAGGAAAAGGTGTTTTAAAGAATAATGTCTATGTTATGAAATTAGATAAAACACCTAAAGATAAGTTATGTCTTACCTCCTTGGACGAAAACTCAACTCTATGGCATCGACGCTTAGGTCATGCTAATATGAGGCTTATTCAATCTTTGTCATCCAAAGAACTTGTTAGGAACCTACCCAAGTTGAAATATGACCAATACTTTTGTGATGCTTGCAAAATTGGGAAACAAGTACATAATAGCCATAAGGCTAAAAACATGGTATCTACATCTAGATGCCTAGAATTATTACATATGGATTTGTTTGGCCCGTCGGCTATACAAAGTTATGGAGGAAATTTTTACACTTTAGTCATAGTAGATGATTACTCTAGATATACATGGACAAAGTTTTTGAAAACTAAAAATGAGGCATTCGACAAATTTGAAATTCTAAGCAAGAAATTTCAAAATCAAATAGGAAGTAATATAGTATCTATTAGAACTGACCATGGTCGAGAATTTGACAATGAAATCCAATTTGGAAATTTTTGTGATAATAATGGAATAACTCATAATTTCTCCGCTCCTCGTACACCTCAATCTAATGGTGTAGTAGAACGTAAAAATAGAACAATTCAAGAAATGAGTAGAACTATGTTAAATGAACAAAACATACCACAAAAGTTTTGGTGTCATGCTGTAGATACTTCTACATATATCCTAAATAGAGTTTTAATTAGACAATTTTTAAACAAAACTCCTTACGAAATTTATCGAGGCAAAAAGCCTACATTAGGATATTTTAGAGTTTTTGGAAGCAAGTGCTTCATTTTAAACACAAAGGATTATCTCACTAAGTTCGACCCAAAGTCGTATGAAGGTGTCTTTCTTGGGTACTCACAAAACAGTAAAGCATACACGGTATTAAACAAGGAAACATCCAGAGTCGAGGAATCGTTGAACGTAACATTCAACGAAAGTCCACCTCCCTCTAAGACATCACCTTTGGTAGATGATGACTTAGTTGAAAGTCAAATGGTTAATGATATAGAAAACATTGAAAATGACAATGAACTCGTAAAAGGAGAAATAGTCAATATCAAAGAAACTAAAAGTCATCCATTAGAAAACGTCATAGGAAAACTTAATGAAAGAACATTAAGATCCAAAGCTCAAAATGAAAGTAATTATTTTTGTTTTATTTCAAATATTGAACCTAAAAATATAGACGAGGCAATAAAAGATGAATCTTGGGTAATTGCTATGCAAGAAGAACTTAATCAATTTATTAGAAATGATGTTTGGACATTGGTCCCTCCACCTAAAAACCAAACCATAATAGGCACCAAATGGGTCTTTAGAAATAAAATGGATGAAAATGGTATTATATCTAGAAATAAAGCTAGGCTAGTAGCTCAAGGTTACAATCAACAAGAAGGTATAGATTACGATGAAACCTTTGCACCAGTAGCTAGACTTGAGTCTATTAGAATATTACTTGCATATGCATGTGCACATGATTTTAAGTTATTTCAAATGGATGTCAAAAGTGCTTTCTTAAATGGTCTTATAAATGAAGAAGTATATGTTGCACAACCTCCCGGCTTTGCCGACTTTGAAAAACCAAATTATGTTTTCAAACTTAAGAAAGCTTTATACGGACTTAAGCAAGCACCAAAGGCTTGGTATGATCGACTTAAGACTTTCCTAGTTGACCATAAGTATACCATGGGCCTAGTAGATAATACTCTCTTCACCAAGAAAAAGGGATCACATATTATCATAGTCCAAATATATGTGGATGACATTATATTCGGTTCAACCTGTCAAGAGTTATGCGATGATTTCTCAAAAATCATGCATGACGAGTTTGAAATGAGTATGATGGGGGAGCTAAACTTTTTCTTAGGTCTCCAAATTAAACAATTAGAAGATGGGATATTCTTCAACCAATCAAAGTATATCAAAGATATGCTTAAGAAGTTTGGTCTTGAAGACTCAAAACCCATGAGAACACCCATGTCCTCCGAAATCAAACTCACTAAGGATGAAGAAAATGAATCCGTAGATAGCACTAAATATAGAGGAATGATTGGTAGTTTACTCTATCTTACGGCCAGTAGGCCTGACATTATGTTTAGTGTTTGTCTATGTGCACGTTTTCAAGAAGATCCAAAAACATCCCATCTTGAAGCCGTTAAAAGAATATTTAGGTACATCAAAGGTACTACACACTTAGGATTATGGTATCCCAAAGGAACGGGTGTAGAAACCATAGTGTATACTGACTCAGATCACGCAGGTGATTATGTTGATAGGAAAAGTACTAGCGGTATTTGTACTTTTGTAGGATATTGTCTAACATCATGGTTCGCTAAGAAACAAACTGCCCTCGCAATCTCAATAACAGAGGCAGAGTATGTGTCTGCAGGAAAGGCGTGTCAACAAGCACTGTGGATGAAACAAGCTCTCGTCGACTATGGAATTGAACTCAACAACATTCCCATTCTTTGCGACAACAAAGGTGCTATCGATCTAAGCAAAAATCCAGTCCAACACGCTAGAACCAAACATATTGAAATACGCCATCACTTCCTTCGCGACAATGTACAGAAGGGAATCATCTCAATTGAGAAAGTTTCCTCAGAGGACAACATTGCCGATATTCTCACAAAACCACTTAAACGAGAACCTTTCAACTATCTTAGACTTGGATTAGGATTAATGGAACCTAGTGATTAGGTGAAACATAAGTATAAACATTAGTTTAGCCACACATGATACTAAACCAAAACATGTGTTCTGATCCGCGGATCCAATCGACAACAAGGACGGATCCTTTGTTTTGGATCCGCCGGATCCGTCGCATGCTGAGTTCAGTTTATTATTAAATAAACAAGAACAACTACTATTCATTCCTCACTCCAAAACATATCACCTTACTATACTCGACACACACTTAATCTCCATCACAATTTAGACCATTTTCTTCCATAAATTTGTGCTTCTAACATCACTGTAAGTATTCTTATCATATTTATACTCCTGATCTGCGTCTAGGATTTCCATTTCATGCACAAAACCAAAACTTGGGGTATATGCATAATTCTGGAAAAATCATGAAGCATATTTATTGCATTATACTTAAAAACATGTTTTTCTTAGTTAGGAATTGCATCTCATAGCACATTGTCTTAATTTAACAAAAACCCCATGAAATTTTTTTCACTAAAATCTTCTAACGACTAGGTAAAATGATCTTTTTTTTGAACATTGTTCATACAAATGCAAAAACGTTATCTTTTAGACTTCACTTGCATAATGTCTCTTGAATGCTAAAGGGAATACATAATTAATATGTATTTTCGGGTACATTCAACCGTAGCTACATTGAAATAGGAGCGTTTGGGTTATCTCTCGTTTATAAAAAAAAACTTGCATAAACTAATTTTTCTTGCATCAAAAGGAGTCGAGATAACTGCACCTCCACATTGTCCCCATGTAGGCACACACTAGGAATTTTACACTTACTTGATCATTTTAACTAAAACTATGTAACTTTTGTACTTAGGAAAATCATGCCTCCCGCAACCAACTACGATCACAAAAGAACCGTTAACTACTTACCCGAAGTCCACAAAACCAAAGGTCTAACCAATGCCCAAATCAAAATTTTCAAAGCCTTAGAGAAAAAGTATGTCCATGAGGGTAGAGTCGTAGATTCATCGTTCTATGAAGGAACTCAACTTAGGGAACAATTAGCCGCAATTCGATTTGATTCTCTTTTAGATATAGATGAACCAATTATTCCTAGGTTCATACTTGAGTTCTATGCTAGTGTAGGTCTTAGTTCGAGTGACCAAGGTTACTTAAGTCTTCATTTCACTCTAAATGGAAATCTTGTCAACATCCCTCTTGATCAATTTGGTGAGGTCTTAGGCATTCCAAACCAAGGGACATGTATTTACTCGGACAAATGGTCCTTAACAATCTTAGAATCCAATCTCGATAGGACGGCACCATATGTCACTCCTCTCGAATCAAAAGAAGTGATTAGGGAACATCTCTTCATTCCTAAGAACAACCCCACAAGAATGTATCATGGTCGTGAAGTTGCTAGAGATCCATTTGCAATGGAGCTTAATGAACTCAAACCCGAATTCAAGAAAATGGAAGATGTCTTAAGGGCTAATGTGATGTGCACCATAGGAAACCGTGATCACATCAATGCTTGTTTGTGTCATATGATGTACAACATCTCTACTCATCAACCCTTCAATCTTGCCTATTATGTTGCCAAAAGAATGTGTGACATTCCGGTTCAAAGCAAGATTGCAATGCCTTATGGTATGCTCTTAACCCGACTCTATAGATCCTTTGCACCCGCTCATCCAAACCATTTAGGCTTTGTTCCGGATTACAATGAAATTGAACATACCTTCGTTCCTTTGAGCGACTTTAGGGTTAGTGTTGATAAGGGCAAACGTCCTCGTGTACCAACATCATCCTCATCATCTTCAATGAGTGAAGATGATGGTTTGCCAAATTCTAGGATTCCTCCACCCGAATACTTGAGTCATCTTCCTCCAATTCAAAATGAATCCGCTGAGTATCGAAACATCAAAGGAATGGTGAAGAATCTTGGTCGTTGGATGATGAAATTGCACAAGGGGATGAAGAAGTTGAAGAAGAAGCTTAGTTGATGGAGTGTTTGGTTTTGAACAATGTTGGATATTGTGATGTTAAACTTCTATGTGTCTCGACTTTATCTGATAATACTTGTTATGTATGTGTAATAACTAACATTTGCAGGTAGATAACCATCATGGTTATCAATTTTCCGGGTTATAGCCTATGTTTGGCATAACACCTAAAACGGTAAGTTTCTAAGAACGAATTAAACTATGTACAAGCGTGTGTTAATGTTATCATATTTAGTTGTTTTGCTATACATATTAGATGTTAAGTAAGGTCTAGGTGAATTTTCGGATTTTCGTCAAAAAACGCGAAATATGACATATGTTCTGTTTACTTTTTTAGTTTTAGGCATACGGATCCGGCGGATCCCAAACCTGGGCTCCGCCAAGGCTTATCGTTGGATCCGCCATCCGCCAACCGGTGGATTGGGCGGATCCTTGAATAAGGTTCCGCCTTTGATTCAGCTTGGATCCGCAGGTTTCCCAGTAAAATTCTAAAACTTTTTCGACTTATCCCGATTCTTAAATCTTAAGTGTTTAGTGTCATTTAGGATTCATTCACTGATCATAATTCATCTTAGAATCATTTAGGAATTCTTAGAAACTTAGGAACAAAATTTCCCACCAAAATTTAAATTTTTGAATTTTAGGTGTGAGTTACCAAACTGATACAAAGAAGGAACCCTTTTTAGGGATCCGTCAAATCCGTGGAAATATCAAATCATCAGATTTTCCACTATCTCCTTGTATTAACTGCAAATCCACAACACATTACTCAACCAAAGCTCAATGGATTGACTTCCTTGATATGACCTGCACAAATTTTTGTTCCAAATCATTAGAAACCAACATTCTCTATTGGATTCACATCAAATCCAAACACACAGACTCACAAACCTTCTGTCTATAAATTAGCACTTTAGGATCCTTAATTCACATCAAAACCATCTCTTCTCCTGTACATTATTAGCTATCATACTTCACCAAAAAGTCTCAATGACAAAATCAAACAACTCCTCCACATCTAAGCCACTAAAACGAACAGCCCGTATGAGTGTGAAACCTTGTTGTTTCATCAACATTCACAACTCATCCTCTGAAGAACCATCACCACTTAACATATCCTAACCCATTGCTAGTGAAAACTTCCTTACTTTATCCACTCCAACTCCCTCACATGTAGTCTTAGAAACACCACCTCCTACCATTACTCCTGTAGCAACCACACCACCACCCGCTCCCACTCCCGCTCCCGCTCCATCACAGTCTGAGACGTCTGCCTCATCACCATCCTCACCAAAACTCCAACCCATGGAACTATTTAGGACACCACCAACATCTCCACAACCATATCTTGAAGAGTTAGAAGATCTTCCACCTACATCCACCAATCCTCCACCAATAAGTCTTGAAAACTTAGAACCTATGCTATTTCATCCTCTCCATCCGGAGATTCATGGTCCTCTATACCGAGAAAACCACAACCTCGTCCACAAATACCACCACTATCACCAACTTCAACACTCATTGCCATTGATGAAGCAATGTGGAGCAACATTCCTCAAACACAAGAGGAGATAAGTGCGGAGTTAACACAACTCTATACTCTCTCGGGTATGGTTGACCATCGCCTTCATGAAGCAATGGACATTCAAAACATCCTTATGAACTCCCTCCAAACACCACAACAACCATCAAACAACAACAACAACCAACCACCATCACCACCACCACCACCACAAAACTTGGAGCCTAGTCTTCCTCCCGGTTTCTCAAGTCATGATTGCGCACATTGTGAGAGAACGGCTCACTTGGCCCAAAGGACCAACATCTTGGTCCATGAGCTTCAAAATGAGATGAGGTTCATCTTGAACCATGTTCTTGAACGTTTAAACGCAATCTCTCATCCTCCTCAATAGGAGCTTTTTAGACTAGTTGTTAGGACCTTTTAAATTGTTGCTTTAGGACTTTTTATTTTCTTTCTAGGATGTCTTTTTATTGTACTTGTAACATCATTTCATCATTGTGACTTTTGTCACAAAATTTTCAATATCTATGAATGTGATGTTTTATGCTTATGAGTGATCAACATATTGCATATTATCATTATCATTGTGAACTAACATCATTATCTAACCTATATTATATCTTGACTATGATTGCTTTAGGTAATAATAATGATCAGACACTTAGTTTTGACTTTTAAAAGTCAAAACTTATTAAAAGGCTTGTTTGGAAGAATACTTCACAAGCATTCTACTTCTTCATTGAAGTCATTCATTACTAACGCTTCATTTGCAGCATATCATACCCTTCATAGTATACGTTGGTACTCGAGAAGTGAGGAGTATACATCGAGGGGGAGCATCTCATAAGCAGTTCATATACTAACCGTTTGTTTTGTAGATTCATGCATTATTTCCTTGATTACTCCATCTAGGGGGAGTATAAAACAAGGGGGAGTATAAAACAAGGGGGAGCATTCCGCTACGCTACTCTTTTTGTTTCGACAAAAAGGGGGAGAAAAGGGACTAAGTTTGCATCAACTGTGATTCATCACAGTACACACATTTTTTTTTCAAAACTTTTCTTTAATAAACAAACTTAATATATATTTTTAAGAACTCATGCTATATTTATTCTCTTGCTCAAAAATATACCTTATGTTTTGTCATCAACAAAAAGGGGGAGATTGTTATTACAAATAGCGTCTCAATAACGTTATTTATATTCTTTGATCTTTTATTAATTTTGTTAATGACAAACAAAAGGAATATCTTTTAGCAAATAATAAATACTAGCTTAAGTCTCTTAAGTACACATTTTACACTTCACATAATAACCAAGAATTACAAGTTTGCTTATTTAGTAACTTGTTTCCTTAAAAGGAAACTTTAATTCTAAAATCATTCCATGACATCATTGCATACATCACATACAATATCTTTGATATATTTTGTTTAGATTTGCAAGATACATAGTTGACATTTGAGGATCTTGGATGATTTGGTAAGATATGGAAGATTTGGTAAGATACAACTAATCCATAGCTGTCATCCTCCCACGGACCCAAGTGTAATGAAGGACGGATCCCTTCTGAGGGATCCGTGGGATCCGTGAGCTGAAGATCAGCTTGCCTATAAATAGCAAGCTGATCATTTGGCTCTCTCATCACTCATATAGCTTTAACACACATATTCATTCAGTACATATCTTACTAACATCATTCATAGTTGCATTTCACTTTGATCTTTCATTTTGCAGAAAAGAGATCAAGCATTCAAGGATCTACAGAACCGTAATCCTTTAGTTGCATTACTGTGTGATATTGTAGTTTGTTTCACACATCATATATATCATTTGTAATCAGTGAGTGTGGTTAGTGCTTTAGTCCTTAAAGCACAAAGAGTGTAGGGAGTAGTTGTACCCGTGTTAAGAACTCAAAATCTAGCTTTGTGTCGGTAAAATAAATAGGCGACGTCAGGTTGGTTCTACCTTGTGAAAGAACCGGTGTTTAGCTTAGTACCCGGAAAAGGAAGTAAGCAACGTGTAAAGGTTTTCTCCGCCTAGAAAAAAGGGGTTTGTTTCTTAGTGAAAGATAAATCTTCGAGTAGGAAACTCGGGGAGTGGAGTAGGGCAAGGAAGAGAGTCCTTGTAGCCGAACATATAAACAACAGTGTGTGTGGTTTGATCTTTCCTCTCTTTTTTTTTTGTTTACATTGTGTGATTATTTATTTGTGATTGTTTCCTTTGAAATTTAACATTTTAGTAACAAAGCAAATAAAACTTGAAAAACGGTTTTTTAAAAAATTTTTCAACCCCCCTTCTAGTTTTTTCCCTCGAGTATATTAAGAATAATTTGATTAAACTAAAGCCGTTTAAAATTTTAATCTTAAAACCTAATGCAAAGTTTTTAGCTTCGTTAAATTTGGTAAAGAATAGATCTATGGGAAAATATATTGATGGGATTCATACTAGAAGATTTGGATGTTGGATAGGATTTTTCTCCAAGTGGGCAAAAAACTAATTCTAAATAATCCCGATCTTTTTCTCTACCTGAAAAATAGGATTTTTTGTGGAAGGGAAATTTTGGGCCAAACTTTATTATTCAAATTTTCACCAGATAAAAAATTTATTTTGCCCTTGACTTTGATTTTGGATGGGAAGATATTCTTTGCTTTAAATATTTCTACAATGAGGTCTCTTTTCCTGAAGGAAATTAAAATTTCTAAAGGATTATCCAAAGAGAGGGTTCGCATGAGAACTGCTTTAACATGGGATCCAAAATCCAAGGGGAATGAAATGGAGACTTGATTTCAAACAGAAGGGGAAATTAATATCTTTTATAAACCAAATCGATCCAATATAGATGTTATGTTCACAGGTGATGAGAATTGCTTGGCTGAATTT
Source organism: Artemisia tridentata subsp. tridentata (assembly GCA_021014915.2). Classification (NCBI taxonomy): domain Eukaryota; kingdom Viridiplantae; phylum Streptophyta; class Magnoliopsida; order Asterales; family Asteraceae; genus Artemisia; species Artemisia tridentata. Next base: position 286,396,755 of record CP139509.1, read on the forward strand.
TAAGGAAAATTTATAGGGCAAAAGTTTGTGATAAAACCTTTGAAAAAAACCCAAAAATGAAAAAGGTGTGAAGGGGAAACTTAGATTGGGGTTTCAAATGGGGTTTCCCTCCAACCACCAAAAAGTTGATTTTCTTTCTTGGGAGTTTAGAGTACCGTGGTTTTTTTGTTAAGAAAAAAGGGTTCATTCACAACTCCCCATGGTGGGGAAACCTTATAATGAAATAAATGATGAGAATTTAAAAATCTAAAAAAAACAATTTGAGGAACTTTTTAAATTTTGGGAGAAAAGAATTCCCTTGTAAATTTTGATGAAAAAAAAATGTTTTTCTTCTTTAAGTCTTAAGAATAGGAAATTTTCAAAAATTTCCTTTGGGAAAAACATAAGGGTTTTTGATGGCACTACCCTTAAAAAGGTTTTTACTATTTAAAAGGTCTGGGACAATTTCTATTCAAAATGGAAATCAGATACTTCCAAAAAAAATTTATCCAATACCAAAATTTTGAATGAAAGGTTTCCAATGGGAGTTTTTCTTCCAAAATTGTTCCAATAAATAATTCCGGGGAAGGGGCAAGTTAGAAAAGATTGAGTAAAAAAAAACAAGCCTTTTGGGTTAAAACCCATTTGTTATTATCACCTTTCTTATTTTTAAATAATTGGGCCAAAATTCCCTACTTGTCTTTGTTTTGTATATTGCCCTGTTTTCTTCTAATCATGATTTTTGGTTGTTTTAACCACGCCCAAATATTCCGATCTTTTATATTTATGTTAAGGTTATCTTAAACCTTTTGGGGGAAAAGATTTGGGGGTTTTCCAAAAACTTAGGGAAAAAAAATTTTCCCCTTTTAAGTTTATTAGGAGGTTGCCCGGGTGACTTTGTAAATATGGAAAAGGGCAATTTCAATTCTAATTGGAATTTCTCATTTTGAAATTTAAAAATTTTATTATTTTGTCTTCAGTCCTAACCCCTTTTTGAAAAATTTAAAATTTTATCCCTAGAAATTTTTTAAAAAAAGTCTTTTTTGAATAGATAAAAATAATAATGTTCCTTACAAATCTTTATTATGGAAGTTTAGGATGCTATTAGGCTTATTCAAGGGTATCCAAGAACTTGTAGGTGTTGATTAAGCATACCCTTTTATCGTTGGCAAAATTTTGGAAAAGAATTGTGGGAAAAAAATTTATCTAATGCGTGGAATTTTCTTGGTTTTTTCCTTTAAAAGGAGGCCCTTTTATAAGTTAATCTAGGTTTCTCCCCAAGTTTTAAAAACTAAAAATAGGCATTTTCCCAAATTTTTAACGCAAAATTAAAACCTTTTTTAAGCATAAATAATTTTTTTAAAAACCCAAATTTGGAAAATTTTGAATTACTAATTCATAATTTTTTTTAATAATTTAGGAACAAATAAAATTTCTTTAAAACATTTTAATAAAAATCCAAAAAAGTTTGGTGATGCTGTTGAAATTCAAAAATTAAAAAGTTTTAATGTAGAATTTAATCCAACTCCTTAGAATTTTCGGGGCCTTTGGATCTTTTTTTAGGGTTTTGGCTTTGGGTACCCTTTAACACGGTTACCCCCTAAATTCAAATGTGATGAAAGGGTTTTTCTGGTTACTCACCTTGGATCACTATTTACAGGGAAAAAAAGGGCAGGGTCGTTGGAACACCTCCCTTTAAGACCACTTTGGAGATCCCTTTTTTGAAAGAAGGTTATGGTTTGGAATTTGTGACTGCTCGTTAGGGTACAACAAGAAAAAGTTATTAAAAAAATATAAAAATTAATGAAAAAATTAAAAAAGAAATAAAAATTTTTTTGTTTTATTAAATTGAAACTTAAAATTTTTAAATTAAAAAAAGTTGAACTTTGTTTTCATCAAAAAATTAAAAATTTATTAGAAATTGTTTGACTTGGTCCTCCCTAAACCCAAACCTAAATTCCAAGGGTCTTTAAAAATAGGATTAAAAGTTTTATCTTGGATAAGCTAGGAAAATAGCTCAAAGGTTACCAATTTTAACAAAATCATTGTGTTTTTAAACCCTAGTAATTGATTTTTAGATAAAACTTTTCAAGCATTCACATATTTTAGGTAATTTTGGGGGTAAAAGTGCTTTAAAAGGTTATAATAAAGTATGTTACAATTTTCAAAAATTTGAAAACCCAAAAGGGGTTTTAACTTAGTTTTGGGGGGTAAAAGAGGTTGGAGATTTCCCTTAATTTCCCCGGGGTTACCAAATTTTGGGTGTGTATTCCCCTTCCCCTGAGGGCCATTTTTGTAAAAAATAAGTGGGATGATTATTTTTTGTTCCTTTTAAATTTACTTGATTTTAAAAATATCAAAACGGGGTTTTGGTTAAGGGGGGTATTTTTCCTTTTCAAATTTAAAATTTAAAGATGGGGTTTCTTAACAACAAGTTTAAAAATTGTTAAGAAATTTTGGCCTTTTAAAATCAAACACCCCTTTATCCCGAAAAAACCCAAAATAAAAATGACCTAAAACACAAAATTGAAATATTAGTTACCATCAATATCCTTTGGAATTTGTTTGTTTTATGTCGTTTTTTAAAGGTCCCAAAAAAATTTGAAAACGAAGGAATATTGGACAAAAGGACTTAATTTGGATTAATGGGATCCCAAAGAAACTTTTTCCCTAGGTTTTATTAACTCAAGATCAAAAAGGTGGGTTATTTTATTGGAAAAAATGTGGTATTAGTAAATTTGGAGATGAGATTTCCCCGGACTTTCATGGTTGCTAAGGAAACAATCCTACCAATCTAACAACAATCGGAGGACACAAAACCCGGTCAAAACATTATATTCCAAAAAAAACTAAACCTTCACCGCCCACAAAAAAAAAAACAAACCTAGTCCATCAACCACCTGAACCCAAACCCTTAAATTAAATTTTTCGGGGAAATCCCTTTTTCCCAATGTAGAAAATCCCTAATTTAAAAATTTTCAAAAAATTTCCAATTCTCCCTTTCCACTTATCAACCTTTCCCAACATCCCCTTTCAACATTTAAACCTATATTGGTGCAAAAAAAGAAAAAACGAGCAAGATTTAAAATGTGAGGACGGAATCCATCCAAGGGATCCGGGAAGCCATCGTCGCCATGGGGAATATTAAAACAAAACAACACATCATTTTTTAATTTTTTTTTAAATATCGAAACCATAATTCCCTATTTAGCTATTTTCTTTAAAATTTTCTTCTTTTTTTCATTGTAATTTCTTTTTATTTATATTAGGTCTTTGGAATTTATTTCCTATTTATGCTTTTTGCTTATTTTGATTTATGTTTTTTTTTTTGCTTATTAATTTAAAAATATGTTTTTCTTTGTTAGGTTATCTAGAATTGTTCTTAATTTAACAAAACCCAAAAATTTTTCATAAAACCTTTAACATAGGTTAAATTATTTTTTTTTAATAGTTTCAAAAATCATAGTTAATTTTGACTTATTTTATATTTTTTAATGCTTAAAAAAAATTTTAATTATTATTAATTTTCTTTAGTAGTCTTGAATAGGGGGTGTTGGGAAACCCTTTTTAAAAACTTGCAAAAATTTTTTTTCTCAAAAGTTGTATAAGTTACAATGTATGGGATTAAAATTTTTAATTTTTAATTTTTAATATTGGTTATCTTTTTTAACTTAAAAAATTTTTGAACCTATTTCACAGCTTAATACTTAGATCCCCAAAGCCAAATTTCAGCCACTAAAATTTTTATGCCTTGAGAAAAGTGTTCATAGGGTTTGTTAGGGTCTGTTCTTAAGGGAAATTATTTTGTTGCCCAATTCAAATTTTTAAATTTCCTTTTTTTGTGACATTTTTTTTCTAGTTCTTGATTATTTTATTAGGGGCAAAGGTTATTAAGTCTTATTTACCAAATTTTAATTTGTATTTCTGTTTTATTTTTCCCAAAAGGGAATGATTTTTCTGGTCTGGCCCTTAAAATTTTTTGGTTGGGAAATTATTTAATTTAGTATTTAAAATTTTTCCCCATGATTTCTGTAAATTTAAGTTTTCAAAAAGAAACCAAACCCGAAAAAAAATAAATTTAAGGGAAGGTGTCCCCTGGGAAAAGGGTCAACCAACTTTTTCCCAAATTAAACACCAACCATCAAACCCTTAAATTCTCTTGTTTATTTCCAAAAATTTAAAAAAAAAAATCCTTTTATTTTTTTTTCTTTCCTTTTAGCTTCCAACCTTTGCTTTGTTTCCGATTGAAAAAGTTGGGGAAAATTTTAATTTTTTTAAGCTTTATTTTGTTTAAAGGAAGTTTTTAAATTTTTTTTTAGTAATTTGGTTTTTCCAAATTTAGTATTTTTAATCCAATTTTTCTTTTAAATCTTTTTAATTATAAATATTAAAAAGTAAAATTTTTTATGATTAAATTTTAATGGGGTAAAATTAAATATTATTATATTATTTTTATAATTTATATTTATTTATAAATTCTTTTCTGACCAAAAATTTTTTTTTGTATTATAACTTAGGAGAAATTATTTGATCATTTTGGGTTTAGTTTTTAAAAAAATTAAGTTTTAAATCGTTCTATTTCTCGTTTTAAGTTATTTTTTTGTTTTTATTAATTTAGATTAATAAACCCCGGGGTTTTTTGATTTTTCAAAAACCGGGAAAAGAATATTTGTTTTCTTTTATTTTAGGGCCCCGGTTGGGGACCCCCAACCGGGTGAAGGCTTATCGGGTTTTTACAAACGATTGGGGAAACGGCGGAGTTGGGGGGTTTTTTGTTAGAGGTTTGCCTTAGTTGAAGCGGGTTTAGAAAATTCTAAAACACTTAACCCGTTTTTTAAGTTTAAGGGATTTGGTCAATCGTAATAATTGGTTTTGTGAATTTCTTGTTTATGGAAAAAATTATAAATTTAAAATTTTAAAATTTTTGGGGGGTTAAATTACAAAGAAGGCCTTTGGGATCGGTCAAACTCTGGTTTTCCTTGATTTTTTTTCCACATTCCCTCTTTATTTAAACCCTTCAACTAAAAGTCTTTAACCAAAACCTGAAATTTTGCTTTTTAAAAGTTTAAAACCCTTGCTAGGCACATAAAAAAAAACAGTTTTTTTCATTTCTCTTTTCTTTTTTAAAACCACTTTTCTTAAAAGTTAATTACAAAAAACTTAAAAATAGTTCTCAATGAAAAAAAAAACAATTCCCAAACATCAACCCCTAAAACACACCCTATATTATCCCTTTTTTAAAAGTCACAACCACCTCGATTATCATCCCATAAAAACACCAAATAAACTCCTTCTTTTTCAACTCCCAAATACAGTATCAAAAAAAACACCATCCCACCATTATGAGCCCACCACAAGTGTCCCCCACACTTGAAAACGGGCTGCCTCATCACCATATTTTTCCCAAAACCAATATCCCCCATTAATATTTGCCCCAACTTCCAAACATACTTAAGAAAAAATTTCCCCCAACCCCACCAAAAGTCGAAACTTAAATGTATTTTTTCCTTTACCAAAATCAGTCCTCTATACCAAAGTCCCACCTTTTTCCAAAATACCACCCCCACCCAAATTTAAAATTCCATTGTAACTTACAACTTTCACTAAAACAAGAGGGGAAAAAAGTGGGATTTACAAATCATACCTTTGGGATGTGACCTGATGGCTGGCATCCCCAAAAAATTTTTAACTCCAAACCCACACAAACCCCTCAAAACCCAAGCCCCACCCACCACTAAACACAAAAACCTTCTCCCCGGTATTGATGCCCATTTAAGTGGACTGACAGAAATTTTCCATTTCAATTGGGGGCCGAAAATCTTCTAGAAAAAATTTATCTTTTATTAGGAAAATTTTTATAGTTTTAAAACCTTTTAAAAATTGTTTTTTTAAAAGGGCTTTTTTTTTTTTTTGATTTTTTAATGTTAAATCTATATTATTTTTGGGAAAAATCTTTAAAAATGTAATTTTTATGTTTGGTATAACATTGATCTTTAAATTTTATTTGACCTAACCCAATTTTTATTAAATTTTAAGATTTTAGAATAAAAGAAACTTTGGGTTTTATTTTTTAGTCAAAACTTTTTTGTTTTGGGAAAAAATTTTTACGATTTATTTTCTAAGTACTTAAGATTTTGGGGCCCAACCCAAGTTACCGTGGTACCGGGTGGTGGGTGTTCCTGGGGGAAATCTTAGGTTCAATGGTTTTTTTTTTAAAATGATATTTTTTTAATACAGGGGGGTTAAAGGGGACTTTTATAGTTATGCTTTGCTTTGGTCCTTTGTTTCGGGCAGGTGGGGAAAGGGTGGGGGTTTGATAACTTGGTGGGGGACCTTTTTTTTTCAAAAAAATAAAAATTTTTATTTTTGATTGGCGGATTTATTATTGGGCCAAAAAATTATGTTTTTAAAAAAAGGGGGTTTTAAATTGGAGTTTTTATACTTTTACCAAGTTTTTAGTGAACAATGGGAAATTTTTTGGGCAAATTAAATCAGCAATCAAAACTTTAATAAAAAAAAAAATTTAAATGTGTTATTTTGAAGTTTAAAGGAAAAAACAAATTAGGGAAATTGACATTATACCCTTGATTAAGTTGATTTGACACGTCAAAAGTGACATTGAGGTCTGGATTTTTAAAATTGGTAATGGTTTCAACTTATGACTGTTTAGATCCAATAAAAAGGATTTTTAAAGGGATCCTGAGTGAAATCATTTCCAAAACAAGGACCCTTTCTTTTAATTTAATTTAAAAATAACATACAATACTTATACATAAATTTTTGCAAATTTCAATTTGATTTATTTTCGTTAAAAAAAAATCAAATTAAGGATTAAAAAAATACCGTATCCTATTCATTATGGTTATTATTTTTTTTTAAATTTATATATTTAATCGGGGGTTTCGGGTTTTAAACCAATGTGTAATATTTACTTAAAACCAAACACCGGACCGGGTTTATTAAAGGCGAGCAGGTTGGACCTTTGAAAAACCCTTTTAACTTTTAAACCCAAAGTTTTAAAATCGGTGTTGGTTTTTCCCCCTGGGGTTTTTCTGTGAAGATTAAACCCCAGTTTGGTCTAGGGGTTACTAAGGGAGGGAAAATCCTTTTTTGGCATTAAAACATGTTTTTATTTTCCCCTTCTTACGACCTTTTGGATATTTATGGGAGTTTCATTTAAAATTAATTTTATTAAAAAGAAATAAAATTAAAACAAAAATTTTAAATCCTTTTAGTTTTCAACCGTTATAGGGAAAAATATTTGAGAATGGACCTTCTAATTTTTAAAAATAAAATAAAATTTTTATATTTAATATATGGGTTTAAAAAATCAAATTTTTGTAATTTTATAAATAAATATTTAAATTTTTTACCTACCATTATTTTAAAATGAATTTGGGCATAGGGTGATATTAAAAGGTTAGCACATTGGGGGGAATTTTTGTTTTAAATTTCTTAGCGTTTTTTCCGGGAATTTGCTAAAGGCTATTTGAGGGTTGCATTGAAATGTAGGAAATTTGGGGGTTTGAATGTTCACTTTTTCAATTATTTTTTAAAAATTTTTATTCTTTTTTTCTTTTTGATAATCCGGTTTTGATTCAGAAATTATGGATTCTTTCGAATTTATTGATAAAAATAATTTGGAAAAACTTTATAAAGTTAAAAAACTTTGAAGATAAGAAAAAGAAAAAACCACTGAGGGAATCAGCAAAGATTTATTTCATCACCGAAGTCATTTTTTTTCTCGTTATCTTTCCCGAGTATCCTGGGTTAAACAATGTCAACCACTCCCCCAGGGGGAGAAAACGTCATTCCCTTTTAAATTACCCCTGAGAATTTCAGTCCTACCTAGGGGAACCAATTTAAAAGGAATTCCCTTGCCACTGTGGATTTATCCATTAATTTTTAAATAGTTTTTTCACCCGGATGACGCCCCGGTCCCTTTGTTTACATTGAGTCCAAGCTTCACAGTCACTTCAGGAACAATTTTACCAACCACAATTAACCGTGAACTGTTCCCTTGCTTCCCCCATACAAGGAATTTACACCCAAGCCTAGTGATTTACCAATAAACGACTCTTTTAAACCCCCAATCCTTTTACCTTTATTCACACCCAATCTGGGGCTCACCCGTTGGTATAACCCTTTTCAATTCCCTAGATGGAGTTTGGAGGGAAAGCGTAAACCATCAAGTTAGTTTTGGGATAACTTATTTAATCCTTTGTTGTTTGACAATTTGAGCTTCCCCTTTCTTTCATTTTGATACTAAAGGAGGGCAAATCACTTTGGGGGTAAACCAAATAAAAATTTAAAAGTTTTAGTTAAAGAAGGAAAAAAAAAAACGTTTTTTTTTTTGTTGAAAAAAAGGCTTTTATTTTTTGCTACATTAAGTTCGGTATTGTATTTTGCAGATAGGAGCGGGGAATCCCGTTACATGTTGACGGTCCCGTTTTATAAGAGAAGTGCTGAAAATTTAAGGGAATCCTCTTTAAGACGTTTTTATTTTTTGTCCTGGGGGTTGTGGTGAAAAATTGTATTTTTATTTTTGCGAAAACTTGTTAGAAATTTAAATTAAATATTTTTTATTAAAACATTTCTTTATAAATTTGACAAAATTTCTTTTTAAAAATTTTTGGCACTAAAAATGTCAGGTTTTTAAAAGGGAAAAATTAAATTTTTGATAAAATTCCTAATTGGTAAGGTTTGGTTCTTTTTAAGGGTTTGGTCGGACCCCCCCTTTTGGACCCGAGGTTTTTCTTCAAACTTATTATTTGGTGTTTGGTTTTCCCGTAAGGTTGTTTTTTAATTTTGGAAATTTCAAAACCCTTTTAGGGACCGAATAATGCAAAAAAAAGAAAAAAATTTTTGAAATTTTTTTTTGTTTATAAAATTGAATTGTTTTTCCAAATTTTGAAGTTCAGTGTCATTCCAAAAATTTAAAAATTTATTTGGTTTATTCAAAAGTGGTTTTACTTTTCGTGGTTTTAAACCCTTTTTTTTACTTGGGTTACAAAAGGTCTGGGGTCTACTTTGAACCTAATTTTAAAACAAGGGGTTTTTTTTATAAAATTTGTTTTATGGAAAATTTAAAACAACCAAAACCCAACTTAAAATTAATTAATTTGTGGGTTGTAAAAAGTTAATTCGTTCACGAAATTTGAGTTTCATTTTCAAAAACGTTTGCAAAAATAGGTTTTTTTAATTTTTTATTGTTGGGGGTATAAAAAGATGACGTTTCCGGGTAAAATTTTTGTATTGTATGATGCTGGGAATAACTTTTTTTTTTTTTTTTTTTTTTTTTTTTTTTTTTCATGCAGTTGAGGTTTCAGAAATCGTATGCGGATGAGGAGAGTATCTTGTCGAACCGTAGGGGGGGGGGGTAAATACGCACTTTTCGGCTTTTTGGATGTTTAAAAACTTTAAGCCTCAAAGAGCACTGATGAACTCAAATAAGTACATTTTATTACTATCATTTATCCTATTAATTTGACTTGTTTTACTATATTATGTATGAGGATTGATACTTAATCGTTTACTTTTGTAATTCTCAGTTGAAAACAAGCATTTGGTGAAACTTAGCGATTTTGGACTAATTATGGAGCAAAACATGCATAAAGTAAAGAGTCTACTGAAATGAAGAAGATCAAGACTAATCTGCTCCAGATGCGCCGCATCTCACTCATGACATGCGCCGCATCTCTATCAAGATATCACCAGATATGATCCAAGATACAAGAGGACATGCGCCGCATCTAATAATGGAGTTACGCCGCATCTTCTGGCGGTGTACGAATATTCCTGAATATTATAATCTTGGACCCCACGCGAAGTTAAGTACATGCGCCGCATCTACTTACTAGATGCGCCGCATCTTCCCTCAGACAGAAACTATAAATACCCCGTAGGACCAGACGAATTAAAGAGTTTCGAACATTATAACCTAAGTCCGAACAGGAGAAACCAAGGACGAATTCAGTCAAGGAGGCAGCACAAGACACACCCAAATCAAAGATACAAGAGCTGTAAGAAGGTGCTGCATGTGTTTAATTCATTAAGTAGTTTTGTTTTATTGTGTTAGCAAACTTTAATTCATCAGGATTGGTGGCTTGTGTAATGTGACAACGAAAGATTGCACTCCCTTTAATACTTGCTTTCCCATCAATTAAAGTTTATATGTTGATGTCTTTGGTTACTACTTATTAGTGCATTGATAACCTCTGTGTTTATTAGTGGCTTTCGGGCATTTGACTGCGGGACATAATGTGGCTCCCACGGTTATTACTAAATTGATCACTTAGGAATAACTTTTAGACATAAGTAATCATTAAGGGTTTACTCGTCGATAAGAATAGGACCAACGAGAAAGGGTTAACTACATACACTTCATATAAAGCTATCAATAAAACAAGTGACAATCTACTTAATCATAAGGACAGCCCTCTTATTGTCTCGAGTATTTATCTGTGTACGTGTGTGCTACTTGCTGATTCGTGCCTATTGGTTTATTTTATTATTTAATTGCAAACAAACCGTGCCAGTCTCTCAGGCTGAAACCCCTTTGCGTTAGGATATTAAAATACTGATTAGAATAACTAGATAATACGTTCCACTCTTAGTGATCGACACTCTACTTACCATTATATTCATACTGACCGGGTACACTGCTCGTTAAGTGTGTGTGTTATTGATAAGTCGGCTAAATATAAATTTAAAACTTGAGTAGGCATTAAAACTGCTAAACCGCAACGACACATCACGCGCATCAAGTTTTTGGCGCCGCTGCCGGGGAGTGAATTGTTATTATCTGTTAATTTGATTAGTATTTTAATTAGGTTTTTCTTTTTATTAGATTAATTGCATCATTGTATTATTTTGCATATTTGTTGTACTATGTGTTATTTTTTTTTGTGTTATTTGTTTGCTTTATTTGTTTTTATTTTTGTGTGTTTTTATTTGATTTTTATTTTTCGTATTTTTTCTGTTCTGCTATCGTTGTACTGTGCTAAATCAAACGATACGGCGCATCTGATTTCTCAGATACGGCGTATTGCGTTTAATTTTTAAAAATACAACGCGTTTAATTAATTCGATACGACGCATCTTTTCCCCAAGATACGGCGTATCTGTTTTTAATAAGAAAATTTTTTCTAAGCGATAAAGTAATACGACGCATCTGCTTTAGCAGATACGGCGTATCTGTTTTTGATAAAAAAATTTCTTTTTAAACGTTGACGCCATACGACGCATCTGCTTTAGCAGATACGGCGTATCTATTATTTAATTAAAAACAGTTTGCGAATTATTAAAAAAGATACGACGTATCGATCTATATCGATACGGCGCATCTTTCTGAATCAAAAATCGATATTTATTTTTAAACGTAACGAAAATACGGCGCATTAACTTTCGTTAATACGACGCATTTAATTTTAATTAGATAAGCTGATTTTTGATTAATTAATTCGATACGGCGCATTCATATATTCTAAAGCGGCGTATCTATTTGCTGGATAAAGTCTGATTAAATTTTAACGATTATAAGATACGGCGTATCCTACTTTTTGGATACGGCGCATCGTCTTCTGATATCAGCTAATTATATTTTTATATCCGTTTCTATATTCATTAATTTCTCTTCTAGCGAACAAATCCTACTGATGATCTTACCTTGGATGACAGATTTTGCTATGGAAGACATGTCAGTTAACGGATATCTTGCTAAGGAATGCTTGTTTTCAGATTCATTCAATGTGCTCATGATCGATGCAGATTTATTCTCTTGGGAGACTCCTCTTGAAGCTGCTTTTAAAGAATTCATGCGTTTATGCAACATTGACAAAGAGGTGTTCTCTTATGATGTATTTGTGAGGTACACTGGAGAAGAATTGTCGCTCTTATGGCCTATCATTGAAGCCGAAGGATTGAACTAGACTACTATCGAAGAAGATGATGGGAAATTCTATCTTGCATACATGGACTCAAGCAACAAAAGCTGTGGTGGAGGCAATACCCAAAACTCTTACATGCCTTATTCCGAACAGTACTGGGGATTGAATGAGAACTATCAGGATAATGACATGAATTATGCTTTGGCGGAGTTACTATTTCATGGGAGATTGGTAAGATTGATAGACCTCTCCCTCAATGATTGGCTAGAACTCAAATATGGTAGTCCGGAATTTGCCCCTACAAATGAAGTCAAGGAGATTATGACTTCATGGTTGACTCGGAGTTTTAAGAAGCAATTTAACGAGTTCATGGAGATAAAAAAGAATATGATTGGAAAGGTTTGCTTTGACGTTAACCACGATCCTCACGATGTTGATTTTTCAGAATGGTTGGCTAGTAAGTTTAATAACCATAAGAGCATGGATCGTGCTACTAAGGATGCATTATGGGTATATTGGATGAGAGGAGAAGACGAAGAAGTAGAAAGCGATTATGGGTCATCACTTCATGATTCAACAATCAATGAAGGCATTGAAGAACTTTTCAGGATTGACATTGATGTGTTCGATTATGAGACACCCTTGTGCAAGCAGTTCAAGGAATTTAACTACCTTCTTCAAGTCGACGATGATGTGCTTACCGGAGATCTACCAGGATTTAAGACTTATGATGATTTCAAAAACACCTGGTACTATGAATGGAATGACCAAGTACCATGGGTTTGGGATAAACCATGGGAATTTGCGCACATTAATCACACTTGTACACCCTTCGTTTTCAAGGACGGGAGTAGTGTTTGGCCGACCTGTGATTATAAAAGTGACGGAACCTGTAATGGGGGAAGTATAATTGGGATGAAACGGGTTGGAAACGATGTAATCTTTGAAGATTATGAGTGGTACGATAATGTTGAAGACTGCCCACAAAAATCGGAGGCTTTACAAGAAAAGGGCAGAATTGAACGCTTGAAGGGACTTAAGGGGACATCGGATAGTACTTTCTGGGAATGGGTGCATAAACAGTTTGATGATTTCACAAAGCTTAGTCGTCGGTTACAATATGATTTGGAAAGAGAATGGGAGGCGATTCAAGACGATTATAATAATGAGTCGTTGATTGAAGAACTAGATGATTATTTGATTAAGGATCCTTATTTTAAGTTTGTTGATAAAGACGAGGAAGAGTTCACCAAAAGAAAGTGTCAACTACTTGGGATTCCTTACAATGAGCCACCCATGATTATTTCTGAAAAATTTAAAATCATCAAATATTCTTTAGGTCCTGATGAAGAGTATACTGCGGCGAAGACAAAGAGTTATATTAGATTAAGTCGAACGGAAGAAAACGTCGCTGAGATATACGGGAAAATCTTTCGGATGAAGGAAGAAGGATGGACCGTGACAAGGACTTATTGCTGAGCTGAACGCTAGTCTAACTTGAAGACTCTGGAATAAAGACAAGTGCTGGCCGGGAGACAACCCGGAAAATTTTTATTATTCTGTTTTTTTTCTGTGTCGAGTCAGTCAGGCCCGTATGAAGATACGGTGCATCTCAATTCTGAGATGCGACGCATCTCCTGCAATGGTCATATCTTATTTTATTTTTCTGCATTTTTGTTTTCGACTTTAAAACTTTTTATCATTTTATTTTTAATGCGGCGCATCCCTGGTTAAGGATGCGGCGCATCTTTATTCTGATCGGTATTTATTCCAGGCTCGATACGGCGTATCTTCTTCCATAAGATACGGCGCATCGACTGACCTGATGATTTTCATTTTTAATTTTTAAGTTTTATTTTTTCCTAACTACTAATGTATTATGCAAGTTTGAACCTTTCTTATCTTAGGTGTGTTTTAAAGTGTTGGTGGTATTATAGTTTCCTGGATTTCCTGTGGATACATCAAGTATGAAGCTTTAACGTTCTAATCCACAAGAAAGATGATTTTTGCTCTTATACTAATGGAGGATCATACCGAGCAAATCTCAGGGGAGTTTTCCTGTTCTAATTCTTTTATTTTCCAGTTTTTAACCTTTTATACAAACAACGAGGACGTTGTTTAACTTAAGTGGGGGGATTGGAGAATTAGAACACTTAACAATTACTTGTCCTAAACTTTTTCAAAAATTATGCTTAAAATGTGCTTAATATATCAAACTTAAAATTTTTTTAGCATGTTTTTGTTTAAGATCTAAGTTGCATAGCTGCACACATGACGTTATTTTCAAAAATTGTGATTTTCCAAAATTCACAAATCTATGAGTGTGCCGGTGACTTGTAAACTTTAGAACTTGGCTTGTATACTATTCGAGACCACCATAATGAGTATTATTTATATAATTGGAATGACTTGTCTAAATTGGTAAAATTCTAGGATTACACCCAAATAGCCTATTATATGTTATGTGTTATTAACTAACTACACTGGTTAGTTAACCCCCGTATAAACCCTTTTGTTACTCTCATTTTTAGAGTAAGATACCCCTAGAAAAACACTCAGAGCCATTCCTTTCGTTTCTTACACCTATGTTTAAAATGTTTCGTTACACCCTTACACCTTAGCCTACCCTGTAGATTAGAATCCGTGGTTGGTTAATTGCTATAGGCAAAGTGTGTATCCTTACATTACCTGTGTTCGCGTGCGTAATTCATTATCTTTGGTTAGGTCGGGAAATTGCACAATGCAATTGGAGTGAAAGTAAATATTGTATATCTTTGAGTTTATTTTTCGTGTGTTTACTACTTTCACTATTAGCGTTATTTCTGAAAGTATGAAAAGTATGGAAAAATTATCCAGAATTATCATTATAGTGATGTGGTGAAATTTTACACATCTATGTTTATGTTTACTAAAAAAAAAAAAAAAAAAAAAAAAAAATCGAAAAAAATAAGAAAAGAAAAAGAAAGAAAGAAAAGTTGGAAGTTAGTTTTAACCAACTTATGTAAAGTTATGTAAGTGGTCGATATCACCACTATTTGTTGTACTATATCTATGGATTGAATGGGAATTGGCAGTTATGGGAACGCCAATTAAGGTTTATTCTTTGATTAAGATCTTGTTGAGTATAATTCGTGTCTACCTAAAGCGTATGTTTCAAGTGTTAAAGCGTGAGTTATTCAATGATATGAGTCTTATTCATGGGGTGGTTGGGATAGTGATTAACCACACTTAGGATTTTAATTTATTTGTTTTGTTTATTTTTATTTTTACACCAATTTATATCCCAAATGTTATCCATACCCTTTACTATTCTTTATCCAAACGAACCTTTGATTTATTGAGATTAGGGATTTGAGCAATCTTAAGTATCGTAGTCGTGGATTCGGCTATGTATTTATGATTTTGTCGCCCTTTTTGATATATTATTATTGGTGAAGTTTGGACCTATCTTTAGCCTATTCGAGTTAAGGATTTGAGCAATTGCAAGTATCGTGTTCGTGGATTCGATCATGTATTTGTGATTTTGTCGCCTTTTCTGGAATATGAGATCGATAGTGATTAAGAATAATTAACCCTTAAGCCTAAAAACCCTTTTTACCGCTTTAGACTTGTTATTCCTTAGCTTTAGTGGAGGAGATGTGTATACTTGCCAAGCTTATGATAGAATATTCGTCACGACTGGACAGTTAAACGATTAGATTTGCTTTTATCGACTTATTTTATTTTACTTCTAATTCGTTAAGTGTTTAGTTGTGTGATTATGAAATAAACGAATACATGCTTAAATATAAAAATAAATCCTAACATCTTTTAGGATACATTTTCATAAGTTTTAATCTAAGGTTTACTTGGGGACAAGTAAAGTTCAAGTGGGGGGATATTTGATGAACTCAAATAAGTACATTTTATTACTATCATTTATCCTATTAATTTGACTTGTTTTACTATATTATGTATGAGGATTGATACTTAATCGTTTACTTTTGTAATTCTCAGTTGAAAACAAGCATTTGGTGAAACTTAGCGATTTTGGACTAATTATGGAGCAAAACATGCATAAAGTAAAGAGTCTACTGAAATGAAGAAGATCAAGACTAATCTGCTCCAGATGCGCCGCATCTCACTCATGACATGCGCCGCATCTCTATCAAGATATCACCAGATACGATCCAAGATACAAGAGGACATGCGCCGCATCTAATAATGGAGTTACGCCGCATCTTCTGGCGGTGTACGAATATTCCTGAATATTATAATCTTGGACCCCACGCGAAGTTAAGTACATGCGCCGCATCTACTTACTAGATGCGCCGCATCTTCCCTCAGACAGAAACTATAAATACCCCGTAGACCAGACGAATTAA
The DNA here is from genome assembly GCA_021014915.2 of Artemisia tridentata subsp. tridentata. Lineage (NCBI taxonomy): Eukaryota > Viridiplantae > Streptophyta > Magnoliopsida > Asterales > Asteraceae > Artemisia > Artemisia tridentata. Next base: position 286,412,986 of record CP139509.1, read on the forward strand.
AGAGTTCCGAACATTATAACCTAAGTCCGAACAGGAGAAACCAAGGACGAATTCAGTCAAGGAGGCAGCACAAGACACACCCAAATCAAAGATACAAGAGCTGTAAGAAGGTGCTGCATGTGTTTAATTCATTAAGTAGTTTTGTTTTATTGTGTTAGCAAACTTTAATTCATCAGGATTGGTGGCTTGTGTAATGTGACAACGAAAGATTGCACTCCCTTTAATACTTGCTTTCCCATCAATTAAAGTTTATATGTTGATGTCTTTGGTTACTACTTATTAGTGCATTGATAACCTCTGTGTTTATTAGTGGCTTGCGGGCATTTGACTGCGGGACATAATGTGGCTCCCACGGTTATTACTAAATTGATCACTTAGGAATAACTTTTAGACATAAGTAATCATTAAGGGTTTACTCGCCGATAAGAATAGGACCAACGAGAAAGGGTTAACTACATACACTTCATATAAAGCTATCAATAAAACAAGTGACAATCTACTTACTCATAAAGACAGCCCTCTTATTGTCTCGAGTATTTATCTGTGTACGTGTGTGCTACTTGCTGATTCGTGCCTATTGGTTTATTTTATTATTTAATTGCAAACAAACCGTGCCAGTCTCTCAGGCTGAAACCCCTTTGCGTTAGGATATTAAAATACTGATTAGAATAACTAGATAATACGTTCCACTCTTAGTGATCGACACTCTACTTACCATTATATTCATACTGACCGGGTACACTGCTCGTTAAGTGTATGTGTTATTGATAAGTCGGCTAAATATAAATTTAAAACTTGAGTAGGCATTAAAACTGCTAAACCGCAACGACACATCACGCGCATCAAGCACCAAGTGGTTGTACAACAATAATCACAACCACAAATACAACCAAAGTATATAAAGCATGTAAAGAGACACCACGATATATACTGGTTCGGGATGGGGGGTTTATACCATACGTACGTCTAGTTGCGAATCCACGACACATATACTATTCACTAAGTATAATCCTTATGGTAGATTACAAACCGTATACAACTTCACTCCACCGATATACTCACCAATCGGTGCTCACTAAGAAGAGCTACTCCTTACGGTATTCTGCCCTCGGAAACCACCCACAAAGACTCGTGATTCGACTTAACAACAAACACCACAATGACTTCCCACCGGAAGTATCAAACCCCAACTAGATCTTCAACGATCTATGCTTGGTCAACACGACACAAGATTTCTTTTACAACCAAATCAAATGAATAAATGTTTGATTGTTTAATCAAGCCCTAACCTAACCTAGAGACTCGATTCTAGTAGAAAGGGTATAGATAAGAAGACCCTCGATGCAATCAAAAGAGTGGATTAGGTTCTTGTGATTCTTCCCTTGCAAGAGATGTGTTCTTTCAAAGATGATATGTGAAATATTAAGAACATAAGATAGAATTAGAGGATTGAAAGAAGAGAAATTATAGAGAAAGAAATAACGGCAAGGGTGAGGAATACAAGAGGCAATGGTGGGTATTTATTGACCAAAGTCCCAAGTGGGAAAAATCAATTCTAGCCTGGCGCGTCGCTGGCGTGTCGGAGCGCCAACAGCTTTCCAGAACCTGGATTGATTTTTCTTGGGACTTTGGTATTTTAACTACCTAACCTTGCTAAACCCCTAATTGTAGTTCACATATTAGAACTTTCCAATATTCATCCTCAAGGTCAACCAACTCAAATAGCCATTTGATAAAAATCATTTTGTGAAGTGTCTAAGTAAAACCAATGATCAAATAGAGAAAGAGAGAAGGGATAATTGGATAGGGGTATATTAGGTATTCCTCACATGCCATAGATAGAAGAGAAGAATATGCCCAAGGAATATTCATTTGCTTGGAAATGAAGTGTGGATGTTGAGATAAGAGAGAGATGGAATATTTGAATTTGAAATTCAAATGTTGTGAGAGAGAGAGGGAAGTGAGAGAGTGAGGTTAGGTTGGAAAAAAACCATGGTTAGGTTAGGATGGTTGAGATAGAATGAGATGAGTTGGAATTAGTTGGAGTGATGTGATGGAAAGGAGCCTAAGGTTTGGATTTCAAATTTGAATTTGAAATGTGAGAGGAGATAAGAGATAAGGTTGTATGTCAGGGAAGTAAGTTGTATTGGATGTGAGAGTGATGTGATGGGGAGCCTTTGGATGAAATTCAAATTTGAATGTTGAGTGAGTGAGTTGGCAAGTTTGTGAGGGAAGGAAAGGATTGTGAGTGGAGTGCGTGTAATTTGAATTTGAGAGTGAGGATGAGAGTGTATGAGAGAGTGAGGAAGATGATGATGTGGTGAAATATTAGTGGTTGGATTGGAATTTAGTAAAGAGAATGTTTAGAAGATGTTGTGTGGGAATGTGGGAGACAAAAAGTACATTCAAGTACAAGGGATGAAAGAAAATATTCAGAGAATGTTGAGGATAATATTTGGAAGGATTTTGAAATGGTTGGAAGGTTTATTTGGTGTAGAGGATAATCAAAGGATTGATTAAGGCTTAATCAAATTATCATTAAGAAAGAAAAGAATTGAAAATGATGATTATGGGTTGTGTGTTGGATGAGAAAATCAATGGTTACTCATAATACCAAATAACTCGACGTCAAGTATTCACAATCTCATAATTCGTGATTTTCCACAACTTGACGTAATCAATAATCATCTTGATGCAAACAAGCTAAGTGCTTTGCATCATTGTAAAGCATATCCCAAAACGGGAAAGAATGCGTTTACGCAAAGGGACCTTTGACTTTGTTTGACTAATTAGGGAGTAAACCCGTTACGTGATTAGAGAAGACGTAAACACGGATTATGGTCATACGAATACTTTCACTTGATGTCACGTGAAATATATGACTTTCCTAGGTTTAGAAAAGTCTTGGCTAGAGGCATTTAATAAAATACTTGAGTTGGCGTTTTGTCAAAAACGGGAGGTTGTGATTTTGGATCCCTCTAATTCTAAAATCCGTTTGGAGTGTTTCTAATGAAGCACATATCATATTCATACCTGTATTGAAAGATCCACATTTTTCAGTTAAGGGGAAAGACGACTTTCAAAAACCATCCCGAAACAAACAGTGGGCTGGCATGTCGCAGCGTCAGCAGCGCCAGACCCAGCTGTTGGGTCGTTTGGTTTTTGGCTAACGTTTGTGATTTTATGTGTTGCGAAGGTTTATTTATCATCATTAAAACATAATGATACCTAATTAATGTTGTCCCAACATATCCAATACAACTATTGATCTTGGTACACCTGCTCTCTGTGGTAATGGTATTTTTTCCGGTGCTGTTACTCTGCACGTTGTTTTTGCACTGGCCAAACATTACAAAGACGGTCCCATGAACAGTTTCTGGTTAAGGTTTGCCGTTACATTATATCTATTTTTGTTGTACCTAATGATATCTGGCAATTGGCGATTGTACATGTTAAATATATCATAGTTGCAATAACTATAGGTTGTTAGTTTATAGCATCTGATCAATGCGATTTTGTGTCCAGGTTCAAAACGTGTAGAAGTTAAGGGAGATGGCTATGTAAAAATACCCTTATGCCCGTCTGATGAGCCGTGGTATTATTAATGGGAAACTTTGTATTGGGGCAACATTGATTAGGTCTCCTTTATATTTTAATGATGACAAATAAACCTTCGCAACACATAAAATCACAAACGTTAGCCAAAATCCAAACGACCCAAGAGCTTGGTCTGTCGCGCTGCTGGCGCTTCGACGCGCATTAAGCGCGCCAGGCTTCTGTCTTGGTTCGTCGTGGTTTTTGAAAGTCGGCTTTCCCCTTACCCGACAAATGTGGATCTTTAAATACAGGTATGAATATGAGGGGTGTTCTATGCTTTGCTAGAATCCGATGGGTTTTGTTTTTGGAAAACCCGGTTTGAGACCTATGTTAGTTATAAAGATATTGACTTGTGGGAAATAATCCAAAATGGCAACTTTGTGTTCATGGTGCAAGACCACGAAACAAAGTTGATGGTGGAGAAGCCATATTTGGATTTGAAGGATGATGAGAAGAAGAAGCTTGGAAAGAATGATGAAGCCAAGATGACAATCTACAATGCCTTATCTTGAAGGGAGTTCGAGAGGGTTTACACGTGCAAGACAACAATGGAGATATGTCATACTCTTAATATCACTCATCAAGGTAACTCACAAGTCAAGGATTGCAAGATAGACTTACTCATTCAACAATATGAGAAGTTTTCGATCTCGGATGAAGAAACCATTGATAGTGGTTATACATGGTTCAATGCTATTGTTACAAGTCTAACATCGTTAGATCCCAGTTATAGCAACAAGAACCACGTAAGAAAGTTTCTTCGAGCTCTTCCGGTGAAATGGCGGCCGAAGGTGACGGTGATTGAATAGGATAAAATTTTGGCGGAGCTTCCTCTTGATGAGCTAATCGGAAACCTTAAGGTGTACAAAATGATTCTAGAGAACGACAAGGTTGTTTCTGAAGATAAGAAGGAGAAGGTAAAGTCGTTGGCCCTTAAAGCTAAAGTTACTAGGGGTCAAACTAGTGACGTTAGTGATAGTCAAGGAGGAAGTAGTGAAGAGGAAAATGAATAAGAGATCAACTTGATGGCTAGGAACTTTAGGAAGTACTTTCGAAAGGGTAATAAGTTTAGGCGTAGAAATAGCTTTGGTAATGGCGCCATTAAGGATGGAAGAGGTAGTGATGATTGGAAAAATGGTGTTGAAAGCTCGAGGCGTCAATGTAGTTGTTACAATTGCGTGGACAAAACTCACTTCATAAGTGATTGTCCAAATTCAAAGGATAACAAGGCATTCGTTGGTGGAGCTTGGAGTGATAGTGATGATGGTGACCAACCAGAGAAAGGCGCGAATATGTCTTATGGTGATTTAATAGCAAGAGGTACATCCTAACTTATACATTTCAAATAATGCTTTAAATATTCATGATTTGCAAAAAGAGAATGAGGACTTTTTGAAAACTATTGAAAAACTTGTTGAGGAGAAACGCTCTCTTATTGAAAAGGTTTATGAACTCGAATGAGAAGTAAAGTGACTTTCTCAACGCAAAGAGGTGGTTGAACCTTGCACAAGTTGTGAAAAACTTGGACATGAGGTTAACTCTTTGAATGACAAAGTATCCAAACTTCAAAAGGCGTCATTAAGCTTTTCTAGATTTAAGAAAAGTAGTAATGATTTGGATGATATGTTAAGTCAACAATAATTGTCTCAAGATAAGGAAGGTATTGGATTTTCAAAATATGAGAAAATCCCTTCCGAGAGTCTAACCAAACCAATAATGTTTGTAAAAGAAAGCAAAAATGAAACTCCAAAAATTTCCGAGCCTGACGCGCTGGGTGACGCGCCGACGCGCCAAGACTCTGAGCAAAAATGGAGTTTCGTCAAAAAGTTTTGTTAAACCTATCACTCCTCAAACTCCTTTTGCAAATACTCGAGGTACTCAAACACCCATTACAAGAAGTGAAACCCTAAAACAATTTTACAACCCGGTTTCATGTAATGGACTTCGATACACACAAGCTCGAGTAACCAAGACAAAGTCAAGCTTCACCAAATTACAAGGCAAGGTCAAGACGCAAAGCGACAACAACAACGGTCTTAATCTTCGATACGTTCTGTAATTTCATTTGCTTTCGGAATTTATTTGTCATCATCAAAAAGGGGGAGATTGTTGGGGCAACATTGATTAGGTCTTCTTTATGTTTTAATGATGACAAATAAACCTTCGCAACACATAAAATCACAAACGTTAGCCAAAAACCAAACGACCAAAGAGCTGGGTCTGGCGCGCTGCTGGCGCTCTGACGTGCAGGCAGCGCGCCAGGCTTCAGTCTTTGTTCGTCATGGTTTACGAAAGTCGGCTTTCCCCTTACCCGAAAAATGTGGATCTTTCAATACAGGTATGAATATGGTGAGTGCTTCATTAGGAACACTCGAAACGGGTTTTAGACTTAGAGGGACTTAAAATCACAACATCACGTTTTTGACAAAACGTCAACTCAAGTATTTTATTAAACGCCTCTAGCAAAGGCTTTTATAAACCTAGGAGACTCATATCTTTCACATAACATCAAGTGAAAGTATTCACATGACCATTGTCCGTGTTTACGTCTTCTCTAATCACGTTATGGGTTTACTCCCTTATTGGTCAAACAAAGTCAAGGGTCTTTTTGCGTAAACGCATCCTTTCCAATCATGGGATATGCTTTACACTGATGCAAAGCACTTAGCTTGTTTTCATCAAGATGATTATTGATTACATCAAGTTGTGGAAATCACAAATTATGATATTGTGAATACTTGACGTTGAGTTATTCGGGACTATAAGTAACCTTTGGGTTTTATATCCAAAACATAACTCATAATCATCATTGTAAAATCTTTCCTTTCGAAAATAACAATGTGATTATGATTCTTAATCAATCATTTGATTAATCCGCTAACTAAATAAACCTTCGAACCATTTCAAAATCCTCCTAAACCTTATCCCCAACATTCCCTTAATATTTCCTTACACACTATGTACTTGATTGTACTTCTTGTCCCCTACATTCCCACATTATCTTTCCTACATTCTCATCCAACCATCTATATTCAACCACATTACTACATTCTCTTATTTAACCACATCAACCTCTTTTTCACCACATTCTCTTCTACCCACTAAGAATTGAACACATCACTCTCTTTTTCACCACACTCATTCTCTTCTTCACTTCATCACTCATACACATCTTCATTTGAATTCAAATTTCACACACACTTACTCACAAACCTTCTCCCACACACATACTACCTTATCCTATATTTGAAATTTGAATTCAAGCCAAAGGCTCCCAATCACATCACCATCTCAGCCTTACAACTTATCATCTCATTAACTCTCACACTCTCCACATTCAAATTCAAAACTCACACACAAACAACCTTCCTTCCCCTACACACTTTGCCAACTCACACCTTCATCCAACATTCAAATTTTGAATTTGAATCAAAGCCTTGGGCTCCCTATCACATCACATGCCACTCATCTCTTCATTTAATCACATGGGAATTAGTTTGAAATTGGAATCAACCTCCCCCACATATCACCTTCTTCACCTCCTCTCCCCCCTCACATTTCAAATTTGAATCTCATCTAAGGCTCCCCATTACATCACACTTCCATCAATACATCTCAACCTTATCTCACATGTACTCAAAAGATTTTAAATTTGAAATTCAAACTCCTCCCTCTCACATCCCATCCTCCTCTCCAAGAAAAGCATATTCCTTATCCCTTTGGCATATTCTCTTTCTCTTAACCATGCCAACTAACTCAACCTAACCATGGTTATCTATTAACCTAACTTCTCTCATACACTTTACCTTCTCACACAATTTGAAATTGAAATTCAAATCTTCTCTTTCTCTCACTCAACATCCACACTTCCTTTCCAAGCAAAGGAATATTCCATGGCATATTCTTTCTCACTTATCTATGCCATGTGTGGAATACCCAATATACCCCTATCCAATTATCCCTTATCTCTTTTCTTATTTGATAATTGGTTTAAACCCAAAACATTCTCTTAAACACTTCACAAAATGATTTTTACCAAATGGCTATTTGAGTTGGTTGACCTTGAGGATGAATAATGGAAAGGTCTACTATGTGAAGTGCAATTGGGGGTTTAGCAAGGTTGCGTATTTAAAAGACCAAAATCCCAAAGAAAATGTTACAGGGATTTTGGAGCGTTGCTAGCGCTCCGACACGCCAGCACTACGCCAGCCTCGGTAAAATTTTCAACACTTTGGGATTTTGGCCTATAAATACCCACCCTTGGCTCTTGTATTCCTCACCTCTTGCCATTCTTTCTATCTCACTAATTTCTTTTCTCTCTACCCTCTAAGTCTACTACACATCTTGTGTTCTTAATCTTTCTCTGTTATCATCTTGAAAGAAAAAATTCTTTGCAAGGGAAGAATCACAAGAACCTAATCCACTCTTGTGATTGTGTCGAGGGTCTTCTTCTCTATACCTTTTCTATAAGAATCGAGTCTCTAGGGTAGGTTAGGACTTGATTTGAACAATCAACTTTATCTCATTTAATTTGATTGTAAGGGAGTGTCGAGGTGACCAAGCCTATATCATTGGGGATCTAGTTGGGGTTTGATACTTCCGGTGGGAAGTTTTTGTAGTCTTAGTGGGAAGTCGAATCATGAGATTCTTTTAGGTGGTTTATGAGGGTAGAATACCGTTGGGAGTAGCTCTTCTTAGTGAGCACCGATCTTTATGCATATCGGTGGAGTGAAGTTGTAACGGTTTGTAGTTCACCGAAAGGATTATACTTAGTGAATAGTATAGTGTCGTGGATTCACAACTGGACATACGGATGGTATAAACCCCCCATCCCGAACCAGTATATATCATGGTGTCTCTTTACATGCTTTATATACTCTGGTTGTATTTGTGGTTGTGATTATTATGGTATAACCACTTGTGTTTTATGAGGCTTGAAGTCTTTAAACTTCTAAAAAGCCGAAAAGACCGTATTCACCCCCCTCTACGGTTCTACACTTTGGACAAAGGAAGAAGAAAGAAATGCCAGAAGAAAGGATCATGCAGTGGCTGTTAGAGAGCATTGGAAAGAGGTTGCTGTGACTACAAGATTAGAAGAACATGAGTTTAATGAATTTGTGCACGAAAGTTAAGGTGACGATATTGAAATGTTTTCATATGTCAGTTTGCACGAGGCATATTCTCGCGAGTCTTCACCTAAATTACCTTTTTTGAGTGTTTCTTTCTTTTGTAATTAACATGCTTATGAAGCAACAATGTAAATTTGAATTTTTGCAACATGTATTTAATCAAAGACCACTTTTGTTTTTTTCCTATAAAAAATGATGTATTCTTTGATTGTAGTAACGACATTATTCTATCGTTGCGAAGATGCCGTTCCCCATTGACATAGTTATGTTGGCTGGAAGTAAGTTGAGTACAAATTGGGATTTTAAAGAGTATCTCGGTATATCTCCGCTAACTATTGTTCTTTCCATTAAAAATTTACTTTTCAGACACACGCAAATGAAGCCGAGAAGAAATGAAAACGATTTTGTGTGACGAAAACGATTTTTGGTAAATTTATATGTGTTTTACCTGCCGAAATAGTAATAGTGTGTTTCATTCATGTTTAGTATTTTGTTTGGGTTATGTTATATCAAGAATTCTGTTACACGAACGGTTAAAATATAAAGAACGACTTTGATTTACATAAAATATAGTGTTTCAGTAAATCACTTGCGCTATTGGAAAAGTGCAGTTTTAATTTATCTTCTACTATAAGTCTTGTTGGGTTTAAAAGATTCTGCTGCTACTTTGAAGATGCTGCTGCTAAGTATTTTATTCTGCTGCTCATGGTTCTAATGGAAATATACTAAGTATGATTCTGCTGCTAGGCATAATCATCCTGCTGCTAGTATATTTATTCTGCTGCCGATGATATCTGATGAATGATGAAATAAGCTAAGTGTCAAACTGCTGCTAGCCTAAGATGATTCTGCTGCTTATTAGATATGTATAGTTTGTTTATGGTAAAGATACGAATAGATATTATTCTTGTATAGAAAGTTTTTGTAACCGACTAGGACTCCTTAAGTGTATAAAAGGAGGATCTAGGGTTAGGGTTAGGTAATGATTGTTTTAGCATACGTACTATCTTGTATTCACTTCAAGGTTTATTGTAACCCTGTTACTTTTGAGTAACCATATATTAATATATTGAGGTGAAGGTTGAGAGAATTACTGTGTGTTATTGTTAATTCTTCTTAATTAATTACTAGTTTCCGCATAGTAATTAATAGATCATTCAAAAGAAATTTCTATACCTATTTCTTTAGGTTTATATCTAAAGTAATTAATAAGATCGTTAAGCTCATCTGGGATCAACAAGTGGTATCAGAGCTTGTGATCTAGAAACTGATACCGAGAAGAATTTTGAAAAGCTCAGATCTGTTCATCATCAAAAGCAATGGAGTCTGAATCTCATCATATGGTTACTGCGTCCAAGGTTCCAATGCTCAAGGTTGGAGAATATGAACTCTGGAAGATGAGGATGGAGCAGTACATGAAGATGTGTGACTACACAATGTGGGAAATCGTACAAACTGGAGATACTCTGCCTAAGATTGGTGCTGATGGGTCTATATTGCCCATCAAAACCAATGATGAAAAAGCTCAAAGGAAACTGCAGATTAGAACTCACACTATTCTCTTAATGGGGATACCTAATGAGTACCAATTGAGCTTCAGCAACACCAAGTCTGCCAAGGAGTTGATGGCAGCAATTGAACTCAGGTTTGGTGGGAATGAAGCCACCAAAAAGTCAAGGAAGAATTTGCTAAAGCACGAATTTGAAACTTTCACTGCCTCAAGCAATGAAAGTATTGATGGTACTTATGACAGACTGCAAAAGTTAGTGAGTCAGTTGGCGCTTCTGAGTGTCAATATTGCACAGGAAGATATTAATCTGAAGTTTCTAAGGAGTCTTGCTCCAGAATGGAATACTCACACAGTTGTCTGGAGAAACAAGTCTGACTTTGAAGCCATGAATTTGGATGATTTGTATAACAACTTGAAGGTCTATGAAACTGAAGTCAAGGGTTCAACCAGTTCTTCAAGTTCAAACAACCTTGCTTTTATGTCATCTAATAACAAGGCTTGTGGGAATATTCAAGAAACTCATTCTGCTGTTGGTCATACTGGTTCTGCTGCTAGTTCACAAGGTTCTGCTGCTAGTTCTACAAATAGTGACACCATTAGTGATGCTGCTATTTGTGCCTACTTAGCTGAACTAACTACAAGTACTCAAGTAATGAGTCAGGATCTAGATCAAGTTGATCCAGATGATTTAGAAGAGATGGATTTGCATTGGCAATTTGCAATGTTGACTATGAGGGCAAGAAGATTCTTGAAGAGAACTGGAAGAGAGCTCAAGTTTAGAAGGCAGAACAATGTGGGGTTTGACAAATCAAAGTTTGAATGTTATAACTGCCACAGAAAGGGGCACTTTGCAAGGGAGTGCAGAGCACCAAAGCAGATCAAGGAAAATACAAGGCAGATTCCAATAGAGGAAGCTAAACCTACTACTGCTATGGTCTCATGTGATGGCTTGGGAGATTTTGACTAGAGTGACCAAGCTGAGGATGGTCCCAACTATGCATTGATAGCTGATGAAGAACCCAAAGAACAACACTTTACTTTTATGGGTTACTCCTCCTCTGGATCAGACTCTGAGGTATCAAATGAATCTTCATGGTCATTTAAATCTTGTTCAGATACTATTGAGGAACTGAAATCTAGGTATGATGATTTAAGAGTTGAATTTGATAAACTCAAACTTGATAACTTAGGATATCAACATGGTTTAAAATCTTTAGAAAACAAGGTTGAGTTTCTTAATCAAATTGAGGGAGAATATGCTGATAAAATTCATACTCTTGAAACTGAGCTAATTAAGAAAGAATGTGAAATTAACATGCTTAATAAAAGAGTGGAAGAAGCTGAATTAGCTAGAGACTCAGCTTTAAATGAAAAGGAAAAACATGTAGTTAGGATAGATAAACAACAATATGCATCTGTTCTAGCAAATAAAGCAGTTGAATCTCAGATGATTAAAAGAGGATGTGGCCTAGGATATAATGAAGTGGCTCCCCCACTTAAAAGCGCTTTTGCACCAACTAGGAAAGAATTGTCCTTTATATCTAAGTTAGCTGCACAATCTATAGGTGAAACAAGTCAAGTAACCAATGAAACATCTGATAAGACTAGTACACCTAAGATTGATGAAAAATTGTCTGATGCACCAATCATTGAAGATTGGGAATCAGATAGTGATGATGAGCAGGTAGAAACAACATCTAAGGCTAAAAGGTTAGAGGATGTTAAATCAATTGAACCTAAAGTCAAGCATACTGAGTTTGTTAAACCTGTGCTAGGAAGTAGAATCTCTAGGAAAGTGGCTGAGTATGATGATAAACCTAGAGATTATCCTAGGAAGACTTGTGACTTGCCCAGAGGAAACCAGAGAAACTTGCACCAGGTGATCTCACACAAGTTAGGTAGTGACTTTGAACTGGTTAAGAAGGCATGTCACAACTGTGGTAGTTTTGAGCACATGCAAGAAGATTGTTATTATTCAATACCTAAGAAAACTAGTGCTCCAAAACCTGTATGGAACCATTATACTAGGGTGAACCATAGGAACTTTGCAAGAAAGACTCACCCACATCCCAAAAGAAACATGGTTCCTAGGGAGATTTTGTTAAGAAATGGTATTTCTAGGACTATTTCTCCTGTTGCACCACCAATGCCCATTCCAAAGAAAACAGAGTTTTCTACTGCTAAAGCTAGCAGCAGTACTTCTCATTCTGCTGCTAAGCCAAAAGTGGTTACTGATACTGTTGTGGGCACTCATTTCTATGCTGTTAAGGCCTCAGCTAGCTGGGTCTGGAAACCCAAAACCAGACACAACAGTGCATCAATGGACTTCAAGAAATATGATTACTTTGATGCACAAGGCAGATCCAAGTCAGTAATGGCTTGGGTCGCAAAGAGAAACTAATTCTCTTACTTTTTGTGCAGGGCAATCTACAATTGGAGCTAAAGGATAAATGCATTTTTGATAGTGGATGCTCTGGACATATGACTGGAGACAAAAGCAACTTGGAAGATTTTAAGGCTTTTGATGGTGGTTATGTTGCTTTTGGCATTGATCCAAAAGGTGGCAAGATTGTTGGTAAAGGTACTATTAGAACAGGAAAATTGGATTTTGAAAAGGTGTATTTTGTAGAGGGACTTAAGTTCAATATTTTTAGTGTCTCACAAATGTGTGACAAAAAGAATTTTGTTCTTTTTACAGACACTGATTGTCTTGTTTTGTCTCCCGACTTTAAGTTGCCTCATGATTCAGAAGTACTACTTAAAGTCCCTAGAACAAATAATATATACAGTGTGGACATTAAGAACATCATTCCTAAAAGAGATTTAACTTGTCTTTTTGCAAAGGCCACCATTGAAGAATCCAAGCTTTGGCATAGAAGATTGGGTCACTTAAATTTCAAAACAATAAATAAATTGGTTAAAGGCAACCTTGTAAGAGGTTTACCTTCAAAAATTTTTGAAAATTCTGAAACCTTTGTTGCTTGTCAGATGGGAAAGCAACACAGAGCTTCTTTTAAGTCCAAAGTGGTTAACTCTATTTCTGAACCCTTGTATATGTTGCATATGGATCTGTTTGGACCAACTTTTGTGAAGAACTTGAATAAGAAGATGTATTGCTTAGTTGTCACTGATGATTTTAGTAGGTTTACTTGGGTATTCTTCTTAGCAACTAAGGATGAGACTGCTGGCATTCTTAAGGCTTTCATTACTAGAGTAGAAAACCTAGTAAATCATAAGGTCAAAGTAATCAGATGTGACAATGGAACTGAATTTAAGAATCATGTAATGAATCAGTTCTGTGAGGAAAAAGGTATTTTAAGGCAGTTTAGTGTGGCTAGAACTCCTCAGCAAAATGGTGTTGCTGAAAGGAGGAATAGGAGATTAATTGAGGCTGCTAGGACTATGTTGTCTGAGTTAAAATTACCCACTACTATTTGGGCTGAAGCAGTTAACACTACTTGTCTTGTGCAAAATAGGAGTAAGGTAGTTAAGCCTCATAACAAGACCCTATATGAATTACTTCATGGTAGGAAACCTATGATAGATTTCTTGAAACCATTTGGGTGTCCTGTCACTATCTTAAATACCAATGACCAGCTAGGCAAGTTTGATGTGAAAGAAGACAAAGGTTTCTTTGTTTTATATTCCACTAATAGCAAGGCATTTAGTGTTTTAAATAGCAGAACTAGACATGTGGAAGAAAATCTGCATGTTAGATTTAGTGAAAATACCCCAAATGTTGCTGTAACAGAACCTAAGTGGCTCTTTGACATTGATTCTTTGACAAAGACCATGAATTATGAGCCAGTGTTGGCAGGTTCTACTAACATGTCTGCAGGAACACAAACTAACCCTAATGCAGGTACACAAGCAAAGAAGGATGCATCTGCAGAGGAGTTTGTTTTGATTGAGAAGTGGAAGTTTAATCAGTTCTTCTCACCAACGGATAAAGAGGGAAAGAGTACTGATGATGATGCTGTTCATAAGGAAGTACCAAAGGATGATGCAGAAGGTGATGATGAACCTTCTAATGATGGAAAGAATGTTGAAAAGTCAGCAAAGCATGGAAGTTCAAGAAATAAAGCTAGCAGCAGTATCTCCCATTCTGCTGCTAAGCCAAATCATTCTGCTGCTAAGTCTAGCAGCAGTATCTCTCATTCTGCTGCTAAGCCTAGTGGTTCTGCTGCCATGCCCAAAGATTCTGCTGCTGACTTTATTGAAAGTGTTAATGATGATGTTGACTTTCCTCATATGCCTGAATTGGAGGAAATCTACTATGACACAGATGATGATGTTGTGGATGTTTTTGGAGCAGAAGCTGATTTGACAAATATGGAGTCTGTTATTCAAGTCAGTCCTACTCCAACTACAAGGATACATAAGAACCATCCCAAGGAGCAGATAATTGGTGATGTACAATCTGCTGTACAAACCAGAAGTAAAACAAAAGGGCTGGGTGATCTACTCCATCAAGGTTTATTTGCTCAATCATTGCATCAGAGAAATAGCCACAAGGACCTACAAAATTGCAAGTTTTCCTGTTTCTTATCACAAGAGGAACCCAAAAATATTCACAAAGCTATGCAAGATTCAAGTTGGGTTGAAGCCATGCAAGAGGAGTTGTTGCAGTTCAAGCTTCAAGAAGTCTGGACACTAGTTGATTTGCCTAATGGGAAGAGGGCAATTGGTACAAAATGGGTGTTCAGGTGCAAAAGAGATGAAAGAGGAATTGTGGTGAGAAACAAAGCAAGACTAGTGGCTCAAGGGAACACTCAGGAAGAAGGAATAGATTATGATGAGGTCTTTGCTCCTGTAGCAAGGATAGAGGCTATTAGACTATTCTTGGCTTATGCCTCATTCAAGAACTTTCCTGTGTACCAAATGGATGTGAAAAGTGCTTTCTTGTATGGAAAGATTGATGAAGAGGTTTATGTGATGCAACCTCCTGGTTTTGAAGATCCTGACTGTCCAGACAGAGTATATAAAGTGGAGAAAGCACTGTATGGTTTGCATCAAGCTCCTAAAGCTTGGTATGACACCTTGTCGAAGTTTTTGTTATCTAATGGGTTCACAAGGGGAACCATTGATAAAACTTTGTTCATCAAGAAAGACAAAAAGGATATCCTACTAGTTCAGGTTTATGTAGATGATATCATTTTTGGGTCTACAAACAAGGTGTTCTGTGAAGAATTTGAGAAGCTCATGCATAATAGATTTCAAATGAGCTCTATGGGAGAACTCACATTCTTTCTGGGGCTTCAGGTTAAGCAGACAGCAGATGGGATCTTCATTAGTCAAGACAAGTATGTGGCTGATATGTTAAAGAAATTTGGTTTTAATGATGTAAAGGCAGCTAAAATACCAATGGACAACAACAAACCTTTGCTCAAGGATGAAGATGGGGAAGAGGTTGATGTACATCTTTATAGATCAATGATTGGCTCATTGATGTATCTGACTGCTTCAAGGCCAGATATCATGTTTTCTGTGTGTGCTTGTGCCAGATTTCAAGTGTCCCCAAAAGTCTCACACTTGAATGCTGTCAAAAGAATTTTTAGGTATCTAAAGAGTCAACCAAAATTGGGCCTTTGGTATCCTAATAGTTCATCATTTGACTTGGTAGCATACTCAGACAATGACTATGCTGGAGCAAGTTTGGATAGAAAATCAACCACTGGAGGATGTGAATACCTTGGACATAGGTTAATCTCATGGCAATGCAAGAAACAGACTATGGTGGCTAATTCAACAACTGAAGCTGAGTATGTGGCTGCTTCTAGTTGCTGTGGACAAGTACTCTGGATTCAGAATCAACTCTTGGATTATGGGTACAATTTCATGAACACCAAAATTTATATTGATAATAACAGCACAATGTGTATAATAAAGAATCCTGTTCTTCACTCTAAAACAAAGCATATAGAGATAAGACATCATTTTATTAGAGATTGTTATGAGAAAAAGTTAATTCAAGTGGTTAAAATACATACTGACAATAATGTTGCTGATCTACTCACAAAAAGTTCTGATGTAAGTAGGTTTCAATTTTTGGTTGCTAGTATAGGTATGATCAATCTTTAAAAATCTTATCTCTGTATGATTTGCAAAAAGTTTTTGAGGATTTGTGCTGTTATTAATCAAATAAGTTGTTTCTAGTCTTTGCTATGTATGTATGTTGTCTACTGCTAAGTTGGTTATTCTGTTGATTGTCTTGTGATTATTGTGAGATACTCTTGTTTGTGTTTTTGTGGTTTTGGACTAACCTTTTGCAGGTTAAGTCATATGGTAATGGTTGATTGATGAGAAAAAGATGATTATGAAGTTCAGGGTAGGATAAGAGTGAATGTATATAAACACAAAGATCATAAAAGTTTATTCATTAAGTGGTGCATTCATTACATAAGCAGAAGTTTCTTCATCTTGGACTTAATGGCAACATAAACAACACAAAACAAAACCAAACACAAACCTAACACAAAACAACTACTTCAGCTTCCCTTTTCCTTTCCCTTGGACATCAAGCATGGTTTTGTGGACTCCTCTGCCACCAATGGCTTCAGACACCTTCTTGCAAGGGAGTCCCAGCACTACTGTTCTTGGCTTTGGATTTTGCTTCTTCTCAGGCACAAGGATCCTACTCATTGATGATGCAGCCTTTTCAAACTCACTTGTTAGTAAGACTGATAGCACTTGGAGATCATCATCATCAGATGAGTCAGAAGAGAAGGATGAATCATTCACATTGGATGGTAGTTCATCTGTTGAAATTTCATTAGAGGAGGTTGTTTCAACCTTTTTCTTTGATGTTTTGTTCCTTGAGCTTGAGGTGTAGTCTGGTGGAAAATACCCTTTTCATCCTCCGGAAACTGAGTCTGAAGACGAATCGGATGAAATCTCCACAATTTTTGATGGGGAAGGATTCATTGTGTTGGAAAATTGTTTTATGGTATGTGATGGAGTTGGTATTGATAATTTGAGGACTTTAATAGAACCAAGGGTGCATTAAAGTCATTAAATGCAAGGTTGGTATTATGAATTAATTCATTAGATTTGCTAGAATTAATTCATTTATGGTAATTTTGTTGAGTTGACCAAAAAGTTGGGTATTTATTTTGGGTAATGGTATAAGTGTTAAGAATCCATTCTGCTGCTGAAGATTATGCTGCTTAGTTTTGAAACTATTGGATTCTACTGCTTGGTTTGAAAGTGAAGGGACTGTTTTGTAAATTGGCGCGAATAAAGCCCTAAGTGGATCTAAACGGAATAAAACCCAATTCAATCTCACCAATAACTTTTTGCGCCCAAAATTAAACCTAATTCAAACTCTAACACTTCTTTTCATCATTCGATCAAAAACCCCCAAAATTAAAACCCTTATTCACGATGTCGAGACGCACTTACTCCGCCAAGCACAATCAGATAGCTTTTCTTCAGAAGGTCCCAGAGGCAGATGGATTTGCAGAAGTCATTGACTTTCTTAATGCTACTTCAATTAGGTATGCATTAACAGTTAATCCAACTATATATAGATCTCACATGAGACAGTTTTGGTTGACTGTTACGGCTGAAACTCAAAATGGGGAACAAATGTTAATTGCCACAGTAGATGAAGAAAGAATAGTTGTTACTGAAACATCTGTAAGACGAATTCTTCATCTTGTAGATGATGAAGCAACAACTTGCCTTCCTATTTCGACTATTTTTGAGGAACTTGACAAAATTGGGTATGAGAGACCAAACACTAAATTAAAAATTTTCAAACGTCTCCTCTGCCCACAATGGAAATTTCTTATTCATACCATTCTACATTGTCTTAGCCCTAAAACAACTAGCTGGAATGAATTTCGTACAACTCAGGCATCAGCCTTGATTTGTCTGGCTACAGGACAACCATTTAACTTTTCGGCTATGATCTTTGAAGTGTTGAAAAAGAATATTTCTGGTAATTTTTATATTTATCCAAGGTTTTTGCAATTAATTATTGATAGTCAATTAGAAGAACCTTTTGAACATGAAAAGCCTTATAAATGTTCTGTGTTTGTAACCAAAATGTTTAAACATTTGAGAAAGAATGGGACTGGATTTTCTGGAAATATTACACCTTTGTCCCAACATATTTTAAACATTGTTGTTGCTGTTGCTCAGGGTGAAGAAGCTGAAAACCCCACAGCTTCCCATCACACAACCACTCCTGAAAATACAAGTGAATCATCTCATAATGAACCCCAAAAGACCCAAACACCTAGGCATTCACAAGAAAAGAGCACTGAGTTACCTCAGACTAGTGCTAGTATGGAAGCAGATGAGGCTGCCATAGGTGATGGAGATGGCATGAAGGAAGGGGCTGACACTACTGTTTTCAACTTAGAAGTTGAACAGGCCAGTGTTTACATAGATAAGACCCCAACCTTGGCAACATCTACTGCTGAGGGTTCTCATGAACCTGATGCACATGATGGTAACCCCAGCCAAATGGCTAAAAAGGGGGGCTCAGCTGCTCAATGTAGGATTGAGACTGAGTTTCAGTCCAAAGATTCACCTCTCAGGGAAGTTAACACATCCCGAAGTGATGAGGACAGAATTGAAACTAATGAGGAATTGATGGATCAATTTGTACAACATGACATTGCCTATGATACACCTCTTGGACCAAGTCACACAGGTCGAAGTGTTGAGGCTAGCATTGAACTTGAAAAAGAGGAATTGACTGGTAAAACTAATGTACAAAATGTCAAATCCAAGGATCCACCTCTCAGGTCAGGTAACACAGACCGAAGTGGTGAGGATAGTGTGAAACAAATAAATGAATTGACGGAAAGATGTACCAAGTTGGAAGCTCAAGTTCTTGATCTTACCAAAACAGTTAAAAATTTGAAGTTCAGGGTCAACTTTTTGGAAAGAAAGCACAGGTTAAGAGCTACACTTACTAGAAGGTTCAAGAAAGTAAATTCCAAACCAAGTTTAGGAGAGGATGCTCCCAAACAAGGGAGGAATGAAGAGGAGGAAAACAAGGGTCAAGGGGAGGTTGACATGGATATGGATGTGAATGTTGGTGGTATTGCTGAGAATGAAGTTGAAAAAGATGTTGGAAGTGATGTTGCTGCTGATGTTGGTAAGAAAAAGACACAGGATGATTCTGCTGCTGGTGCAGGACATTCTGCTGCTGGGTTAAAGGATTCTGTTGCTGGTTCAGAAAAGGGTTCTGCTGCTGAATCAGATGATGATACCATTCCTATAGCCCAAGTCATGCTGAATCTTAAAACAACACAACAACAACAACAATCTTCACAAAAACCTAAACCTGCTGCTACAATGAAACAACCAACACCTTCAAAACCAAAAGCTAAAGGAGTTGTCATTCAAGAACCTGTATCTATTCCAAAACCTGTACAACTAACCATTTCATCAACAGACAAAGGCAAGGGCATCTTGGTTGAAGAATCAAAGAAGAAGTTCAAGTTTATGAATGCTGCTGCCAAAGAACTACAAAGTGAAACTGATGAAGAGGCTGCAAGGAGAATGGAAGCACAATGGAATGCAGAAGTTGAAATGGAAAGACAGAGGCAATTACAGGAGGATTGGGAAGTGGCAATGAAAACTCAAAGGGATGAAAGAGAGAAGTACACTCCTGAGGAACAACAAGATGCTATAGCTGATATGCTTGGAGCATTTAGAAAGAAGCAAAATGAAAAGAAGGGTGAGTACAAGAAGAAGAAACCTTCCAAAACTGATGAGTATAATTACATGAAAATGTATCTAAGAAATCAAGCTTATTGGAAGCCTAGTGCATTCAGAGGAATGAGTAGAGCTGCTGTTGCAAAGGCTTATTATGAGACTCATGCAAGAATTAACAGACCAATTGAGCCTATGACTGATGCTGAGATTGAGAAACTTACAAGAAGAGTGGATCCAAAGGCTTATCTTAATCCTGAATCTCAAGTTACAAGGCTTAAAGAAGTAACTGAAGTTGTGCAAGAAAAGATAGTGAAAGAGAAAGAGGTTGTAGGTGAAGCTGAGAAGGAAAAAGAAGTTGTTGAGGAGCAGAATGTAGAAGAGACAAAACCTGAATCTACTATTGGTGTGAAAAGGACAGGAAAAAGAAGGTTAAAGTCTGTTGGAAGGAAAAAGAAAAGAGCTAAATCTGTTGTAATGAGTGATTCTGAAAGCAATTCTAAAGGTGAGAAGGAGTCAAATACTAATGTGTATGGAACTGAAGAAGTAACTGCAGATGATATGAAAAGGATTATGGATTTTACAGTTCATAAACCTCAAGAAGAACCAGAGATAACAAATGCAGTTCCCTTGGAAACTAAACATCCAATCATCTCTTATACACATGATGTTCAAGATGGTAGTGAAGCATGGTGGGAGATCAGGAGATCAAATGGTGTATGTCAGAAGTTTGTTAGATTCTCACAAATGCTGCATTACATGGATAGGGATGATATAGTACAGCTCTGGTGGATGTATAAGGAAAGTTATCAGGATAGAAGACCAGATGTGATCTATGAAAGGCTACAATATTACTACTTGAAGAACATGTTTGAGCCTGATGCAAGAGATATGGAATGGATAGATTTGTTAAGCTCAACCAAGGTTCATAAATGGTATCTATATCAATCATGTGGAGTACATGAGTTGATTGGTAGAGGTGTAGGTGTATACATGCTGGTGGAGAAAGATTATCCCTTGAACAACAATACTGTTGTTATCACCCAGATGTTACAACATGGAAAGTTGAGGTTACAAAGAGCATTTTTGTCAGATCATCAAGCTTATGAGTTAGTAAAAAACTATAGAAAGATTTTGCAATCAAAGACTTCAAAGCAGTAAGTGTTTGGAAGCATCCTCTTTGTGTATATCTGTGCTTTGGAAGAAACTTGTATATTTTGGGAGAAAATATCAAGTTTAGGGGAGGATTGTTGGGTTTAAAAGATTCTGCTGCTACTTTGAAGATGCTGCTGCTAAGTATTTTATTCTGCTGCTCATGGTTCTAATGGAAATATACTAAGTATGATTCTGCTGCTAGGCGTAATCATCTTGCTGCTAGTATATTTATTCTGCTGCTGATTATATCTGATGAATGATGAAATAAGTTAAGTGTCAAACAGCTGCTAGCCTAAGATGATTCTGCTGCTAGAGTTTTGATTCTGCTGCTTATTAGATATGTATAGTTTGTTTATGGTAAAGATACGAATATATATTATTCTTGTATAGAAAGTTTTTGTAACCGACTAGGACTCCTTAAGTGTATAAAAGGAGGATCTAGGGTTAGGGTTAGGTAATGATTGTTTTAGCATACGTGATGAGTGTGTAAATACTCAACATTTTATACCCATAAAAGACACAAAAATGACCAAAAACACCCAAATAGATCAAATATTGTTGCAAATATTCTTGGTTTGTGTTTTATGTGTTTCAGGTACAAAATGATTGAAAACGGGACAGAAACGGACAAAACCGAGCACAAGATTGGAAAGTCGTGAAAAGCCGGAGCCGGGAAAGGAATTTTAAGTTTGGAACACATTTAAAGCTCAAATTGTCAAAAGTCAACCATCATGAAAGTCAAAATGTCAAAAATGGTCAATGGAGATAAATTTCAGAAATTGACATAAATGGTCCCTGAATTTTCAGAACTTGGCAAAAGTGGTCCTTGAACTTTAAATTAAATTCCATACCAAATCCCTAAAATAACTAAACCTAGCCTTTTAAACCTTTTTAATCCCTAAACCCTTAACCCAGCCCAAGCAAATCAAAAACAACCCGATCCACCAAATTAACCCAACCCATTTTCCCTTATTAGCTAACCCCGGTCAACAAACAAGTCAAACAAAACCACCCTTCCTTCCCAAAACTAACACCCCGCCAAAACTACCATGTCCATTTCCCCAAGCCAAAAGTTACCAGACAATCATGTCCCCCATGCTTTCTCCCCTGTCACACTCAACTTCCCTCCTCACTTAGCTCCAGACACAAGTACCTTCCCACGTGCTTAGAAAAGGATAAATCCCATTTTGGTGCCAAAACTGAAAAGGATGATTGGGATTGATTCAAGCCAATCTAATGGCTGGGAAATATTGAGAAAGATGAGGGGAGACTTTTGAATGTTATAAAGCTCATTTCTCACACACAGAAAAAAACTAACTAGGAGTAGATTAATTTAGTATGTCGTTTTAGTAGTTTTATGTGTTCTTCGGTTTCAATCTCAGTTCAAAATTGTAATTCAAGTTCTCTTAAGCTTAATTGTCCTTAAATTAATCAGCATTGTATTCATTTCCAAGTTTAATGCAATTTCAAGTTTTAGATTAATTCGAATTTAATTATTTGGTTGTTAAAAATAGATCTCAAAGCCTTATTACTATTCCTTTAAGCTCAGAAGAGCTTATTATAGCTTTTATTAAGAGTAATTGGTCTAATTCTGTCTAAGTTCCAAAAAGTCAAAACGGGTCAACAAAAGTCAACTTTAGTCAACCTTAGCTTATTCAGTTTAATTCAGTGCTTATTTTGGGTTTCTTATTGTTTTTAAGTTTCAATTAAGTTATATATTAATCTGTTGTAGTTTTTATAGCTTAAATTGGTCTAATTCATGTTTAAATATCAAAACAGTCAACCATAAAGGCTGTTTGGGTCAACTGCCAAAATGGGTCAAAATAGGTAAGATACTGTTCATATGCACTTTGGGTGAACTTGATCTTGCCTAACTTAGCTTATATCAGCTGTTAGGAGTAGCACTTTTCCTGTTTTTATAAATTTCTAGGTTTTGTATGCATTAGTGCAAGTTTAAGGTTCCTACTGGTCATATAAGCTCTTAGAAGCTTTAAGCTCAGTTGAAGCTAATTTTTGTTATCCTTTGGTCTGTTTTAGTCTTATAGCAAGTAGTGATTGCATTTCTTTATGCCTTGGTTCAATGAAGCTCAAATCAGTCCATCTCAGTAATTAGATAGTCTGCATACTATCTGTTCTGTTCTCATTTTCCAAATCTGATAGAGTGCTTAATTGTGATTGAATGTGCTTAATCTCCTGAGTTTTTGGTAGCTTGTTAATTGTTCTGTGCCTATTCTGAATTTTACAACTTCAGTGTAGCTTATTAGAAATTAAAAGAAGCTCAAAAGTTACCCACTCACACAAATATACACTGAGTAATCAGTGTACATCTGTGTTGAATGGCTAACTTCTTAGCTTATTTTTAAGCTGATGATAAGTCCCTTTTGACCTGAATTGGGGATTGCTAGTTCTCAGGTATGTGAATTGCTTATTTCTTCAGTCTTGTGGCCTTTGTTTATCTGTTTTGAGCTTAAAAATAAGCCCAAAGTTGCACTTTGAGGACTGACTTGGACTGCAACATCAGTCACTTTCCAGCTTAACCTGTTACTTAGTGCTTATTTGCTAGTTTTTATGCTTAATCTGCTTCCTTGTTTCACTTTAAGGTTATTCTTAGATCATGTAGCTTTTCCAGTTTTAATATAGATTAATTTTATCTTCATCAGTCCATTGCTTATTTCCCTTTTTCTTGTTTTCTTCATTTGCACCTACTGTTCTGTTCCCCTAGATTAATCTATGCTTATTGTGCTTTTCAAAAAAATAGTTTTAGTTTTAAAACTGCTTATTATATTGTGCTTTATAAGTTTGTTCAAAGAAAATTAAAAAAAAAAAAATAGTTTAAAAAAAGAGGACAACCAGGGATTCGAACCTGGTACCTCTTGTTCACCAACACACAACCTTAGCCAACTGCCCTAGGGTCTCTAACTGGTTAAGGTTTGCAAAATGTTTTATTTAACCAGTTTGCACTTCTTTTAGCTTATTTCATTCGT